>OY293411.1:37621270-37952235 GCA_958502065.1 Chrysolina americana
GTAAATATTCTCCAAACGGTGAAAAAAATGTTGTATAGAAACATTAGCGAATCATATTTATGAATATAAGTTAAACAAAAAATATTGTATGTATGAATGCTTACTAACGAAGAAAAATGTTGTATGGAAACTTGAGTTTATTCTAATGAAATATGGATATAAACACGAATTTACCCTAATGAAATATATCGAAGATATGTAAAAATGCAAACAACTAGAGAAAATACAGTTCTTTGATAGCCTCCAGGCAACAATTTTCCCTAAACGAAAAACACTGTTTATACCTGACTTTTTAATGGTGACAACCCCAGTTTCAAAGAGGAATTACAGACAACAAAAGTCGGTACTCTCCCCTCGTAAGGGTACCTGGCGTGCTTTGTTGTAGGAAAAGTCGACCGTCTTTTCATCAATAGTTGTGTTGTTGAAAAAAATATCTGCTATTGTTTTAGTGAGACAAGACTACATTACCGTGCAATAAAATCAATTTCATTTTACTTTTATGATTAGCTATTGAATCGCTTCGAATTGGAAATCGTTATGAACTTTCAAAACACGCAAAAGCAATCGTACAAACACTTGAGCAAAAGTGAAAAAATCTCAAACACTTACTTTGCTGCACAAATCGTTGAAGTATTATAAACTACTTCTATCACTGTCAAATAAAATGTTTTTCAATGGAATCAGAGCACTAAATAATTATGAACTGCTGCCAGGACGATCACAAATAAACTAGCTTGCAGAACCCCGCAAAATACTGATTCTCATGGCGATATTTGCTTCTCTGTGGTTCAGATAATAAACAATTCTGTTGAAACTTCTAGTGTGCGGTTTTTCACAACTGATAACGACAATATTTGTTTTTCTGCGGCTAAGATAATGACCAAATACGGATGGAGAGTCCGGCATCCAAGGTTTTCCATAACTGATAACAACAGCTCGAATACCGCTTGTAACGGATAATAATAGTCCAGTACATCTTGGAATAATTTTTCATGAACTGTTTGGAAAATTAAACAAAATTTAATTTACTAACATTGCCCTTCATTGACTGTCGTGAAACGTATTGTTTTCCATTCCTATTACATGACTAGATACTTCACACATATTGTCATGAATTTCACTGAATTCGGTACTACGTTTACTTACAAAACATAATTGCTGCTTGCAATCAAAGCTATGAAATTTGTTTTCGATAACGGAGACATATGAGGTTGGATTCTTCATACTGGATATATCGTTCCTGACATACTTTAGTAAGTATAGTAGTAACAATGTTTTCCTTACTGTTGTCAGCCATCTATTGAATAATCATTTTTACACATTTCGAATTCTTGGATGAAATGCTATGCCAATAGGGCCCTTAGGTCCCCTATGATGCTCTGCGTCTAAAATGATCAAACTATCTGTCACTCTACCTATCTGTCAATCTGTCTGTCTCCTATCTCCTATCAACGAAAAAGAAACAGACACATACTGGGTATCGCACGTTAAAATGAAGTGGTTGATTTCTTCTTTTTATATTTTTGATGATATACTTCAATATGTCCTACAATAGCCTATAGTTTTTGAGAAGGATCGGAAAATTCCAACAGGGGTTTCTAAATTTTCTTCCGATGTCAAAATTTGAACGTTTAATCTTCGGGTAAACCATCGAACGGAACTGAAATTTTAAACTTGTAATCGATAGAGCTTATATCCCTCATATCCCGTATGCTACGTTTCTTCTTTGAAAATAGAAAACGATGAATTTCGTAAAAAGTGGCACCGTAATTGAACCATACCTAACCATACTGCGCTAAACGTAACCGTAGCATACCGCACCATACCTAACCATACTGCACTAAGCGTAAACAAAAAAACAAAAACAGTTGCACGAAAATGGTTGCACGAAAACGGTTGCACGAAAACGGTTTCATACTAAAACGGTTACACGTGAACGATTGCACGAAAACGGTTGCATACTAAAACGGTCACACGAAAACGGTTGCACGAAACGGATGCATAAAAACGGTTGCACACGTGAACGGTTGCACGAAAACGGTTGCATACTAAAACGGTTACACGAAAACGATTGCACGAAACGTTTGCACGAAAACGGTTGCACGCTTGAAACGCACGCAAAACCATTTGAAACATCCACACAAAATCGGGAATAATCATCCGTAAAAAAAATTTTATCTGCTTCTACTGGCGAAGTTACATTATTTCCTCAATATCCAATGAAAGTTGTCTTGTTTTTAGAGTACCCGCACGTCCTGGCAGCAGTTCATAATTATTTAGTGCTCTGATTCCATTGAAAAACATTTTATTTGACAGTGATAGAAGTAGTTTATAATACTTCAACGATTTGTGCAGCAAAGTAAGTGTTTGAGATTTTTTCACTTTTGCTCAAGTGTTTGTACGATTGCTTTTGCGTGTTTTGAAAGTTCATAACGATTTCCAATTCGAAGCGATTCAATAGCTAATCATAAAAGTAAAATGAAATTGATTTTATTGCACGGTAATGTAGTCTTGTCTCACTAAAACAATAGCAGATATTTTTTTCAACAACAGAACTATTGATGAAAAGACGGTCGACTTTTCCCACAACAAAGCACGCCAGGTACCCTTACGAGGGGAGAGTACCGACTTTTGTTGTCTGTAATTCCTCTTTGAAACTGGGGTTGTCACCATTAAAAAGTCAGGTATTAACAGTGTTTTTCGTTTAGGGGAAATTGTTGCCTGGAGGCTATCAAAGAACTGTATTTTCTCTAGTTGTTTGCATTTTTACCTATCTTCGATATATTTCATTAGGGTAAATTCGTGTTTATATCCATATTTCATTAGAATAAACTCATGTTTCCATACAACATTTTTCTTCGTTAGTAAGCATTCATACATACAATATTTTTTGTTTAACTTATATTCATAAATATGATTCGCTAATGTTTCTATACAACATTTTTTTCACCGCTTGGAGAATTTTTACTAATTTATTTCATTCATATAAACTCGTGATTCTACGCAATATTTTTCTTCGTTAGTAGGTAAAGAGTTCATTCTTACATACAATATTTTTTTTTGTTCAGCTTATATTCATAAATATGATTCACTAATGTTTCTGTACAACATTTTTTTACCGTTTGGAGAATTTTTATTAATTTATTTCATTAATATAAACTCGTGATTCAATACAATATTTTTCTTCGTTAGTAGGTAAAGAGTTCATTCTTACATACAATATTTTTTTGTTCAGCTTATATTCATAAATATGATTCACTTATATTTCTGTACAACATTTCTTCACCGTTTGGAAAAAATTTATTAATCATTTACTCGTGTTTCGATACATTTTCACGCAATGTTTCCATACAATATTTTTTGTTTGTTCAGTTCAGACCATTTTTTATTGACATATTTAATTCGCCGAAGCATTTATATTCAGAGAAATATGATCCACATATATTTCTACACAATTTCAGAACAAGCAAAGCAAATAACGCAATAATCGTTACTCTGTGGTTTTGATAACTAAACTGCTGGCCTGGGTCTTTCGATAATCGTTAGTTCGATGAACACATTTCAAGGCCAACTGATTATTACTTCCAGCATAATAACCAAGTTTCCTGTTTGCGCGGATTTTCCATAATTGATAACGCCGAATGGCATGTTTCAATGCTAACTGATATGAAACGAATAACAGAAATTGATAGCAGAATGTTTGTATGGTAATAATAAAAATAAAATTCAATTTTCGAATATTTTTATTTAAACCAAATTATGTGAAATTCCAAAATTATTTCTTGTGTAGATCTAATTAAAATACATAAAATACATGCTAATATTATAGATACTATGATTAGAATTCTATAAACGATATATTCCATTTGCGACTTCTTTTTCCCCTGCCCTGCTGGAAAAAATTCGGTGGTTTTTGTGTCTATTTCACGAAGATCTTCAAATATCAGCTTCAATTTATACTTGAATGCTGTATTCTTGGGAACATCGCTATCAAATACTGCTAACTGTCCCTGATTGACTCGAGTTAAACGCATTGTTTTCCATTGTGTCCTATTACAATGAGGATCGAAATCATCTGCCTTCACGCATATTGCCATGAATTTCACTCTTTTCGGCACATTGACGTATAAAACATTATTCAATATTGCAGTCAGAAGAATAAAATTTGTTTTCAGTTGAGGAGACATATTCTACGATGCTTTAGACTGGATTCTTTTTAACGGATATCTCGTTTGCGGTAATTTTCGATTGAACACTCTGTCTTGAATACCCAAATCAGTCAACTGTTTCACCACATTCTCCTTTTCTTCATAAAATTGAATATCTTCCTTTAACTCTTGGACACGTCTAGAAAAATCTTCAACCTTCTGTCTGTATTCTTCAGATGACATTTTAATACTGATTATTTCAACTGTTCAATGGCAATAACATACTTTCCAAAAATAAAGTTACCTAACCCTCTCCCCCACCTACCTGATGATGAATACCAAAAAAAAAGAAGCATAGTCAAACTGACACGAAACGAAACGTACTGCAGCGGCGATTCTCTTAAAAAATGTAATCAAAATAGACGTTTTTCGCGTTCCAAAAAACAACTGAAAATTGAAACGCTTAAACATGCAAAAATGCAACCACAATAAACGTTTTTTGCGTCCGAAAAAACAGCCTTAAATTAAACCGAAAAACTCTATGTTTCTTATGGAGATTTGGCATTTCAAAATTGCTCAAAATACACGTTTTTGCGTTCGAAAAAACAACTAAAATTTGAAACGGTAAAACATGCAAAAATGCGACTAAAATTGACGTTCTATAAGATTAGTTCGTTCTGCTTTGATCAAACTTGATCTCCCATAAAAGTTGTCTTATTAGAGTACCCGCATGTTTCTATACCTTTACTGATAACGAAGTTAGCGTCCTATGCCCATTTGGCATTGGAAAATGCTTAACAATGTTTCTTGACATCGAAACAAACCCATTGGTGTCGAAATTATTGAAATCGTACGACCGATAGTAACTAAATTTGGACCCTTATCAATGCTCTATCTCAATTTTCAATGATTGGGCACCTTCCTGATGATAGAGAGCGCTGACGTACTCGGTCTCGATAACATGAAATACATTTCCGATTGGGATCGCACGTTGAAACATTAAACTCCTGTTAAAACATCATATTTTTTTTCTATAAATGAGATGCTCTGTATACCTTCTTGATTAGGATTGAAACGTCCTATGAGCGTTTTTTTTCCTATCTTGAACAGTTTTTGAACACTCTGTGTATGTCTTACAAATTTTGGAACACTCAGTATGAAATAACACCATATATTTCTATTGGGTCCCCATATCCGCAATGATACGTATTTTCTGCGTCCCGTTTTCCAAATGAAATTTGACACATGCACCAGCAATGTTTTTTCTCTTAAATAACGTGTGATACGCCCTGTATATACTATTGCTGAATCCTTTTTTTTTCTTCAACGATATTACCAATGACAACTGACAGATATCGAGTGTGAGGCGCCGCCGATATATTGAGCGATGAGTACATAACGCATTAAAATGTGAGGTTTATGGCACTTATGGCAGTTGACGGAAGGAAATTCTATCATTTTCTTGATCCCCCATAAAAGTTGTCTTATTAGAGTACCCGCACGTTTCTGTATCTTTACTAATAACGAAAATAGCCTCCTATGCCCTTTTGGCATTGGAAAATGCTTAAAAATGTTTCTTGACATCGAAACGAATCCATTGATGCCAAAATTATCGAAATCGGACAACCGGAAGTGAAAACCGGAAGTGGCCATTTTATTGCATATTTGAACTCTCCTCGATGTGGATAATCCGAATTCACTATTACTTTTCTTCTACCTCAATTTTTTCAAACCAGCAGTGCTTATTTTTCGATGATTCGTATTTTAAATCCCCATGTCCCCAATGATACCTTTTTCTCTGCCCTAAGCAGCCATGTCTTTTTTTTTCTCAAATGATATGATGATACACCCTGTATACTAAATCTAACGAGCAGCCGACATTTTTTTTCTTAAATTATACGTTTTGAGACACCCTGTATACTAAATAAGACAAGCACCCACCATGATATTTTCTCTTAAATAATATGTTGGTACACCTGGTATACTAAATCAAACGAGCAGCCGCCATATTTTTCTCTCTTAAATGATATGTTTTGAGACACCCTGTATACTAAATAAGACAAGCACCCACCATGTTATTTTCTCTTAAATAATATGTTGGTACACCTGGTATACTAAATCAAACGAGCAGCCACCATATTTTTCTCTCCTAAATGATATGTTTTGAGACACCCTTTATACATTGCTTGTTGAAACGCTAGACCACCGTTGAACCACCATAATTTCTTTTTGGAATGATGTGTAACACATATTTCATAACCCTCCTGCCGCGGCGGCCCCCATACTGCATCCAGTGTGGAGTGCCCTATCTATCGGGAGAGGGTTCGCTTTCTCGAGGAGAGGGATGACAAAGTCAAAAAACCGGTACCGGTAAGGTACGTACCTGCCCCGCAGCCTACATCAAACCCGTGGCAGAAAAGGATTCAGGAGCAGAGCGGTCCCCCGGCAAAGCCTGAAGAGGCCGGGAGAAGAATTCAACAAGTAGCAGGATCTCCACCGATCCCCTTCACGCCTCCCACGCAGTCGCCGGTGCATAGGCACCCCGCGCCAGGGGGCGCTTCATCCAACATGGGTAATCCGGGCCAAATGGCGGGTCTGGTAAGTAAAATCCAACAGGTTGGGTCGATGCTGAACATTGCGGAACTTTGCCGTGCCATGGACGATTTGATCGTCCGCTTGGCACAAGCAAAGTCTCCGCTGGAGAAGGCTATGGCTGCCCTTGAAATCTTGGGGGACAGCCAAAGATACAGTTTTTGAGCAAAGTTTGAAGGCATGCATGTTTAACGCCAGTTCAGTCAATAATAAGCTTCCGCTTATTATTGACTTTATTGGCAGGCACAAATTGGACCTTATGTTCATATCGGAGACGTGGCTTCGACAGGACCATAGATTCAAACTTAAGGGCTTCTCTACTGTCAGGGCGGACCGCCCTCAGGCAGTGAGGGGGGGGGGGCGTGGCCATCCTTGTCAAGGATGGCATCGCGTTCACGCGGCTCCCGCCACAGCAGAGCTCGATCGAGCACGTCGGCATTCAGCTTGCTGACGGGACTTGCGTGTTCGCGGTGCATAACCAGCCAAGAGATAGGTTTACACAGTCCGACTTGGACAATCTATGTAACACTGGACACAAAGTGTTGCTGATTGGGGACTTGAACGCCAGGCGTCCTGAGTGGAGCGGCGGCTCCCAGCCCAACGCCAACGGCAAAACACTGTGGGAATACTCACTAAGCAGCGACGTGGTAGTAGTACACTCTGACGAGCCTACTCACTACCCCTGGAACGGGTCCACTCCGACCATAATCGACCTGATAGTCAACAAGAATGTGACGAATCTGAGCGAACTCAAGGCCGTCCACGAGATGACCTCCGATCACGACCCGGTCTTGTTCCGTATGAAGTATCGGGGACAGGATGTACCACCTGTCCTCCGGTATGATTACAGGAATGCAGACTGGGCCGAGTTTCGGAGACTCATGAATGCTCGGACCGTCATTCGGTCCGACATTCCTCGTGACGAAATTGAGGAGGTAACATTAGCTCTGATTCGTGACATTCAGATCGCTCGCGATCGGGCTGTCAGGAAGATTACGATCAGGAGCAACCGGAATGTGATTCCACCCGAAGTTCGGGCGTTGATCACTCTGAAAAATTCTCTACGGAAGAAGTGGCAAGCTACGAAAATCCCGGAGCATAAAAACGACATGCTCCGGTTAGGTAGAGAAATTTCAGAGCTGATCAACGACCACAACGAAACGGTGTGGAAAAACAAACTGGAGAAGCTGGACGTGCGAGACAACTCTCTGTGGCGGATGACGAAGCGCATTTCGAAGCGCTTCGAGCCCATCCCAGCCATAGTGAGGGGTGACGCACGCGCAGTGACGGACCCTCAGAAGGCGGAACTGTTTGGTGAACATTTCGCCAGTGTTCACAGAAAGGCGCCCGACGTTAGTGACGGGCAGAGACAAAAGTCTGAGATAACCGAAGACTTCAGACGATCGATGCCCGCCCCTATCGGCCCTCATAGATTTGCCAAAATTATGACAAACTATGAGGAGCTGACGGAAGTCATAAAACGGCTTCCGACGAATAAGGCGCCTGGGCCGGATGGGCTGGACGCAATTCTTCTCAAGAACCTGCCGAGAAAGTCCCTGGTCCAGATGATACATCTGATAAATGCAATGCTTAAGTGGCAGTGTTACCCGGATTGCCTAAAGAAGGCACTGGTAATACCTATCTTGAAGCCAGGCAAGGATGGCCACCAGCTTGATAGCTATCGACCCATATCACTTCTGAGCGTTGTCGCCAAGGTGGTAGAGAAGATTTTCCTTAAACGTTTGCTCTCCCTCGAGGAGACACTCAAAATGATCCCCGCTGAGCAATTCGGCTTTCGTGCAGGTCACTTGACGACCTCGCAGATTGTCCGGGTTGTTCACGAGGTGAAAGAGGCTGCTCACCGAGGGATGAACACGGTCATGGTCCTGTTGGACATGCAGAAAGCCTTCGACTCCGTATGGATCGAAGGTCTAATTTGCAAAATGCTTGAGGCACGCATGCCTTCCTACTTGGTAAGGATCACGGATTCATTCCTCACAAATCGCGCTTTTGTTGTTAGGGTTAACAGCACGAGATCGGCAGAGTATCCAGTCGAAGCAGGTGTCCCGCAGGGGTCTAGCCTCTCCCCGCACTTGTACTCTCTACATACGCATGATTTCCCTATGTGCGAGAGAACGAGGACGGCTATATATGCGGATGATACCGCTATATACGCCCAATCGTTCTCCAGCGCCGCAGCTGCTAGGCAGGTCCAGATCCGTCTGGACAGGGAGATCATTCCGTATTTGGAGAGCAACAAGATTGTGGTGAATCCGGCCAAGTCCGAAGCCATCAATTTCTCGAGGAAATTTAGGTTCTCTAAAATTCCACAGAAATTGAAGGTCAAGGACAAAGCCCTGGAGACAAAGACCAATGTGCGGTACCTGGGGGTACAGCTCGACAAGCGCACAACGTGGCAGAAGCACATAAACCTGGCTATACAGAGGACCGCTGCGGCGGTAAAACGCACTTACCCTCTTATAGCCAGAGGATCACATATGTCACTTGAAGCAAAGATGGCCATCTACAAACAAATCATTCGGCCGGCCATGTTGTACGCTTGCCCAGCGTTCTGCAGCCTGCCCAAAACCCCATTTATGAGGTTGGACAGGATGCAGAACAAGGTACTTCGTATAATCACCAAGAGTGATAGGTACATTCGTCTGGATGCGCTGCGCGCCCTCGCTGGCGTCGACTCCATCCCGACACATGTTAGAAGCCTGTCGGAGAAATTCTACAGGTTTCACCTTCCCAAAAGCGTGATCACGAGAGACCTTACCAGGCTCAGACTACATGATAATCAGCCCCGCAAACACGGTGGGCTGATCAATCAATCTTTGGCCATCTTCCAGGAAAGATGGGAAGAACCGGTTCCAAGCCGCATCTATGTAATGCGCGAAGTACCGTGACCCGGTTTTTTGCAACAGCCTTTTCCGGGACATCATCGAAACAACCACCTCTGACCAAACCTTAGACAAAGCATTTTCTGCATAGAAGGCAAACTGAACGACATGCATAAGCTTTGCAGGAGGCATGGATTATACGAACCACACCCGCATTAATTTGGAATACTCGACCCACCGCCACCATCAGCGGGGGCGGATGCAAGCGTCCCTTCGCCGGGATCCTATGCACCCCTTGGCACAGGCGCTCCCTCATCCTTCGTCCAGAGATGGTCGGAGGATGAGGGAGGCGGCCTTCAGTGCGTCCTCCCGAACCTCTTCCTCTCCTGAACCCTTTTGGGCGACGGCAAGATGAGTCTCCGGAGTGATGATTATACCAAATTTTGTGTAGAAGTCAATTTTAACTATGGAAATAAACCTTTATTTATTTATTTATTTATTTATTTATTTATTTATTTATTTATCTCCGCCTGCCAACCCAGCCAGCGCGAGTTCAAATCTCAGCGCAAATCTTTTTTCTTTTCAGATACCGATCACACAACCAATTCAAATCTCCCGCTCACAGGACCATACCCGGGTTACGCCATCTGGTGGGAAGAAGAAGAACTTGATGTTCCGCGACGACGACGAGCTCCATGATGATGACGTCACCACGCCATCTTGGAGTCGCTCACAACACTGGCTAGGTGTACAACTGACAGATGACGAGAAAGACGATATGACGTTTGACAGCTGGCAAATTGGTGACACATGACAAATGTAGGTTTGGTGGGTTAGGTGACAGATGACAGGTTAGGTTAGGTTAGGTTAGGTTAGGTTCCGTAACGAAGAAGAGACGCGAAGCAGTTACGCTCTGATTTTCCCCCCACTCCAAAAAGAGCAAAAAATTGCAAAACGGATTTCAAAAATCCTTATGCAGATTAACATGTAAAAATGATCAAATTGATTGTAGAACTCACGCGTGACCTTGAAAGGAACCAAAATTGCCAGAACGAACCACCATAAGAAAATACATGGGATTTTGTCCTAGAAGCCCCCTAGCCTATTTACTTAGTTTATTTCTCTATCCACTAGGAGAGGTGGAATCAAAATAGAAGAATGATTGCAGTTGGTTAATATATTTGAATTCGTTCAAAAATCCTTTGACTGTTTCTTTAGCCCGACCAACATCCACCAGGTAGGCAAATTCCACGTGCTACACACTTTTCTACCACGATGATTTGAAGAGTTATTATTAGTTAATTTCTTTTTAGTGCTTTTTCTGAGAGGTTAGAAAACTCTTTTTCCTAGAGGGCTTCTAAGGTTTTGCTAAGAGACAGGCAAGAAAACCCCCTTTTAATTGGTATGGGTGTATCTCACGATCCCGTGGCAGAGTGGTGATAGAAACATCAGACACTTCTGGAGACTCCGGCTCCACTCTTCACTCTACTCTACCCGTCTATCCAGGAACATACATCACCAAGTATAGTATCTGGCTGTATAAGCGCCTATCGCTACCTTTTCTTTTGATCTATATTCATAATATTTGAGCCCTTCAGGAGTACACATACCTGAAGAAACTTTGAAGCCCTTTAGGCATATAAGTGACCACATTTCGAGCCCTTAGTAGTTTCAAGCATTGTGTTCCGAACCCAGCGGAATCATACTCAGGTATATCCGAGGTATTATTAGTTATTATCAAATTATTTGTTGAGGGTTTATAATTTTGACTTTTAATTCTGTAACCACCTCACTCACCCCACCGCCCACTGAGCTAGCCAGTGTCTTACTTTTGTAGAAGAAAGTAAAGCACTATAAATATTTTTTTTGTTACCTCGACCTGTAGCAAATTTCGTAAATATCTGGTTCCATATTCCTGTGCACTCCACGCCATACAATGCGTTGAGCACAACAGTCTTCGGATATAACTTTAACTTGTAAACACATTTCTTTGATGTCAGATGTGAATGCAAATTTCTTTATTCGAAAATTCAATAAGATTGTGTACAAAGAATTGTATAAGTCCGGACCTGTTAATAGTTCGTCGTTCAAACTTACACCATGGCTTTTTCACTGTTTTCTGTGAAATTCTTTCTGCTCTTCTGTCTTCCACTGACAATACCTTCTCCGATAATCCTTGAACTGATTCAGTCTTCCAACGTTCTTTAATCAAATCATGAAGAAGGTCCACGTTATCTTTTTCTTTTCTCGCTTCCAAGCTGCTGACATGACAAACGAAGTGTTGATTTCTCATAGATCCATCCACATTTCCATGAATAACCCATCCTAATAATGTCTTGTTGACTGCAGGTCCATTCCAAGGTCCAGTAATCAACTTTCTACTAACCAACAGAGGCCAATTGTCTTGTCCAATCAATATTTTAGGTTGAGCAGTCTTCATCGAAAAAATCTTGTCCTGAACGTATGGATACAGCTTTTTGATTTCGTCAACGGCTATTGTTTGTGAAGGAAGAACCAATTTTATAGTTCGTACATGACGTAATTGGAAAGTAGAACTATTCTCTCCACCTCTGATAGTGAATGAAACAATTTTTGAATCACTTTGCTGATTGACCAAGTCATCGTTTGTCCATTGTAAACACAAACTCTGAACGGGTCCGTCAAGTTCAAGATAATTGGCAAATTCTTCATCAATGAGAGATATTGTGGATGCGTCGTCCAAAAGCGCAAAAGTTTCTATCTTATTTTTACCGCAGGAAACTACAACTGGTAATATTTTTAACAATACCTTCCTATTATTATTGTCCTGACTGTTTGTACCGACAAATTCAGATTCATCAGAAATCTTAATATTTTCAGAGTTCGAGGAAAAGTCCTTATGTACTTGTACATTCATTAATTCCGCAAACCTTCCGTTTCTTGCATTGTCTTATATTATGGAAAGGAAATAGACAAGAGAAACATATTTTATTTTCTGTTATGAAAGACCACCTCTCATCTACAGTGAATGCTTTGAATTTTGAACACTCAGATGGAGTTCATTTTTTCAACAAAAACATGTATTTTTTTATCGTTGTCATTGTAACACCTTTCTTTACGTTTTTTAATTTTGAATGTCAAATTTTGGAACATGAATTTGACAAGCCGCATTCGCTTTTTGATCAAGCCAATTAACAAACTCTACGAGCTTATACTTTGGTTTGGATATTTTAGAAATGTATTCTACCCATGAGAGTTGATATGAGGTTGGTAATTTTAACATAATTTTATTCAACAATATTGTGTTTTGTAGACGATCTTCCTCGTAACGACTCATTTGTAGCTATAAAATTTTTGATTTCGTCGGAAAATTCAATAAAAAGTTCAAGCTTATCTTCTTTGATTTGTGTAAATTTCCTGATTTTGTCTAAAAGCATCATTATTATGTAATCTGGACCACCAAAACGAGATTGTAAAATAACTTTTTCAACATTTTGGGGAATAATTGAAAGAGATTGAACAATTTTTCTATCATTCCCTCTCCGACACTTCTATAACCTCGCTTGGTTTTCTTCATTAGAATATCCACATATAGAATTAGGATCTCTTGGTAAAGATTGGCGCGTTAAAATTTTCGTCATTTGAGGAAGTGTCATTTGGCACAAATTGTTACTGTTGGGATTAGAATAGAGTCGTTGTTTTACCTGGTTATTTGAAGGAAAAGTATTTCTTACCAAATTGTCTTCTTTTACATTAAATATCGAATGTTTGTCCTCACTTCTTTCACGCCTGTAATCCCATGGATTTTTACCGTCTATCCATTCTTCCATGTTAGGCCTATGAGACTCATGCATCGACCTTGACGACTCACTTTCTTCACTTTCCTCTTCGAGTTCTGCCAATTTCAGAGCTAATTCCAAATCCAGGATTTCTTGTTCATTTTTCTTTTTTCTGATTGCATTTTCAATTTCTAACCTTTTCACAACGGAAGCTCGACTGCTGTGACTGCATGCTTTTTCTTGACTTTGAAGGAGCTTTTGATACTTGAGTTTCCATCAGTGTTTCGGCTTTCGCTACCATACCTTCGGATCTTACTAGATAGATATTATGTAGAAATTGATTTTCCAGTCATTCCACGCATGCTTTTATTACGTTTGGAGGTATGTTGTCTATTCTAGCGGACTTTTTTGGCTTCAACTCTTCAATGGCTGATCGATAATATACTTCATCGATAGGGTGCAATCTTAAAATGTCATTTGTGATAATATCTTCATCGAAATTCATGTTATAGTTTGCTTTATGTGAAGTGTAAATGGATGAGAAATTATTTGCAAAACTTTCAGCAACTTTATCGGTTGGTACATGAATATCATTCGAAGTGTTTTTTTCAGTTTCAATGTTATAGTTACTCTTTTTTTATTGACATATTATGATCAAAAGGCATTTACATCAGTATAGTTATTTTATTTTCGGTTTCAGTTATGCAATTTCTATAACTCACCCTGATACTAGTTTTTACTTTTTTTTTTACTTCCATGTATTTTTTATTGAAATCTTCAGATATTCTTCTCAGTTTCCTCAATTTTTATTTTTCCTTCAACATTATTTTTATTTAATTTGTGAACCATACCGGATACTGTTTCTTGTTTACTTTATTTGATGATTTCGGGACACAATCCTCAAATATTTTATTCATGATGCTGTAGAACTTTAGTAGGGGAAGGTGATCTACGCACATAAAACAAAACCATCTATATTGTTGTTAACAAAGTGATTAAAACTGTTGAAAATTATACAGTTAACAGTTGAAGGGTGATACTAAACCTGTATACCATACATATAGTCAAAAACGTAAATACATAGAAATTACCAATTTTAGCTATTGGGTCGGTGCGTAAAATTACCCATCCATGTGGATAATTTTGCGCGGGGTACCAGGAAATTTTGCGCAAATTGAAAAACTTTGACAGCTTTGATTCTTTATTGAGAAAAAAAAACTGATGTATACTATTTATTCCATGCATACGTAACATATATATTCCTCAGAATCTTCTCTCGCAGTGCAATCGGCATGCGCCCAATCCAAACAAGACACACATCGATACCACAGTTCTCCGTTTGGCCCAAATTTGCCACATACTAATAGGCAGGCATTCTCTGTACTAGTCGGATCAACATCGTTCAGTTCATCATTATCACATATATCATTCTCGTCATATTCCGATTCCTCCGTTTCACTGTCTTGAAATTTAATCTTTTTAACCTGAGGTAATTTCTTTCTTTTCTGTGAAACATTCTCTTTTCCTTTTGGTTTCCTTTTCTTCTTTTCGGCAGAGCAGCTGCCTTCTTGTTTCTCTCTTCTCGCTTCAAGTCAGATTCTCCAAGAATTTCTTTCATCGATGTAGATGTAAGGATATCAGATCTTTTCTTTGTACACTGAGATCATGTGGGCCTTTGGTAGTAGCATTGAATCCGAAAAGGAAACATTGGCTTTTAATGTTCCTGGTGAAAGATCTCTTTCAAAATTTACTTGTGAGGTTATCCCTGGAGTGATTTGCCCGTTTCATAAGTAACCTGATCGTTTAGCAACTCGGTTTCAGTAACGTTCTGATCTGCTACTTCGTGTTCTAGGGTAACTGAACGAAATTCTTTAGCTAGTGAAAAATCTTCATCCGTGAATTTATCTGGGTCCAAGGCAAAAACTTCAGCAGATCTAAAGCCAGCAATAACTATTTCCATTGTAGCGACTTTCAAGTAGGCTTTGTTGAAAATCTCAGCTGACTGGAAGTTAGTTATTCTATGATGCGGATGTGTTCTGAGATACAATTTGCACTCCTTATTATTATTTCCCTTGAGAGGGCTGTAAAATGTCGAGAGGTAGTAGCATATGGGATGAGATTTACAGAATGAATATATCTCCATTGAAATATGACTGGTATGGTTGTCAAGTATTATTAAAACAGGTGACTTTTTATTGGGATATACATGACATTTCAAGTGTTGCAACCACTCATGAAAAAGCTCATTATTTATCCAGCCATTATCGGAGCAGTGATATATTGCACCTACCGGGCCATTATTTTGAAGATGAGCATTCATTCTCTTTCTGGGCGACACTTATCGCACAAACAATTGTAACCGTCATTCCTCTTCCCAAAGAAATCGCAGAACCTATTTGTTTCTGTCCCTTAGGATCCAAAATTCTTGAGGGTCTATATACCGTTGTTATACCAGTCTCATCAACGTTGTACATCCGATCTGGCTGAAAATGAAATTTACTAACACTGAAGTAATGTTGGAATGAAAACGCTTGACCTCGGTTTTATTGAAGCTGATTATTCGATTGATACTTGTGCCCTCCGGTTTTCTCAAACGTACATCTTGGTTTCTTAAGAATAGACTTACCCAGTCTTTTCCAGCAAGTTCAATCTCCCTACGAAAATTTTGTCCGATTCTTTTCATCTCAGCATATTTATGTACCAATTTTCTAAACTCTCCAATAGTAATACCATAAAACATTTTTGCCAACTCTAAGATATGTTAAGTTAACTCTTTCTCCTGTTCTACGGTAAAGATAGGCTTTCAACTCAGTTTAGACATTGATCTCTGTTCCATCCTTATTTTGTACCGAAAAGTCGCCTCAGGGCGGGTTGTATAAAACAGTTAACCAACAGTTCAAATGAACAAGCGCTTGTAACCAGCTTTCTTTGTGAACGCACTCTAACCTGTCTCTATCGGCGTCTAAAGTTTTAGACCTAACCCACTTCAAATGCTGTACTATTTCGCTTATTGGGTCTAGATGGTCATCCGGTATACTTGCTTGGGGAGGAACTACAGATATATACTTAGAAAAACTGCAAATACTTTTTGAAAATATTACTTAAAAAAGAAAAAACTTACTCTGTTGGATTTCCGACAATTTTTTTTCAGAAAACATTACTATATACATTCAAATACCAATTCGCATTCGACAAGGGCTAAAGAAAAAAGTAAACATCAAGTTTTGATTACACAAAAAAGTATTGGACCCCCGTTTCTAAAATTTCATCCCAGAAACCATTGCAAGAACTAATTCATTGTACCATGTCAAAATGCAGTTAATTTTTTTTTCGTTCAAGAATGACAGAAATCTATTATCTCATTTTTTTAAGCTTTTGAGCTTCTTCAGTAGGTAGAATCTTTCCATTATTACCATTATTCTTCAGCATAATCTCCGGTACAGTTAATAATTTAACTATTGTTCATATGTTTGTTGTTTATTGATCATCACTACTATTAATTAACTCAGTTATGAGGTAACGTCTTGTTACGAGTCAAAATATACAGTTCAGTAGCTCAAATAATTCAACTAAAATAGTATAGAATTTATTACTATTCACAATAAATAATATGCATCTGCTATTTTTATTTCTTCATACTAGTAGCTTTAGCCTTTCGCTTGACTTTGAAAATAAAACAACCACAATCTGAATATCTAGTTGATTTTTAAGTAGTAAATGATGCTCGAAAGTAGTAGCCTCTTCGGTTCATTAATACCTTTTCAGTTTCCATAAGAATCCTAGAAAACAGACAATTATAGAGCTTAATTATCTACATTATTATCATTATTACATTTAGCCAATTTAAGAAATAGCTGAGTACGATATATGAGCAATTTCCGAGATTTATTTAGGCATGTAAACATTGAATCATTTATTCAATTTGATTATTCTAACCTAAATGTCAAAATTAGTGTTAATTAACAATGATCCTCAACATAGAACAATTACAATCGAAGGTGAACTACTTAATCATGATTGGAATTGATCCATAATCATTGATCCAAGAAATCTCATTAGCAAACGAATATCAAAAGGAACAGTAACAAGGGACAAACCTCTACAAAAAAATAAAGAGAAGCCTTTTTGTGAGATTCTTTTCAATCTTGGAGAGGCACATGGCTAGAGTAACTCTTGGAACATAGAGAAGTACTCTCACCTTTGGTTGATTTTCCAATATCATTTAGTTGTGACGGAATACGTAAGTTCTCCTGTAATCGAGCAGATTAGGAGAAACACTGTGTGGATTTATACTATTTTATGCTCTAAACTGTGCTTTCATTCCGAGACACATCATTCAGGCCACACACCATCTGCAGGTAGATCTTGTTACTATCCTAAAATATATGTTCATAATTATTGATGTTTAAGTCATTTCTCATTACTTGTGTTTACCCTAGAGGTTGTCGTAGAATTTTCTCGTATAACGAAAACTCTATTCCCTGGTATATCGCTGGACCATTGACTACCAAGCTTATGCACTTGATTAAGGTCGCAGGTTAACGCTGCATGCTTACTCGCTCATATCATAATGAGGGCTCCATAGGTGATGTAGAGTCTTTCCAACTACAAGTGTAACAGAAGACACCTATAACTACCATTCAGGCGAGCTCCTTCCATTTATTTGCTATCTTAGATGATTGACATTCATTGGTACACTGCTTTTTACAATTTATTGCTCACTTATTTCATTTGCTAGTAGCAGACTTGATAACAAGTAGCGCTTAGAGCTGACGCTTTCATATCCTAGCTTAACTAGTAGTAGGTTAATGGTTGGTACTGGAAAATAAATCTAGCTGGAGAATTATTTATGAATTTAAATGAATTAATGCTTACCTTGGTTAATAAAAAGTTGTGAACTCCTATGTATATATACATTCGGGCATATGAAAGTATACTGTACCGTAGCTAAGCTTGAGTACCTAACTGACCAACTGCTTCTGTACGTATATTGTTCAAAAGATAGTTCTGTATATAAAAACTCTCTCCTCATAGATACAATTATATCACCAGCTTCACCTGATTTGGCTGTGTTATTCCACGCCCAATCTACACCTGAACTAACATTTTTCCCGTCCAACATCTTTTTGTTACCCCACTTTAGCTCCCTCCATAGCAGGAATCAATGAAGGTAACAGTCTGCTATCACGGACAGCCATCAGGCTTTTTGGTTTTTCAGATTATTTGCAGTCTGATGAATAATTTTAATATATTGCAATTTTACAAAAAAAAAAACAACTCTGTAGTTTCTGTGAATGAACTATTTTACTATTTTACCCACCAACACCACCCAATCTTAGGAAATAGATATATATGCCATCGCAGACGTTTCTCTAGAGTACTCTAGACTTTTCAAAGAATTACAATCCTTCAGTAAATTATCAATACCTGAGTACCTATATGCTATATACGATGGGTTCTGAAGTATACCCAATAAGAATTTTTGAATATTATAATCTTCATACGGCATAAGGAGAGATATCTTTTGTGATGACAGTTTTTCAAACGAGTTATGAAAAAAATACCTACGAAACAAAACATCGATGTTTGTAACTACATATCTGAATTCCCATCAAAAAAATAATATTATTCAATTCATAATAAAAATTAGGTAGGTTAGTTGATAAACATAGGAATGTTGATTATCATTATAAAAATAATTTTTTGATATGGTTATTTATCGATAAAATACGTTTTGATATAAGCGCTCGCACACGTCACGTGGTTCATTATAGACTAAAACTTAGTTAAAACTGTTGAAGAGCTCGTATATGTAATCCCATTTTGTAATTGAATGATTTCAAATGACTTTGATCACATTGAATGTCAATGCCGTTTTCAGCTACAGCTCTCTCACTTAAGAATCTAAAATTACCAAGAATAAATAGAAACCAGATGAGGATCATCATAGTTTCTCAACAGACTCACTTCTTTAGAATTATTATCAGTAGAAGTATAATAACTCTACATAGCTGTAGTGCCACTAGATTTACCGAGTTAGACAGACACTTCAACATGGAAGAGGAGATGGAAAGAGAAAGGAGATGGCAATGTTGAAATTTGGATGTTGTTATTTACTTATACCTGGCAAGTTCCAAGGATTTGCCGTCTGTTGAAAGTGAGTGTGTCATTATTTTGAATGCAACTAAAGAATTTATCTTCGGTAAATTCTTGATTTTATAATTTGATGAAACTCGACGAACATGGATTTCGTGTGATTCAAAATTGGTTATTTTCGATTCGAGTTTTCGTTTCACAATTGCATCATAATGAGCAAATAAGGTAAACGTACCTATTATCGGCACCTTAAGCACCTTGCGTACCGTGGTGGTTACTTTCAATTGATTTTTTCAAACAATACCCGGCCAACCTATATTTTGATTATTGATATCGTTAATAAAAAGGTTCTTACTATATGAGGATTTTTTTTTTCAATGAAGTATATGCATAATATTTATTGAAAGTCATTAAATAAACTATTTGTTATGCCCTGATTATCGGCACCTTGAAATAAATACATGTCCTAGTTTTCGGCACATATAGATAAGATCCTTTTATCGGCACCGAATCATTGATAGAGTAAGTTCAAAATCAAATAACTAAAAAAAATTTTTTCTTGTAGTAATACAAGAGTATCTTTCAAAAGCTGAAAGTAAATGTACCATTGGTTGAAATTTAATTTAAATCAAATTTAAAAATGTACTTGTCATTTACAAAAGTGAAATTCAAATTCACATATTATCATCTTCTGTTAAACCAAGGTAACCCTTATAGTAGTTTAAATTGTTCAATTTATTTTTGTTTGAAATTGTTTTTTTCCGTTAAGCAGCTGTCGTCCCCCTACGATCGACAGCCTTCAGAAGTCGAAACTTATGCGAGGCAAGGATTAACAAGGTCTTATCTTTTAACGTGCGATTCCTAGCAGTTTCACAGGCCACCCGAAAAATAAACTGAAGTCGCTGGCCTTTGAACCCACGACCGGCAAGCCAGAATGATTGAAAAGCATTGATTCTAACCACTAGGCTACCTGAACTCCTAGTAGTAGTACTTACTTTAGAACTTCAGACAGGAAAAACAAAATTCCTGCTGAAAAGGTTTTGATGTTGAAGGTTTAGTGCTCGGACTCTTTTGCTTGAAATAGGTCCTTTATAATTTTCTGTACTTTGGTTGATACTCTTCGATTAGAAATTGTTTCTGAAACATCACAGCTGCCGATAATTGGGTCAGCAACAAATTTTCCGTACCTATTATCGGCACACATAATATATCCAAAAATTGCTACAGAAAAGCAGTTTTTGACAAAAAATACCAAAAATAATAATGTTCAAACACACAAAACTTGATAAAACGATATATAAGGAACTTTTATCAGAAATATTAGAGGATGTAGATCACCTGTTCCTTAACACATGTAACTAGAAAAACTTTGCACTAGAGATTAGTGGGAACTGACCAATTTGTATTTGTTAGTTGCTATTACCGATGTTGGGCAACGGTCTCTGGATTTTGCAAAGGCGTAGATAAAGGTTCGCAGAAATGCGTAAAATACTTCTTTTTAACTATCTAACTGCAGAAACTTTATTTTTTGGGGTTACTTATAATAATTGGTGTGGTGCCGTTAATAGGTACGTTTACCTTATTGCATTTTTATGGTGTTACATTTCCTATCTCTATAACCTAAGTCGAATTTTTTTTCGTTGTGGCAATGAACAAACCGGTTGATATAGATAATCAAAATAGTTTATGTGGATAGCGGACTAAACAGAAAAAACCAATAGAGAAAATTTCGAACATCATCTGTTAGTCATTGATGTCCCTTGTTCTAATTGATCAAAATTCGTAAAAAAGTATGTGCAAATGCTGAGACTGTGTTGAGTTGATTTAAAACCATGACGAAACAACTATCATGTAATAAATATCAACTAATCATATCGAATCGCAAATTTCAAATGATGATTCGAAAGTATATATTACCATGTATACGAAATAAATTTCGATATCGTGTCTGGCGAATTTTAAACGAGTCGGACTGGCATTAAATCTTCCCTTTTCTTTTTGACCTCTGACATTTCAGGCATTCAACTTCTTTATCTTGAACGTACCAGATTCTTGTCCTTTTTGCCATTTTATAATATAAATTATCACAGCATTTCACGTTACCACTCTACATTGCTTAGAGATAGCTAAATAAGATATGAACTCTGTATGCCTTATTGAATATTGGTAGAACTGCATTCAATATCATTAAAAAGTGGCTGATAAGTTTAAACCTACCATTTTTGATAAAAATTACCCTGATAGCGTTCCAATATACTTTAGTTGAGAATATTTCTATAGAATGTTCTTAGAATACGCCATCACGTAACAAATGTGAATTAGATATTACCATTCTAATAATAACCGTTTCTAATTTTCTAAGGATGAACTGAATCGTATTTTTGATGTTATTCTCTGGTAGGTATTTATAGCAGCAGGTGCGGTGGTGCCAGTCATGAAGAAACTTCTTTACATTATTTAAAAACTCTATAAAAATCCATCAGAATGTGAATTATTCAAATTTATCGTCATCAATAATATTTTGAATGACATGATTTTTTCCAATAAATGATGAGCATCGTGCGTTCATTTTTGTAAAACAAGTAGAGGAATCTACAGTAGGTGTTAAATCAAAATATCTTTCTGGTCAGCTCATATATGAGATTGTGGTGGCAAAAAAGTAGTTTCTCATATCAATAGAACTTGTTTTCAAACAAACATTATCACAATGTTCCAAGACATGAATAAATTCATTTCAGTAATATATTCTCATGAAGTAGTGTTAAAGTCAAATAACTATGTTTCTTTTAAATGTTGCTAGATATATGTATATTTTAGTAAAACATGCATTGGAAATTAAAATAAAATTGTACATTTTTTGTATTATAAAAAGTTTTGCCTTCAAAAAGTTGTAAATAATCTTTCCCAAGGTTTTGGTTCCCAGCATCTGAAAACAGCAATTCTTCAGACCATTTTATGTATTGGAGGGTGTACTATTGCTCGAAATTGAGAATGTTCTGTGGTTGTGGTTCATTTTCTTAATGATGACTGTCTAAGCAGTGCTTATCTGCCATCGATAAATGGGGCAAAAATGAAAATTTTATAGTAAAATGTGAAAGTCCTTGTAGTGAGTGGGAAACATTTCCTGTAAAAGTTATTGGTAGTGCTTAAGGTATGTATTGTTGGAACTCAGTAAAAGCTTGGCTTTATTCGAGAGGATTTTGCGCTGTATTCACCTAACCCAAATTCATCCAAATAATGAAAGAATTCGTTTTAAAACCATAAATTAACATAACAAAGCTGTCTCAAGCTTTCTGGTTTATATATAAAAAAAAATTGAACTTCCACTGAATCAAATAATCAAACTAATATGTTGGATAAAAGATATGAAATAACATGAGATAATAAACATTAATCATAAATATAATCATGAGATTATGCCCTTATAAAAAATTTAATAATTTTGGAACTATGAGTTCCCCACTAATATCATCATAGTCAGACACTGAACATTGTATTCTTTTTTTCACTACCCCGATCAGTCTGCGCACCGTTCCATGCCTCCATTCAAATCCTGTTTTGAGTGTTTTTCAATCGTCTGTTGAAACTCCCAGCTAGCTGGCTGTCGGCTAAGCTTAACCAACAGCTAAAGTTTCTGCTACAAACTTTTGCATTTCTCCTTAAAATATTTGGCTCTAGGCTAACTAGCTAGAAGAAACCTTATTTCAATTTCCGTTGGCAGAAATGATTTTTCAGCTGCTGGTCCAGTTATGCAATATCAACTTCAGTGATTCATTTGTCATTCTTTTTTAATTAATTTATTTGTTTTCCACTTGAGAAAATGGGACTAGTGGGACTTGGGGTTTATTGTTATTGTAGGAGAACTCTTGTAACCATGGCAAGAAAGAAACTATTTAACATAGAAAAAATTATCTTTATATTTGTAAACATGGCCTGATCGGGTGAGGGACGGCTATTATTATCGTTTGTGTGTGTGTATGGGTTATATGTATAAATACATGTATGGGTGCATGTATCAATGTGATTATACTTAAATATATTTAGAAATATAACTTTTTCTAGAATCATACAATTTTTTTTCTGAATTATAATGCCACGGTAGATAGGCGTATTGGTATTTTTTGAACTGATACGGCTGTTAAGTAATTTTAGTACTTTAGCTTTTCTTTAATGTTCATTCATTTTTATGCATATTGGGTTATTGTAGATTGTAAGGGGGTCGTACAGGCTGTGCATACTCACAAGCCTTCGACCTATACGTTCTTTTGTGCGTGAATTTTGATATATTCGAGGACCGGGATTCCAAGACTTCTTGCGAAGTTTATCAGTTTCCTAGGAGCTAAGTTCCTGATGTCGGAGGGCGTAAAGACGGCCCCTTCCAAAAACTTGAGCCTCTTGCAGAAAAGCTCTGGGCATTCGCACCGCAAATTTGCATTTTTCGCGACGTTCTCGCAGTACCGGCAACTATATCACTCTCTGATTTACACATCTTTTTGACGTGCTACCCCAGAGGGCAGTGTCCAGTTACCATCTTCAAGTATTTCTTGTCCAACTCGAGAAGCTATTTAGCTATCTTTGGCGATAGACACACTTTTTTCCAGTGAGATTTAGTTTAATCGGTTTCCCAGTGTCGGAACTCTCCTTTCGAGTGGTCTATGGAGAGTCCACAGAAGGGTTCTGGGCCAGGAAATTGTGTGTGTGACCCTTCTTTGGCAACGCAATCTGCTTCTTTGTTGCCTTTAATTCCTCTGTGACCTGGCACCCACATCAGAGTGACCTGATTGTTTACTGCCAGTTGTCTTAGGGATTGTTAACAGTCCCAAGTCAACTTAGACTCTGAGATCATTCAGAGCTTTTAGTGCTGCTTGGCTATCTGACAGTAAAGATATTTCTGGCCATCGAGTGCCTTTTTCAAGGCATTCCTGGACACATTATTCATACATAATGTTTTGAGAGCCTGAAATTTGGTCCTGTAATAGGCCAAGCAATAGAGATATTGTCCTTGACAAAAATACTACCTGGAAGCCGCCTGTGCCATCCCGTGCAGGACAGTCCGTAGTTTATTCCCACTATGTCCTCAACTCGAAAATGTCATTTTTTAATTTGTTATAAACAATAAACAACAAAAAATCGCGTTTTTTTAGGTTTTTTATTGTAAAATGGAAACTATTGAAGCAGTGTTAACGGTGCGTAATGGTGAACTGTAGAGAATTGAATTCCGAAGAGAATGACGGATAAAACGATCCGATCAGATAATTAGAATTGGAGAAATGCGGGAAAAACCGGAAAATTGTATTTTTTTTTTGTTAAATTTATAACTCTGCCATTTCTTAATATTAAGAGCTGAAACTTTGCACGATAGTAGCTATTGACGTGCACTTTATGTGTGCAGAATCTGGATTCAGTCGGAATAATAGTTTTCGCACAATCCTCATCTGAAATTTTTTTTGAAATATTTTCGCGGATAGCAGGATGCGTTTGAGGTCGTCCGATTGAAATTTAAAAAATAGATTTGGAAAGTAGACGTGAGCAGTAACAAATCGTCTATTCTGATTTTTTGATTAAACGCATTTAAGTGTGTTAAAAACTAGTGAGAACATGAAGGAAAACGGCCGACCGCGCGTGAACCATCGAGTGGTGGGGACTGTGCGAATCGAGGAGAAACGTTTATAGTCCGGTGGGAACAGCGCCGAAATCGCCTGTTTTAAAGTCTGACCCATTTTTGCGGAATGTCAAAATGGGACCTATCCATGTCGATTCCTTATGTCTTCCCACATATGAAATGGAAATCTACGACACGCCAGTTTGGTCGTGACAAAAATTACATGAAAAAAACCAAAAAAATGGAGAAAGCGCTATAACTTCTGGTATAATAGAGTTATTTGAAAAATTCTTTCACTGTTAGAAATGCCTATTCACGTACTTTGGAATGGGTCTCCAAAAATTTCCCAAGAAAAAATGCATTTTCCGAAAATGTGCTTTATTTTGTGCTGAGATAAAATTTTCAATAAAATGTTAATGTTTCAGCACGCTGAAAGTCACTCATGATTCACCCAACTAAAATTCGCTTTTCACTGAAAACTGCGCAATTTTCCAAGTAGCATTACATGTATATTATATGTACATATTTTCTTGATAATAAATTGGCTGCAGCCATTTGACGACGACGAAACATACCATCGGCGAAGCAATATTCGTGAACCACTGTCGACTGGCGTCAAGTAAAACAATATAGTTTTCACGTCAAGGTTTGAAAATAGAATAAAGTTTATTGAATTGAAGTTCCTAATTCTTGTGAAACATATTTGTAGACAATTCATTATATATTTACACGGTGTTACAGAAAGTATTCACAAGAAATGTGTAATTAATTTTAATTTTATTCGAAACAGATTACTTATATAGACTGCTTGATAAAAATATTCACAGATGATATCATAAGAATATCCAATATGGAATTGGCAATTGGGAAGATCATAAACGATATCTGGAGAATGTACGATTGTAGGATTTGTAGGTTTTCCAGATTTACATGTGAGACACGAGATGTCCGTAGAACTGCTCATTACTAATATCCTATACAATAGGAGTATTTGGATAAAAAATTCATCAAAAAACAACTACCTTCCTGGCTAATACCGCGACCAACATCGAATTACATCTGATAAAATTTCCTTGCAGAGTTCCTCTCCAATAGAGATTTCTAATGGCTTTGGACACCCAAATAAAAAGAGACGAAAGTTCTTAATTTTTCCATCATTGTTGCCAGGGGCGCGCTCTGTGATTGGTTACCATAATGGCGGGGAGTTTGAATGACATGACAGCTACAGTTGAAAATGACATTTATACTCCCTGACCTTATAGTAACCAATCACAGAGTACATTCCCTGGCAGCAAGGACGGGAAAATTAAGAACTTTCGTCTCTTTTTATTAGGGTGTCCAAAGCCATTAGAAATCTCTATTTCCTATAGACCGATTTCGGGGTGTCGCCCTTCATCAGAATAGGGTAGGTCTAGTAGTCAATAACTAATTATTGCAACAAATGGTTCGATGTAAATCCCATTTCAGGGCAAAGCGGCGAACGCGTCCGCACCGTAGATAAATCCAAACTGAGAGCGCCACTTTTATCACAAGTAATTCAATGTTTGTAGTGGCATTAGCCAGGAAGTGGTTATTTTCTAATAGATTTTTGACCCAAATACTGCTATTTTATAGGATATTAGCAATAAGAAGTCCTACAGACATCTTGTGTCTCATATTATAAGCTCATTGGGAACTACAGATTTTTTTTATTTTGTTACAAGAAAGTGGTTTTCTATAGACTTCCGCGGAAAGTTTGGATTTGGAGTTGGATCAACAATAAGTTTCTTTTTTTGATGATTTTTAATAACTGAACCAAGAGAGGCAATGGTTTTCATTTTTCTACCTACGACGATACATACTGTGTAAATAGTAAATGATTCTTCCATTGTTTTTGGGGCATAGTTTCCATTTGAATCAGATTTTTTATATGTACTGCTTTTGAAGTCTTTTGTGTATTCAGAGTATGAGGGACGATGATACATAGCTTTGGAAACAAATTAATTTGGGTACAATTCCAATTTTTCCATCATTGCCGGATCACCACGTCCAAAAAATGCCTTCCAAATTGTTGTTCTGATTTTTTCCCAAATTCAGTTCCAGTCCGAGCCTGAATTAGGAAATTTTTCTTGTGGGTGCCACATTTACCACAAACATTTACAGCAGAAGTTTATTGGTTGCCCCTGTAATATTTATACTACTGCAAAATGATTTTCTTCAAGTCCTATGAATTTAAACTTCAGCAGGATTTTGTTTTCATTTTTGTAATAAAAAAGCTGCTATCTATTCATATATTGTCTATAAATAAAGATATGTAGCAAAAAACATAGAATACCTGCTTATTCTTTCATCACTCATGAAATCTGAGTCACGAATCGAATTCCTCAGGTTCAGATACCCCAAAATCATGAAAAAGACCAATCAAATAGCTGCAGTACATGCCGAGATAAACAAAAAATGCAAAGAATTATAAGTTGCGCGCAGCGCGCGCCTATTAATATTATATACGTTTCTCCTCGATTCGCACAGTCCCCCACCACAAGATCGTTTACGCGCCGCCGGCCGTTTTCCCTCATGTTCTCAGTAGTTTTTAACACACTTAAACGAGTTTCATCGAAAAATCAGAATAGACGTTTTTTTACTGCTCACGTCTACTTTCCAAATATATTTTTTAAATTTCAATCGGACGACCTCACACGCATCCAGCTCTCTGCAAAAATATTTCCAAAAAAATGATGATTGTGCGAAAACTGTTATTCCGACTGAATCCAGGTTTTGCACACATAAAGTGCACGTCAATAGCTACTATCGAAATTTATTTGTTGAATTTTTGGCCACCATATCAGTGAGGCGAAAACTACTTCAAAATTAATTTTAAAAAATATTTACAGGTGAAATAAACGGGGTGTCACTTTAAAATAATAATGAAAACGTGTAAAACATCAAATTCAATCATGTGCTAGAAGGAAGATGACTTGCGAGCCGTCTTAGGGGGTCCAGAAGGTCGAAAACAACTTCAAAATTAATTTAAAAAAATATTTACAGGTTAAATAAACGGGGTGTCACTTTGAAATAATAATGAAAACGTGTAAAACATCAAATTCAATCATGTGCTAGAAGGAAGATGACTTGCGAGCCGTCTTAGGGGGTCCAGAAGGTCGAAAACAACTTCAAAATTAATTTTGAAAAAATATTTACAGGTGAAATAAACGGGATGTCACTTTGAAATAATATTGAAAACATGTAAAACATCAAATTCAATCATGAGCTAGAAGGGAAATGACTTGCGAGCCGTCTGAAGGGGTCCAGAGGAGCAAAAACGAATTCAAAATTAATTAAAAAAATATTTACGGCTGAAATAAACGAGGTGTCACTTTGAAATAATAATGAAAACGTGTAAAACATCAAATTCAATCTTGTGCTAGAAGGAAGATGACTTGCGAGCCGTCTTAGGGGGTCCAGAATGTCGAAAACTACTTCAAAATTAATTTAAAAAAATATCAGTTATTCCATGGAAAGACTTTTATAAAAAATTATGTGTATGGGAAAGACTCGCTATTTGTTTCTCCTCTTCTCTAAAGGCATATACAATAAAAAGAAATATTTCAACAACAGGAAAATACCGATGTACTTGAGTACATGTGATATAACTGAGAAGTACAAATCTGTTTGTCGAAATTCTGAGTAGCTGTTCAGTTTATTTCAAGATTGCGAAAACTAAGCCCTTCGAAAGGCAAAATTGTTAAGGAAGCCAACTCATCTTATTCCTCAAAGGTATGTTAGTAACTACCTATGGTACCTTCTTTCATATTCGACAACTATTTTTATCCTGAATATGCAAACCATTGGTTAAATATAATAATTCTACAGATTATGGTGGATTTATAAACTCAACTAAACTAAGAATTGAATTAACAACGAATCGAGAAAAATGAACACAAGAAAAGCCCATCAGTGTTTTATATACTTTCAGCTGTAACTAAGAAGATGGTTATCTTCCATTCTTTCTTCGGAGGGGTGTCTCCCAGGTCTTTTGCAGACGTCAGACTTTGTCCAGTGGTCATTGTTGATTTGAATATCGTTTTGATTTCATGTTTTTCCAGATGCTTGCCAATCCTGTCTGAGATATTCTCAATGTACGGCAGAAATGCTCTTCCTTGTGGTAAGCGTTGTTCTGGGTCCTCAAATCTGTTTACGTTCCTTTCTCGTACGGCTCGCTTCACTTCTTGGATGGTATACCCATTATTACCCAAAGAAAGCACCTTCCAAGTAACTCAGGACTTCATTGAGATGATCTGGTTCACATATTCGTATGACCCAGTCTGCCAGTGATTTTATCGGAATAGAGTTGTGATTTCATCTATAAATTTCTGGCGCTTATACAGTGCAGTACTTTGTTAGTGGTACTTTCGTGAACAGTGATGTCACATCAAAATTGACGAATATATCCTTGGGTACCAACAAGATGTTTTTAATAACTCCAATGAAGTGGATGGAATCTCTGATATAAATGCCAGTTTGGCCAATGTATGTGTTGGAAAGAGAAGCTGGGTATTTTGTAATTCTGTATGTTGGCGATCCGATTGCACTTACGATTGGTCTAAGTGGGACGCCTTTCTTGTGGATTTTAGGTAGTCCGAACAACCTTCGTGGTATTGTATCTGACTTGTGCAGGATTTGCATAGCGTAATGTTCTTGCTGTTCCGGTTCGTATTTCCTCTGCAACTTCGTGTGTCATATTCAAACCAACGAGGACCATTGGACAAAGTCTAAGATCTGCGGAAGACCCGAGAGAAACTACAAGAATTTACCACATCCTTTGCAGCTGTGGTGACGTATATGTCGGTGTGGCAAAAAGGAGCATAAACATCCAATCAACCGAACACAAGCGGAACTGCAAGTATGGGTACTTTGAGAAATCCACGGTAACAGCATGCTCTACTAACTGAGGAAAACCACACAATTATGTTTAGCGAAACGTAGATACTGGATAGGATCTCAGGGTATTGTCTGTGAATTTTCACAGAGAACCCCTCTCCACTACAGGAGTTTACCGCATCCTTTACAGCTGTGGTGACGTATATGTCGATATGGCAAAAAAGAGCTCAGTTTAATCTTCCTGTTGAAGATGGTCACTGCTCAACACACAAGCGGAACTGCACGTATAGGTACTGTGAGAAATCTACGGTAACAGCATGCTCTACTAACTAAGGAAAACTTCACAATTATGTTTACCGAAACTCAGGTACTGAATAGAACCTCAGGGTATTACCAGCAAATTTTCAGAGAGGCCATTGAAATTTGAAAACACCCGAATGATTTCAACCGAAAGAAAGAAGGCCTCAATCTGAGTAAAACGTGGAAGCAGGTATTGACAGAGATCAAAACCAAACCCTTTCCAGGTACAAGCAATACTAATCAAAACCAAAAACAAGAGCAGGTATCGAGATTCAGTATACTAACGGAAACAGGACACAATGAAGTCACGACCCATATCAAGGTCAGCACAATAAAAGAAGAAATAAGCACAGACACCGAATCATTCACGCTTAAACGAACCCTTCATTCGTTACCACACCGCCTTTGAAAATGTCTACCGCAGATGTAGACGAAACGTCTGGAAAAAATATCCTCGATTAACAATCTAGAAAAGTACTGAAAGTTCAGAGTTTACCTGTCGTGAAAGTTTACTATCTCAGATAAAACTCTATCTTTTGACCAATCGGAAGTGACAACAGATCAAATCCGTTAGCCCGCTGAGAGCAAACTGATCACCTTCTGTTCGCCTCCTCAGTGATGAACGAACACAGAGTAGATTGTACACAGCTGACAGAGGAAAACGAGTTAACAGTAAAATCCAAATGCGCCTATAATATGGACCTAGTCAATTTCCCACATATTCAAACATCATATTTGTCCTTTTCGAGACCACTTTCTCTGTCGCCTTTCCACAGAAGACTTCATATATTGGCATTTCCATTCATTCCTCATAGACATACGTGGCGTGGCACATTATCCACACCTTTAAATAAATGTTGGGTATGCGGATTTGGGATTGTCCTTCAGATGCTGCGGTTTCATATATCTGGTGTGTATAGTATATCTAGATAATTCTTCTTCCATATATAAAAATGTCTGGTATTGTCGTATATTAGTATTGATGTTAAATATTTCTTGCTATCCATTCCTTCATCCACCCCGTACATGATTTATGTCATGACATATGTTTTGATAATTCGAAATTTCACGTATGTCAAAGTTTTTGCGAATTAAAGCCTAACGTTCATCAAAGGTAAACATAATATTTCAGTTGATACGTCTAGAAGAGTACTTCGACCACGCCACTGAAGATGACTGCCGCAGTTGCAGTCGAAACGTTTGGAGATTTAAACTAAAGAAGACCACGGCAAAACCCGGAAACCAACCAAAACATTGACGCCAGCCGTGAAAGCCTACATTCCTACATAATATTTCTCCTTGTGAGTTTAGACCAGTGCAAACACTAGAACCTGGTTATCCTGAGAGACGATTGGGGTTTTGTCGGTGGTTTATGAATAAATGCAGAGAAGATCCAAACTTCTATAGAAATATTATATGGAGCGATGAGGCTAATTTTTCAAATCGTGGGATGTATACCTAATAGAAAGAATTTCCATTATTGGAGTAGACATAATCCAATTATAGTCCATCCCCACAATCCGCAAAGACGAGTTAGTATTATTGTTTGGTGTGGTCTATGCAGAGGCAGCATTATCAGTCCATTTTTCTACCATGGTTCTTTGAACGGACCCCGTTACATTAATTTATTAACAAGACTCTTGGAAGAGTTCTTCGATGATCTTGATCTGGAGGCTCGTCAGATGATCTATTTTCAGCAGGGTGGAGCACCAGCACATAGTGGCGTAAAAAGAATCCTGTGAGGATGTTTTGGAAACAGATGGATTACTACAAATGGTCCTGTTAAGGGGCTCCCTCGTTCACCAGACATGAAACCTCTAGATTTTTAGTTTTGGGGGTGTACATGATGAAACAATAATGTACATAATAATAATAATAATAATAGGGCTTTATTCAATCAACTATGGGTACCTAATATGACAATATAAATATACCTAAATGATTGAATAGACGGAGTGTCACTGCTAAGCAGTGTTTTTCAACTCAACCTTCAGCATATAAACTAAAGTAAAAGGTATAATGGAAAATACTAATAATAAAATATGAAAATAATATAAAACAAAATTGAATAGTTATTTCTCAATAATATCAACGACTGTATGAATTTAAAACAATATGAAATACTAAATATTATCAAATGCCTATCTTGAAACCCAGAAACACAGAAACATGGCCGGTTTACAGTTTTTTTGTCTTCATAATGACCTACATAGTAGAGAGAAAATGAGCTTTAAGTTTTTTTTTAAAGATTCTAATAGAATAGTTGGTGAACTCAGGAGGCAAATCATTATAAAGCATGCAAGCGGTGTAGGAAAAGCTACGTCTGAAGGTGGTAGTAGAGTGTTTAGGAATTACTAGCAAACGCCTATTTCTTGTTGAAAAATCATTGATATTTTCGAAGCGTTTCAGTTTATTCATCAAGTACGAAAGCTTCTAGGTAATTAAGGTCTTATGAACGAGTGTTAAGAAATGAAGTTTGCGAAGCAGTGGAAGCTTAAGTTTCTTTGTATCTCGAAATGACTGGCTTATTGCATCAAACTTACGAATACCTAATGAAAACCTCATGCAAGAATTTTGAATTCTTTGCAAACGCATTTGATCTTGTTTCAGAAGCGCAGGGCCGTATATGCAATCGCAGTATGAGATCTTAGACATGATTAACGCTTCACATTATATGTAGTTTCAGATTGTTACCAAGAATATTTCTTTGCGGGAATAAATTCCTTAGTGTATTATAAGATGTGTTACTCAGATGATTAACATGCTTTGTATATCTCATATCGCTATCGATCCATAGTCCTAGATTTTTGCATTCCTCTATCACTGGTAGTATATCACCTGAAATATTTATGTTATTTTGTCCCGCAAATGTTAGTTTCTTGTTTTTGCAAACAACATATCTTTAAATCATGTAAATATAAACATAAACAAAGAAGAGATACATAAACGGACGCAAAAAATATATGAATGAAGTGTATAGATAAAAATCACTTATATGAATAATAAAATAATGAATTAAGTAATTTGAAAAACCTTCCTTATTTGGCCGATTTCGAATCACTTCTATTTCGAAATGAATATGTTTTGTTGTTTTGTCGATTATTCTCATCCCTAGTTTTCACTTTTGTACTTGCTTCTGGGGTTGGTGTAGAGGGTTCACTATTGTGTTTATGGAAAAATGTTTTTTCAAAGACTTCTTCTTCTGTATTTATTTCTTCTTGTTCCTTTAATTGGTTGTACCTGAATGTCTCTCCATTAATAATCAGATTATTTTTGACAATCTTTGCCTGATGGTTTTTTTTCCCGGGCACTTCAAATGTGTGTACAGAGTTTTATGTATTTTTTTTTCTTCCTCAGTCAGGTCGTTGGTGATGCTCAACCCAAATCCCTTGAATTTCGTAACGTTCTGGAAGATTTCCTGTTTCGTATTGAATCTGATGAACTCAATTATTACTGGTCTGAGTCTCCCCTCGTTTTTTGGTCCAAGCCTGTAGTGATCTGCTACGTGCTGTTCTTCGATCAGAACTTCTAGTTTATCTTTCACAACTTTTATAAAAAATGGCACTGGGTTTTCTTTCTCAGGGATGCAGTACACTACGATATTTTTTCTTCTCAATTTGTTATATGAAACTTTCAAGTTTTTTCCAGTTCCACGTTTTTATCTTCTAGCTCATTAACTTTTTCTTCTAGTTTTGCAATTTTTTTCGATTGGTTGTGTAACTCGTTTTTTATTTCTTTGACGACTGCCTTTATTTCTTCGATATTTTGCTTGATCTCTTTCAATAGGTTGAGTATTTCAGCATTTGCCATTCTCGAAACGTACGCCAATGGTCGATACGAATTCGTGTTACAGTGGTAATATAGTACAGATCAGCAAAATCCAATTTCAAGCAGGTAAGAACTATTGGAATTATAAAAACATTCTCGGAATTTGTACTCGTTATTAACACTGATATATATTCACTGCTACTGACTATAATTTAGTTTTTCAGGTCTTCAAATTGATATTTTTGTTTGATATTTTTGTTTGATATTTCCTTTATGCACTGATAGACTTTTTCCACAACTTCACTCAAGATTTTGTAATTTTTAGTTAGGAAGATACGTTTAAAACGGCTATTTCAATTGGAACACATTCTTAACACATGTTTCTCGCACAACTCGAACAACTGAATTGAAAATTTATATTGAAACTATAATTAATAGAATTGATGGCCGAACTGTGTTGAATGCCACACGTAGTGTCAATAGAAGGGCCCAAATATGTGTTCAACAAGAATGCGGTGTTTTTGAACATTTACTCGATATTTTATAGCGCTTTATCAAATCCGTTTGTTATAAATGTTTCCTATTGATGAGACTGTCTTATTTTCACCTTCACGAATAAAAGCCAAATGAGATTCGTTGTTGAGAAGTTGTTACGAATCGAAATGCATGGAAAAATATAGAGTGTTGATAGAAATATGATTTTATGAAAACGCGAGAAGGCTATTAAAAATGCTACTAGTTTGCACATTTAACCGAATTCGTAGCAATGGTGCCGAATTTGGAACACCCTGTATATCGAAGAGATGGAGTTGAGCTTTGAAAAGACAACAAGTAACAATATAATGTAGTGGATTCCACCGTGGTTTTCGAATTTCATAATTCAAAATCTGACTTCAGATCTACTGAACTGAAAAACATAAAATCGATTCGGTTAGTTTCAATCTAGGTATTGATCTCTTTTTTGATTACTAAGGTACATTTTATGTTTACAGTGCAGCTAAGAAATTTTATGGAGATGAAGCAATCAGTTATGTTCAAGTAAAGAGAGTTGGCATGAGCTATAATGTCAGAGACAAGATGAGTCCGAAGCATAAAGTTCATGACAAACCTTAAAGGGTTGAGGTTGAAATTATTGAAGCAGAAGAAACAGTAGTGTACTGTTAATTTACTGAATATGCAACTTCAAGAGGCTAAATATTGAATGACAAATTAGGTTTTGAATTAGGTTATTATATTCTTTCACTATTTTCAGGAGGCTGTAAACATACTGTAGCATTTCTGTTATGATTGTTTGTTTTTTCCGTTAACCAGCTATCATCCTCTTACGAACGACAGCCCTCAGAAGTCGAAACTTGTGCGAGCTAAGCATTAACGAGGACTTACCTTTTAACGTGCGATCGTAGATCAGAAAAACCTTCTGTAAATTCAATCGATTATTACGAGAAAGTATCCAAATTATCAAGAGTTGGGTCAATAAGTTCATCACTCTTGGTACATTGTCCAAAACTATTCCATCACTCCTAGATGCACCAGATACATTCCTGGAAGAAATTTCACAGGAAGGCATGAAACGCGGTTTTTGCAAAGAATGTAATGCTGATGTGATTTCTAAAACATCTATTCATAAGTTGTTTTTTTATATAAAACATATTCCTCTGAGCTGTCTTCTAGAGATTTCATAAAATTCATATATGAAAATGTCAGTTAAAGCAATCACAAAACAGTACAATAGGTATAAAGTGAGCTATGGTCAAATAACTGCTTCAAAGCTCTATGAAGTATCAAAGTGCACAACATTCACCGTAGCAATGTCTAGAGGAAATAATTTGAAAGAAAAAGTTTTCAAGAAGTTGATGTAAAATAAAAATATTGAAATGTCACAATGTGGAATATACATCAACAGAAATTATCCGATTTATGATACTCCACCAGACGGATTTACTGGAACACATACTAATAATAATAATAATAATAATAATAATAATAATAATAATAATAATAATAATAATAATAATAATAAGTAATAAATAAGCAGGGAAGGCCAACCATCATCCAAGGCCTTGGTGAGTTGCGACACCACTTTCCTGAGCTACCGGTGCAAAACCGGACCGGCAGCCATGGCGCACCCTGGAGGGAATGCTCATTCCCTCTGATGTCGGCCGTGGGTATACTGGGTTAACCCCCCGGTATACCCCACTACTCGGTTCACGATGGACGAGAAAGAGGCCCCCACAACCGACCCCCTCGGATTAGGGGTCATAGGCAAGGTGGTGGGGCCCAGAACGATGGATTGCCACTATATAACGACCGCAATGAAAACGGACGCTTTGAGTGGACGGATGAACTAAGGGACAGTCTTCTGCATTGCTATGAGAGCAGTGAGCCCGCCCGAAGAGGATACATGGCGAGAATGCATGCTTTGTGGTGTGAAATACACCCAGAGCATGCTGCCTTTTCCGCACAAAACCTGAGGGATTATGTATCCCACCTTCGGGTTCGAGGCTATGTTAGAGCCCCTCCTCAGCCGGTTAACGCAGTGGCAGAGGTGGCAGATATGCCACGCGTCGATCTGGCTGTAGAGGAGGCCCGCATCATACCACCAACGGAAGGCATCAGAACCCGCAGGGCGCTGCATAACACCAAGCCCCTGAAGCCACAACAACTGGCCCGGGTGGATGCGGAGATTCACGATGTCCTTTCAGAAGAGGCTGACATCTGGCAGATCAACTCTGCCGTGTATGACGCCGCTCAGGCCCTGTCCCAAACGGAGAGAAGGGATACCAACCCTCTGATTGGGAGGCATGAGCGACGCATTCACAAGATGGAAGCTAAGATCAGGTCAGCGAGACAACACGCGTCTCGTATCCAGTGTGTGGCGGACTACGTGGCGGCCAATAGGCCCTTCACGCCCGCAGTGCGGCGAATTGCCGCAAGTTTGAGACGAGCTCACCACACACTAAATCAAGGCGTGCTGTTAACCATCAAACAGCACTGTCTTGATAGGATACGAATGCTGGTGGCTGCAAAAAAGTCACTAGTGAGGCGGGCGAGAAGCATCGCGGAAAACATGAAGTTCCGCGATAAACCTTCTCGCCTATTCCAAGAGCCTCCACGTGTTGTGGAAAACCCGCCGGCGGCTGATCGGGTAGAAACCTTCTGGAAGGGTATTTACGAATTTCCGCAACCACTCAACGTAGATACTCCAGCCCTAGCGCAGTTCGAAGCTTTCTGCAGGAGGCTTCGTCAGCCTGAGCTCAATGAACTGCGCAATCCGATAACCCCGGAAGAAGTTCGACGGGCCCTCAAAGGCTCGAAGAATTTTGCTGCTCCAGGTCCTGATGGCCTGAATAACTATTGGTGGAAAAAATTACCAAGTACCCACCACCATCTAGCAAGAGTTTTCAACTCGTGGCTAGATGGGGAGCAGCAGATTCCGGATTGGTTTGTCGAGGGGCGAACCGTGCTAATCCCCAAAAACGGAGATTTGTCTGATCCGAAGAACTACAGACCGATAACATGCTTGAACGCATGTTATAAGATGTTTACACGCATCTTGTACATGCGAATACTCTCCGCAGTTGAGCCGGTGTATGAACGGATATATGAGCAAAGAGGGTCAAAAAAGGGGGTCGCTGGCTGCAAGGAGAACCTGCTGATCGACAGATGCATCACGCAGGACTCCGTGCAGTATAAGCGTAACCTTTCAATGGCCTGGATCGATTATCGCAAGGCATTTGATACAACATCGCATGAACTCATCATGCATTTGCTCAGATGCCTTGCGGTACCCGATCAAATAGTGAGATGCATTGAACAGCTGATGCCGCTCTGGAGGACTCGATTTACCATAACATCTGGTCAAGTCAGAGTCCAAACAGAGCAGGTTATCTTTAGAAGAGGCGTGTTTCAGGGAGACTCCCTCAGCCCTCTTCTCTTCTGCATCTCACTACTGCCATTGTCCGTTGCACTACGGAAAACCCGCGGATACAACTGCGGCACCCCCAGCAACCGGAGGCATAAGGTCACCCATCTGTTTTACATGGATGACCTTAAACTTTATGCCTCCGGAGAAAAGGACCTTCACCAGTCCCTAAGGGTGGTGCAAGAGTACACGCATGCTGTCGGAATGGAGTTTGGGATAGACAAATGTGCCACGGTTCATCTCAGAAGAGGACGATGCGAGGAATACGGAGAGGACGTTCAGCTCGTAGACGGAAGCATCCTACATCATCTGGATGCCGGAGAGACGTATACCTACCTAGGGGTGGAACAACGCCACACCCAAGAGGTAGCTACTGTCAAAAGCTCTCTCCGCGGCAAGTATCAGCACAAACTCCGACAGATCTGGTCTTCAGAACTGTCGGGGAAGAACAAAGTTGCTGCAACTAATATGCTTGCCGTTCCGATTCTACTTTACTCCTTTGGAGTAATGAAATGGACTCAGGAAGAGCTGCGACAACTTGACGTAAAAACTCGCAAAATGATGCATCTTCATAGAAGCTTGCATCCTAAATCGTCTGTTCCACGGTTATACTTCCCCAGACAACGGGGAGGCCGTGGACTTTTGAGTTTGGAGTGTCTACATAACAGAATGGTACTGGATGGAGCCTGTAAAGTCATCAGGAGTTCAGATCCCCTTCTCTGCTTGGTATGTGATCATGAAAAGGCAGGGATTGGAGCATTTCTTTTCAAGGCAGCAACCCGTGCAGCCGATGAACTCGACCTCGTATTCGACACTGAACGGACAAACCCAAACTCTATCACCGAGTTGGAACCCGTTCAGCAAAAAGCCCACGTAAAAGCTGCGGAGTGTGAGAGGCTCCTGCAGCTACATAAGGATAAGCCGATGCATGGGGTCTTCTTCAAGAACATTGAAGACCTAGGCTTATCCAGAGACCTGACCTTCTCGTTTCTCAGGTCAAGTGGGCTGAAGTCGGAGACCGAGGGATTCATAATGGCCTGCCAGGATGGTGTCTTCAACACTCTCGTCTACCGCAGTCGCGTGATGGGTATAGAGGTCCCTGACACTAGATGCAGAGCGTGTCGTGGGGCAGCTGAGACCATAATGCATTTGCTGTCAGCTTGTCCAGCTTATGCGGTCTCAGCCTATATCCACAGACATAACGCGGCCCTACGAGTGTTGTACTACCATCTACGACACTCGTACGGTGTAGACGAGACACCAGTGTTGCCTTATGCTCCGGGGGATATTGAGTCCGTGGTGGTGAATGATAAGTGCCGAATCTATTGGAACTATTCATTCCCCACCCTCAGGCAAATACATGCCAATAAGCCTGATGTAGTACTCCTCGACCATCAAAGTAGGACGATTTTCGTCATTGAGTTTTCAGCTCCTGGCGAAACGAACATCGTCCGAAAAGAGGAGGAAAAACGGACTAAATATCGAGATCTTCTCTTTGAACTCCGCAGGCTTTACCCAAACCATTCTGTCAAGATGGTGGTTCTGATAATAGGGGTCCTTGGTGGAATGATGGACACACTGCTCTCAAACTTAAAAATCATACCGGCTTGCCGTGACATGGCAGAAATCCTAGCCGGGCGAATGCAGAAGGCCGTAATTCTTGGTTCACTCCGCCTACTCAGGGCACATGATTCTCGGACCCAGTAATCACTTACCCCATGGACGTGGGGAGTGTTTACTGGGGTTAATGACACACCAGCGCGCCCTCCGGAAGTGTCGGGGCTCCGGAGACAGGGCCTGACTGGGTAATTCCTAACGGAAAAAAAAAAAAAAAAAAAAAAAAAAAAAAAAAAAATAATAATAATATTCCCTCATAAACACTCGTTGAGTGTACCCAAAGGCATAGCCTGTGCGGGTAGAGTACGGCTACTATTATTATTTGCCGTGGCGTTCCCGGTCGACTTACTGATTTTTGGTGGCGTATTCACTTTTCAGCTGTAGGAAAACCCGGAAAACCTACAGCACCACCTCGGGTGGTCGGTGTGCACTCCTAGCTAGCACCAGACGAGATTGGCATCTAGACAACAATACATTTGCTTTTCAACAAGGCATGCGGTTGCCTATCGATCCGATATCTAGTAGATGAGAAAAATTCTCTTGTACCTACATCGGGCTCGAACCTACTATCGCTATGCTGGAGTTTCGAACGGCCTGTGCATTGGACCGCTGATCCACCGACCATGTTATTGAAGTAGGTAAAGAAAGAACTAGATATTTCAAATTATTCAATTTGCTGAGATTCAATTACAAATGTTGGCAGAGAGTAGGGCTTCGCGAAACCAAAAAATTAGTCTTGGTCTTGATACAAGACCAAGATCAAAACTTAATAAATCTTCCCAAGACCAAGACTTGATTTTCAAGAACTAGATCAATACTCTCCCCCAAGAGTATTGGTCTTGGCCTTGGTCTCGAAAGAAGAATAGTGAACTAAAATCTCCTCAATATTAAGAAAAGTTTTATGGAAAATGTTATGGCCTTTTATTTCGATTATTTATTTTTCATATGTTAGGTTTTTGAATTTTGTTCATTCAAAATCGTAAATACATTTTTCAAAATCTGTATTGCAGTTATACAGTGTACAACAAATAGGTGTATGTTGTAAGGAATGTAAGGTCACAGTGGTTAATAAGTATTTCAATTTCCTTGTGGTTCCGATTCCACCACTATTCCGCAACCGCATCTTACTGCTCATTACACAGTAATCCATTATAAAATGGTCAATAATAGTTATTTATGTATCAAGGACGTAAAGTAGGCGTTTATGGCCTGCGGCGTGAATAATGGCCCGAAGGCGTTAGACGAGGGCCATTACACGCCGAAGGCCATAAACGCATTTTACGCACGTGATACATACAAAATTTTATGCACTAGCGGTTTATGCAGTGTCCACCAAAATCTTGGAACAGCATGGGAAACTAACTTTTATGAAGAATGACATTTTCTGAGAAACTATTAATAAAAAAGTCCCGCAAATACTGAACATGGGCGTTTTTTTATATTCTATGAGAACAACAAATGTACAAAACAAGTTGTTGGGAAGAATATCTTCGGTCAAATTACAAGAAAAATTGCAGCATTTTTAAGCTACCAGGCCTAGAAGAATATACGGGTCATTGTTTCAGGCGTTCTTCAGCCACTTTATTGGATGATGCTGGGGAAAGTATCACCAATATCAAAAGACACGCTGGTTGGAAATCAACTACAGTAGCAGAGAGCTACATTGAACAATCGATTTCAAATAAATTGAATATTGCCAAAAAAATTGCCGGCGATGGTGAGGGACCGATGCCAAATAATAATTATTTGGACCTACCATCCACATCTAAAATGAGTGGTGAGGATGTTTCAAAAGGGAATAATTATTTTCAAGAGAAAAGTGAATATCCCACCCTCAATATTCAAAATTGTAACAATTGAATATTAAATTCTAATTTTCAGGGTTATGGAGCAAAAATGTAGATTATGAATAAAAGTTGTTAAATGAGTATTTTTTTATTGAACTGAATTCATTGTTTCGTGGTAGGTCTTCCGTGAAATGATGTACGTAGGTATATATGGGCCATTTTAGTATATTGTCTACTTTACCGCTCGCGGGCCATGATGCGCCCACGGGCGGTAAAGTGCCACTTTACGCCCGGCGAACCGGGCGGTAAAGTGTACTTTACCGCCCGCTAGTGCATAAAAACCTAATTAACATTCCAACCATTTTGGACCTTTTTTCTGGTCTGTCGGGCGTCGACCTGTGTGCTGTGAGGGTCTTATTCAATATTTATTTAAGATTTCTTAAGAATTATATTATGATGGTGAAATGAGAAATTTTTGTTTTGTTTACTTTACCCGTACAATTTGACAATTGTTAAAGACTGAAAACACTATTATTTGCCTATAAACTGTTGGACAATTGAATTGAATAATTAAAATTTCTGGACAAATTTTGATCCTAGACCAAGACTATCAAGACCATTACATTAAGATCAATACCAAGACTACATTTATTATCCGAGACCAAGACTGATCAGTCTCGGCCTTGGTCTTGGTCTCTCGAAGCTCTAACAGAGAGAAGTAAGGGCTACTTTCATGTACTTTACCAGATTTTGAAAGAACTGGCAATTTTCAGTTGATAAAAGTGTCATATGATGCTGTATGACGAAAATCATGAAAAAGACAAAATAAATCTGGAGAAATATAATTTTCACTCATTCAATAAAAGAATAGAAAATGTAGTGGTTTCAAAAATTTTGATTCTTTAGAAATTGGACAAAAAAACTAGTAAAAATGATATTCATATAATTGTTCTATAGACTGAAAAACACATGTGTCCTATAAAAAACTGTAATAAATTTGTTTTATTTTACATAGGTTAGTAACTCATAGTATATGAAATAGATAACTTTTTTCCAACTGAAAAATGTACATATTGTTTGAAATCACTCAAATCAAATATTTATCTAAAATATTTGAGATTATTTTTAATTTCCTATGAATTTTAGGAATGGCCCGTTCCACAAGACATACACGTTTACAAAAAGTTTCATTGGTCTGAATAATGCCAAGACTCATTCAGGAAGATGAAAAGAGCAATGCGCCAATTCTGAGCTATCCCCTTCCGGGCGGAAAATTCATTTTGGACACGGACGCCAGTAACGTGGGAGTTGGAGAGCTGTCCTGTCTCAGATCCAAGAAGGACAGAAGAAGGTCATCGGTTATTTCAGAAAGACCCTAAGTGAAACGGAGCGCAATAACTGTGTCACCAGGCGGGAGCTGTTGGCTGTGGTTAAGGGTGTATAGCACTTTTATAAGTACGTGTGAGAAAGAATTTTCCTACTGAGGACTGACCATGCTGCTCTCAAATGGCTTTTTCTGTTCAAAAATCCCAAGGGTCGAGTGGCACGTTGGATTGAGAGGCTCCAAGAATTCGATTTTGAGATTGAACATCAAGCGGGAACGAGCCATAAGAATTCGCGGAGACCATGCCCAGACGACTGCTTACATTGCCAACGAGCAGAAAAGAAGGAGTCGACAATTTGTAGAACCACCGCTGTAGATGATAACTGGAATGACAACTAGATCCAGAAAGAACAAGAGAAAGATCCAGATCTTGGTTTGGTCATCGGCTGGAAGAACAGCATCCGATACCGCAGTAGATAGCCAATTATTCACCAGTCGTTAAGTCTTATTGGGCCCATTGGAACTCCCTTACCCTGAAGCGTGTGATGGAGTCGAAGAATGGCGGAGTAGAAAGGTATCAGTAGGCGACAGTAGTACCCGGGAGTAGGAGACAGGCAGTGCTCCGAGAAATTCATGATGTGGTCAGCGGAGGATATCTGTGAGTGAAGAAGACCATCCAGAAACTGCGGCAACGGTTTTACTGGGCCAATTGTCAAACTGACGTCAAGGACTGTTGTAGAAAATGTGCTCTATGCGCTGCCAGCAATGGGCCTCGAACACGACCCAAGGCTCTGATGCGTCAGTACAACGTAGGCAGCCCATTCGAAAGAATCGCCAAAGACATCGCTGGCCCATTTCCACAATCTGACCACGGAAGTGAGTACATCCTTGTGGCAATGGATTACTTCATCAAGTGGACCGAAGCATATGCCCTGCCTTACCGAGAAGCCATCACCGTCGCCGACGTCCTGGTAAAAGAGTGGATATGTTGATACGGTGTTCTGTTCTAGCTGCATTCCGACCAGGGCAGACATTCCGAGTCATACTTTTTTCAGGAAATGTGTCAGATGCTGAACATTCGGACTTCAATGAGAGTAAAGAATAGCTTGCTAAATATTGAGAGAGCATTAGAATTTTTCTTCGAATAGCTTGAAGGGATATCCAGTTGTCGTCCGAACTGACATAGTGACGTATTCAGTTAGAGAGTCGTGTGAAGTAACACGAAAGAAGAATAGCATTACGTCTCTCTAGATTTTATGTTATAATAATACAAATTCGTTTGTTGCAAAATTATACAATGAGCACAATCGATAAAACTTACACACATATTTATAAAATATATATTCTTTCATTGATTTATATAAGTATCTCTCTGAATGAAACAAACGTTAAAAAAGTGTTTCGGAATGACTTCATCTATTTAACGTGGATGACCTCAAACTATATGCCTCTAGAGAAATGGACCTACGTCAGTCCCTATGTATAGGAAGAGAGTACAGGTATATTATCGAAATGGAATTTGGGATCAATAAATGTGCCACGGTTCATCTCAAAATGTGACGATGCGAGGATTCCAGGGAGGATTTTCAGTTCGAGGAAGGAAACGTCCTACATTATCTTGATGCTGGGCAGACATAGACTTTGTACTAGCAGTGTTCTTGGACTTTAAACGAGCCTTTGAAACAATTGATATTGATATCCTGTTGATAAATTGCAGTATTACGGAATTCACGGGACCGTTTTAAAATGGTTCGATACTTACCTGAAAGGACGGTCTCAAGTAACCAAGGTTAATGATGCAATCTCTAGTGAAAAAAATATAACCACCGGTGTTCCTCAGGGCAGTGTCCTAGGACCGATATTATTCATTCTTTACTTAAATGACATCAATTTGATTCAAGACTGTGAGTTCATTAACTTGTTTGCTGACGATACTCTCATAGCTGTCAGCAGTCTGAACCAAGATGAGGCCATAGAGAAAATGAACAATTGTTTGGAAATTTTCACTAATTTCTTGAATATTAATAAGCTCAAATTAAATACTCTTAAAACCAAGGCAATGATAATAACTTCAAAATATAAATATAGCCTAACCAACTTAAATAACATAAATATATCAATATATAATGAAAACATTGAAATAGTGCAAGAAGTAAAATACCTCGGCTTCAAAGAAGGATAATCTTATTACTCTCAAAAGTCATTTCAATTATATTCATAGCAAAATAAGCAAAAAAATATTCTTCCTCCCAAGAATATGCCAACAATTATCGTTCTCTTCATCTATAACGGTCTACAAAACTATAATTCAGCCACACTTCAAATATTACTCAAGTTTACTGTCGTTACTAGATTCTAACAGTATTGCGGCATTACAAAAATTACAGAATAGAGCAATGAGAATAATTCTCAAATGCAAGAAGTCCACTCCCATTAATACCATGTTAGCTGTATTGAACTGGATTCCACTGAAAACCCAACTATATTATATTTCAATGATATTTATTTATAAAGGACAGTTACCTCATTATTTTAATCAATTTATCACATTCAATAATCAAGTTCACAATTACCAGACCAGAGGAAGTTCAAACTTCCATGTAAATAGAACCAATTACAAAAAAAAAACATGAATTCTTTGTTTTACAAAGGATAACTTCAATTTAATAATCTACCCATTAATATGAGGTGGTGCTGTAAGTTTACCGGGTTTTCCTACAGCTGAAAAGTGAATACATCACCTAAAACATTAGTAAGTCGCCCCGCACAGGCTATGCCTTTGGGTACACGAGTGTTTATGAGGGAGTATTATTATTATTATTATTATTATTATATCAAGGATAGTGCAACACTAAGTTCATTCAAATGTAATCCTCTGGAGTACATCAATGTAAACAATGTAAACTAACCTTCATCATGTAAAAGTATTATTCATACACGAACTACTGTACTTAGTAATAGCAGATGATATTCATTCATTTAATCAAATAATTGATTATGTTATACTTATTAATAGAATTTGTATATTAGGATTATTTCTATTATAGCAACGCCATTCCCAAGAGGTTATCACAGTTAAAAACTCCCTCGGAGGAAATAATCAGCATAAACTTCGACAGATCTGGTCATCAGATCTGTCAGGGACGAACAAAGTTTCTGCAAGTGATGATATGCTTGCCGTTCCGATCCTAATCTATTCCTTTGGAATGGTGAAAGAGGCTCAAAAGGAGCTGCGACAACTGTACTCTAAAACTCGCACTCTAAAAGTGCATGGGGTATTTTTCAGGGATATTTAAGACCTAAAAACCTGACCTCATTTCATTTCATTTTCATTTCAAATACCAAGGGATTCAAAATGTACTAAACCAGGAGGATTTGTTCAACACACTAGTCTATTATAGTCACGTGACTGATATGAGGATCCCTGACACTTGATGTATAACGTGTTGGGTGGCAGCTGATTCCATGAAACATTTACTGCCAGTTTGTCCAGTTTATGCGGTTTTAGCCTTTTTCCACAGATATAACGCGGCGATACAAGTTTTGTACCACCATCTGCGACCTCAGTGTTACCTTATACTCCATGGGATATTGAGTTCGTTGTGGAGAATGAGAAGTGCCAAATAAGCCTGATGTTATCCTCTACGACCATCAAAGTAGAACGAATTTCGTCACGTTCAAGTATACCGTTTCAGTCGAAATTAATATCGCCCGAAAAGAGGAGGAAAACCGGACTGAAAATCGAGCTACTCTTTGAGCTCTGCAAGCTTAATCAAACCATCAATTTGGACTGATAGGTTGATCACTGGGATCCTTGGTGGAAGAATTGCTATATGGTGAAATGATTAAACTCTCATTATACATACAATTCTAAATAAAATACTATTGTACTTCATATCATACATGACGTCAATGACTTGACTCTATAACATATCGCTACAGAATGGCGGTATTGGCGGTTGAATCTTGACGATTTCTCTCACACATTGCTCTAGAATCAAAAATCAAACCTACTTGCCGTATTATGGCAGAGATATCAGCAGGACGAATGCAAGAAGCCGTTACTTTCTTGTCTTCTTTTACATAACTTGCCAAGAAATCCTGCTCCATTCTCTCTTCTACTCCAATCGTCGCCCGGAAAGAGAACCAATAGCCCATCGGCTTTCGGCATTATTCAATATTGCCTTTCAATCTTGAGGTTCATATAAAGTCAAATATTTCGCGTGTCTGAACTGTAAGATGGCACTAACAAGATATGTTTCATACCATAGTGACAGCGATCTTTTATAATATTTCCAAATAAATTGCAGTTTTCTGCTGGAATCTCTACCGAATATCTACCGGTCAACCCTACTGCTACTGCATTGTTGCCAAATCTCAACATTATTCGAAGTACTGGGAAATAGCTCACAGGATGATTATTATCAGCTGGTATTAATTTTGGTAATGTGGTTCAATGCATTATGTAGCTATATTACGAATAGCTGGATTACTAATAATAGTAATTATTATTACATTTCTTATTCGTTGTGGAGATGATTTTTTGATTTCTTTTTCTTCAATAATGAATTATTTATCTAGGTACTGTATTATCTACATTAGAGATATAGAATATACATATACTGCAAAGGGCAGTCTTGACTGACTAGTTAAGGAAAAATTCGGATGGATCTTGAGGATGCAGTCAAAATACTGGGCTGTAAAAATTCAACATTGATGAGACGCATACAAAGTTGATTCATGATGGTGGAAAACATCCAATTACTTCTTTAATAATTAATATAATAATTTCGGTTCAAACTTTCCTATTATATTTTTTGAAACTTGCATACATAACTCAGAACGGGGTGTTGAGTTTGAACAATGAGGTCTCCATCCAAGACAAATCTGAGGGCACGCGTAACAAATTTCCTGATATTTGTTGACAGAACACAGCAAGGGACATTGGAACCGAATAATGAATGCCAATTTCATAGTTTTCTATAACATTTGGCTTTGACGTTTTATTTTATTATTGTGCTATGTGTACTGTTCAGTACTATATATGTACTTTTAAATTGGAGACATTTTTTTTTATCCGTTAGGAATTAACCAGGCAGGCCCTGTCTCCAGAGTCCCGACACTTCCGGAGGGCGCGCTGGTGTACCATTAACCCCAAATACTCCCCACGTTCGTGGGGTAAGTGATTACTGGGTCCGAGAGTCATGTGTCCTGAGAAGGCGGAGTGAACCAAGAATTACGGCCTTCTGCATTCTAAGTTTCGGCTAAGTGTTTCAAGTTTGAGAGCAGTGTGTCCATCATTCCACCAAGGACCCCTATTATCAGAACCACCATTTTGACAGAATGGTTTGGATAAAACCTGCGGAGTTCAACGAGTAGATCTCGATATTTAGTCTGTTTTTCCTCGTCTTTTCGAACCACGTTCGATTCACCAGTAGCTAAAAACTCAATGACGAAAATCGTCCTACTTTGATGGTCGAGGAGGACTACATCAGGGTTATTGGCTTGCATTTGCCTGAGGGTGGGGAATGAGTGATTCCAATAGATTCGGCACTTCTCATTCTCCACAACGGACTCAATATCCCCCAGAGCATAAGGCAACAGCGGAGTCTCGTCTACACTGTACGAGTGTCGCAGATGGTAGTACAACACTCGCAGGGTAGCGTTATGCCTGTGGATATTTATAGGCTGAGACCGCATAAGCTGGACAAGCTGACAGCAAATGCATTAGGGTCTCAGCTGCCCCACGACACGCTCTGCATCTAGTGTCAGGGACCTCTATACCCATCACGCGACTACGGTAAACAAGGGGGTTGAAGACACCATCCTGGCAGGCCATTATGAATCCCTCGGTTTCCGACTTCAGCTCACTGGACCTGAGAAAAGCGAAGGTCAGGTTTCTGGATAAGTCAAGGTCTTCAATGTTCTTGAAGAAGACCCCATGCATTGGCTTATCCTTATGTAGCAGTAGGAGCCTGTCACATTCCGCAGCTTTCACGTGGGCTTTTTGCTGAACAGGTTCCAACTCGGTGACAGAGTTTGGGTTCGTCCGTTCAGTGTCGAATAGGAGACCGAGTTCATCGGCTGCGCGGGTTACTGGCTTGAAAAAAAATGCTACAATCCCTGCTATTTCGTGATCGCATACCAAGCAGAGAAGGGGATCTGAACTCCTGATGACTTTACAGGCTCCATCCAGTACCATTCTGTTTTGTGGACACTCCAAACTCAAAAGTTCACGGCCTCCCTTGTTATCTGGGGAAGTATAACCGTGGAACGGATGATTTAGGATGCAAGCTCCTATGGAGATGCATCATTTTGCGAGTTTTCACTTCGAGTTGTCGCAGCTTTTCTTGAGTCCATTTCATTACTCCAAAGGAGTAAAGTAGAATCGGAACGGCAAGCATATTAGTTGCAGCAATTTTGTTCTTCCCCGACAGTTCTGATGACCAGATCTGTCGGAGTTTGTGCTGATACTTGCCGCGGAGAGAGTTTTTAACAGTAGCTACCCCTTGGGTGTGGCGTTGTTCCGCCCCTAGGTAGATATACGTCTCCCCGGCGTTCAGATGATGTAGGATGCTTCCGTCTACGAGCTGAACGTCCTCTCCGAATTCGTCGCATCGTCCTTTTTTAAGATGAACCGTGGCACATTTTTCGATCCCAAACTACATTCCGATTGCAAGCGTGTACTCTTGTACCACCCTTAAGGACTGATGAAAAACCTTTCCTCCGGAGGCATGAAGTTTAAGGTCATCCATGTAAAACTGATGGGTGACCTTATGCCTCCGGTTGCTGGGGGTGCCGCAGTTGTATACGTGAGTTTTCCGTATTGCAACGGACAATAGAAGTAAGTAGTGAGATGCAGAAGATAAGAGGGCTGAGAAGGCTGAGTTCATGCCTTTCGATAATCCATCCATGCCATTGAAAGGTTACGCTTATACTGCGCGGATTCCTGCGTGTTGCATCTGTCGATCAGCAGGTTCTCCTTGCTGCCAGCGACCCCCTTCTTTGACCCTCTTTGCTCATATATCCGTTCATACACCGGCTCAACTGCGGAGAGTATTCGCATGTATAAGATGCGTGTAAACATCTTATAACATGCGTTCAAGCATGTTATCGGTCTGTAGTTCTTCGGGTCGGACAAATCTCCGTTTACCTATTATAGAAGTATCGAATTCTATTGTTTCTAAGTTCAACTTCTCGCAAAATTCTTGAGTGATTGTATTTGACTGACTTGCCGAATCAAGTAGAGTTCTGCAAGTATGTGTATTATTATCTGAACCAATGCTGTCGACAAAAATACATCATCAGATTCAATAGAATTCTGTTCGTGATATGGATTCAGATTTCTTAGACGAAGAGGAAGTTTGTGAATCATCGTTGATTAATACTTGATTTACTGATTGTTTTTGATTTTCGTTGGTCTGTTCAATATGCAATAATGTGATATGTTCGAACCACATTTCTTACAGCCAACAGTCACTAAGAAGTTATACAAAGAATGATTAGATTATAAGCAATTCCTGCATAATCTCAATTAATCAGTAGTTTGTATTCTGTCTCGAACTGATAAATTAAGAAATTTGGGACAATTAAAGATTGATTGGTTTTCTTGGCACATTTAACATTTTATTTGAAATATTGAAGTAGTGAATGTATTTGTTTGGTTGAAATTTACTTTATGAAATGGAACTTTTGTATTATGAGTTTGAGACTTGCTTGAATTTAGTGTTAACAGTAAGTTCTATTACCTCTCAAGAATATGAATTCGTCCAATGAAGAAAGATCAGATTTTATTTTGTATTCCTCCCATTCTCGACAAGTAACATCGTCAAGTTTTTGACTCACAGTGTAAGTAATTATGGGATCCCAGATTGATATTTCTATTCCGAGAAACTGAAGAGCTTGCAAATGTTTCGAAAATGCTCATTAAAGATCATTAGCTGATTCTTGTATAATTACTGGGAAATTGAAAAGCGATTCCAGGTGATTATTTAATAATAAACGTGTGTTATAGTATCTTTACTGTAGTAACTTCCAAGCATTTTTTTGTAATTTGCAGCAGTGAATTCTAAACATACAATAGCCTGTTTCGCACTACCTTCCAAAGAAGATCTCTAATAATGATATTTGTGAATATCAGTCAATGTTTTGTTATTATGTATGAGTGATTCATATGTATCTCGGAATTCTAACCAATGTTCTAAGTTGCCATTGAATTTGTTCAATTGGATTTGAGGTAAACGAATACCAGAAATTTTGTCATCGTATTCTTGAATAAACTTTTTGGCTTGCGCTGTAAACATGAAATATCACGATTCAAATGTTCTTCTCTTTTCTTTAAGTCCAATCATTTTTATTTTATCAATATCATTATTACCTTTTCAATTATCTGTTGATATATAACTTCCAAATAATATCCAAAAAGACGCAGTCTAGCATGGATTGTTGTTTAAAATTTAAAATTGTTGTTGTTGTTGTTTAAAATTGTTTTTTCCGTTAACCAGCTGTCATCCCCCTACGAACGACAGTCCTCAGAAGTCGAAACTTGTGCGAGCTAAAGATTACCGGGGTTTACCTTTTAACGTGCGATTCCTAGCACGAGACCAGTGACCATGCGGGGAATCGAACCCACGTCCCTCTGATTGATAGACTAGCGCTCTACCATCATGACCACTGCGGCCACTTGTTTCTCTTTATTTGATAAAATGTGTGATTTCATCATTCAATTGCAGTCCTCTTTTTGGAATTATGAGTTTATGAAATTGAAAAAGATTGAGGCAATACTTGTGTTTAGTATCATGAATATTTCTCGTTCACACAAAAGGGTTTTTAAAAACTTTTTATTTGAACAGAGTAACAACTTAAAATATAGAAATATGAATACCTACTAATTATTATAATTCGATTGATGGTATTTATATAGACCTTTTCATTAAGAAACGATTAGCTTTTGTTCTGTATATTGCGGAAACAACGACATGGAAGGAGGTATTCCTAATTTATTAGGGTACAAATAATTTAAAGCTAAATTCTTGAAGATTTAGAAACTCAGATCCCACTTGGAATTTTGCTGAAATTCAAAATTTTTATAAAATTATTTGAAGTGGGAATTGTTATTTTCAATGTTCGACTCAATCTACTGCAATTCTAAAAATGAAATACCTAATACTCGGATATCTCGAATTTTGGAGCTCTATATATATATATCTGCATTTTAGATTGATTAGAAGTCTTTTACATTATTGAACAGGGATTTAAAATAGCATAAGAAAGCTTGAAGTTTTAATGTGCTTCTTACTCATCATTTCAATTTTAAAAAGATGTTTGATTAAATTTAAATGAAACTCTCGTGTACGGCAGAAAATGACTGAAATAAGGGCAACTGTTCACGTTCACAGTAGCGATATCCAAAAATATTGAAAACCAACCTATAGTATTATTTACGGATCGTGACTGACAGTAGCCTTAAGTCTAGTTCATACCCTCGCGAACTTCGCAATTTTTCTGCGATAAAATGGCCCCAGTCATACCGGACCAATCGTTGATGCAGATCCATGTCGCAGCCATTTTATTCGCAGAAAAACTGCGAAGTTCGCGAGGGTATGAACTAGACTTTAAACTCAAGGAGTTTCAAAAATCTTCGACATTCCGCAGTACTTTGAGGTTAGGTTTTTATTCATAAAAAAATACAAATCAAAGCGTCTGTATATTTAACAATACAATCAAACTGTAAATGTCAGGTTTTCTACAGATCTAACTGTTAATTTTATTTTATGATTACTGCAAAGAACTATCCTATTTTTTGTTGATATAAAATCAAAAAACTAATTGTTATTCTTAATCGGTTCACAATGAAATAATGCTCAGCAAGTTAAGAATGGTAATAAAAAAATTGTATAGTGTATTCCAAGCAGTTATTCGATGTCCATATCAAAAACGTTAGTGCTATGTCCTCCATTTTTTTATGACTTGAACTTGGCTCTTCAAGTTGACTGTCATTCGATATCTGAAGAAACTTGGAGTGTAGTTAGTACTTTGAGGAGTATCACCTATATCAAAAGCCCAAATAGAGTAGCGAATATGGCATATACCTGCAGATAATATATCAATGAGCTCAAGATATAATGTGAAGGTCAAGCCATCCTTCGGAAGGGACGTTAATCTGGAGTCAATGGATATTGGGTTTGTTAGACATCTAAGTGTACACAGTGGCTTCGGTGATAAACCTTGGTAGTAGAAATATGCTGAAGTTAAATAAAGCACAAAGGGAGAAATCTTACATTTTCTGGCTGAAAACCGATGATTGAACTTCCTGTTACAACTGCTGCATAAATCCACCATATCACATAGAAACAGAGCTAAATGTATCAGCAGATTCATTGAATCTGTTGGATCTTCTCATAGATCTTTCAGATGATAATTTAATTGATGACTTACCTCTTGCATGCTTCTCTAGAAGAAACATAAAATAGACGGAGCCAATGGCTCAATGGTTCTCGAAATATGTTTTGTGTTTCATTGCATTTTATTGAAATTACAATTCAAAACATCAGAAAATATACATCACTAAGTTCTTTCAAAAGACACTTGACAAAAAACAACTTATGCACAAGTATACTAAATAAACAGTATAGTAACATGATTTATATTGAAGTAATAAAATAAAACCGTGGTAATCAAAACAAGATTTAGATTTATCAACAGTTATATAATTTGTTTGGAATTTTATTATTACACATTTCATCCTTGGAATACATACATACATACATACATACTCAATTCGCTCAACCAGCTGTTATATGATAGAACTCGAACAGAACTGTTCCAGCAAATAATGGGACAATTATCAAGCAAATTTGACAAAAATAACTCAACAATGATACAATGAGGACAATATGTTAGAAATAAATTTTTTCACATCGTATTACTAAGAACCAACTGAACTTATCTTCATGCAAAAACTTTTTTTGTTAAACTATTGATCTTCTGGTCATTGTTACTAAGTGGTGGTCAATTCATGTACCTATCATACATGTTAAAATTATCAATTGTCTATTGGAGTCAACAAAATTCAAAAATTATCTTACAACATTCAAATGAAGTCTAAAGTCTTTTCTACTTGGTAAATGTTTTTATACACTCAATGATTTTTTATAAGATCCACTGTGTTTTCCTGTACTGAACGAATTTGTATTTTTTCCATGTATTACTATTTTATAATTATTTCTTGTATTTTGTCATATTGCTCCTTAGTATTAGACATTTTCTTAACTACTACACAAAATGAAAATTTTTGATATTTGAAGGAAATAAAGAATTTGAATACCTACAGGTTTGAACTCCCATCGATGGCAATTCGATTTATTTCATTTTATGTCAATAAAGCTCTTTTATTATTACTTATAACTATTCAAAATATCAGTTGTAATTGTTAACAAGTGAAAATCTCAATAACATAAACTTCAATTGATATTTGTTTTCGTTCTACTAAGCTGGTATCGCAAAAAAGCAATGTTAATAAAATACAGCCTGATTTTTTTTATACAAACACTTATATACTTCCTATAATACAAATTCTCAAATTATGGGTCTCTGTTGTATTGCTCGAATTTCTTCAGTTCAACTTTGATGAATACTTTTACACTGGGATCTCTGTTCTGTGTTTCATGGAAAATATTTCATTGGATAACAGGATACATCATGAAATGATGGACAGGTTGAGTTTTTCTCATGCAACGTCTTCACTCAAAAGGTTTACCTGATTGCACTATGTAATGTACAATAGTTGGAATGCTTGCTGTGGAAAAAACGGAATAAGCTCTGAAAAATTATCACTATGTTGAAAAAGTTAATAAAAAATCAAACAATAAGCGAAAAATAATTTATTTTGTTATTTGACCTGTTTTTGATTTTTTTTTCTAAAAAAATAAAAAAATTCATAAGGCGTGGCCAATGGAATAGTGAATACCTGCAAAATTTCAAGTTAATCAGACAACTAGAAGAGGGTCAAAACAGTCCGAAAGATTTCAACTTAACTTGAAAACAAAGCTAACGAAAGAGAAATGAACAAAGGAAGTTAAACAAAAGTTTATACATAAGGAAGTAGCAGCCTTACCAACAATAAATAATTCATCAACATGTTGAAACTTCCTTGATAGTTAGCATAAAATGTAAATGTCTGATTAATTTGATAAATTGTAATTCTCTTCAATTTGATGCGACTGCTTAATTATAAAATAATTAATAAGTTTTTTGCCATTTTTCAACCAATTTCTTTGTCCTTGAAAGCTTTATTCTGTAAAAAATAAAAAGTTATTTTATGAATACAACCCAATGTGTATTATTTTCTACTTTGAATGCTTGATAGTTACTTTTTTTTAAATTTTCTGAGAAATCTTTTGTAATTATAATCTTATAAGCCATAAACTGAAGATTGTAATTCTAGTAACAATATGTTATTATGATTGGCAAAAATTCCATCAATGAGAAGATGCAAGTTTAATGAAAATGGAGTTTTTCATTATATTGACAGTTTCTCATTGATAAAACGTAGAACAATACTACCTACACTGAACCAAATGAAAAAAAATCTCACATTATTGGAAGTGTTCTCACTGGATGAGGCGTTCTATGAATAATGGGCAAGGCACCAAACTTCAAATATATTTTACCACTGAGTTACATGATAAATTCATCTTCGGTGAAGTGGTCTGAGCAAACAAATTTGGCGATAGTATCTACATTTTCCAACACCAGAAAAGATAACCATTGAGTTCTCCCAGGTTCTGCAGGAAATCTATTACATTAATATATCAGGTTGATAAATTGCGTAATTTGCGTAAATACGTATTATATTTACTTTTTCAAATGGAATGAAATGGTTTTTAACATTCAACAATTCGAAAAGAAATATACACAATCCAATTATCTCCATTTTCAAATGATTGTGTTTATTATAAAACTACAGATTTTATAGTGCTACATATCTTAAAATTCCATTTTAAACCCAATATTCGACAACAGAGTCGATAGAATGAACTCGATTTGAAACATACATAACCATTTATGGGCCGCGGTGGTGTGCGGGTTGAGTCCTCGCCTCATAAGCCAGAGAGCGTGAGTTCGAATCTCAGCATTGCCACCGGTCTCGTGCATGGCATCACACGTATTAAAAGGTAAGGGCTACGTCTTCCCCTAGCTCACACAAGTCTCTGAAGATTGCACGTAGGGGTACAACCGGTTGACGGATATAACAATTTTAACAAAATTATTAAAAAAATCAGAAAAGAGCTAATATGGTATTTACAGAATTGTCTTGTAAACGAATCAAGACTTTAGATGATTAATTTCAATAATGGAAATATGTCAAAATTGTAATGAATATCAACAGCAAAACTTGGAGTGATCCTGAGCGATTCGATTATACAGTACACAAAAATCATAACCTTAAAAAGGCGAAAAATAATGAATTTGAATGAAATTCTACGGTTACACCGTTACAAAAATGGAAATTTAGGTTATCGAATATATAATAAATAACAGCAAAACTTACCGGTGGAAAGATCTCGGGTGATCCTTTATGAATTTCACATCACATGAATGCACTTTATAACCATGATTATTTAATAAAAAAAATCACAAAAACTAACAGGACGGAAACTGGAAAATATACTTTTAAAGCATAGACAAGAGTTTTATACTGTAAGTTCAAATTCACGAATTCACACTTGAAAACTCCTAAAAAGTCAATGCCGACATTGCCGACCCTTACGAACGACAATGAATTGTCGAAATATTTGTTGACAAGTGGCATTCATTCTCATCATTTGATTGGTCGAAAAATGATTTGAATTCCCTCTAGGAAAACAACAAGTGAAAGTTGTTTCCGAATTATGGCACATGCGATATAGCCAAAATGCTTAAATGAATAGGTCTATAGAAATTATTATCGGCTTTGCACGAATCAGCTATAAACAATTGCAGGTCATCGATCACTAATATTGCTGACATATGGGGTTATCGAACTGTAACTCATGTGTATCATGCACTCAGTCCGTCCCATACCATTTTCATCACGCAATCACAATTGTTACCTATGCTGTGACAGCAGAGACGACATACAATAGCTAGGCACACCCGAAAGGTTTTTCTGGCGGATTTGATCTGTCGCAGACGAAACCTCTCTGTTGGATCTCTCCGCCAAGGTAGTAGAGAATATTTTCTTGAAACGTTTGCTCTCCCTCGAGGAGACACTCAAAATGATCCCCGCTGAGCAATTCGGCTTTCGTGCAGGTCATTCAACGACCTCGCAGATTGTCCGGGTTGTTCACGAGGTGAAAGAGGCTGCTCACCGAGGGATGAACACGGTCATGGTCCTGTTGGACATGCAGAAAGACTTCGACTCCGTATGGATCGAGGGTCTAATTTGCAAAATGATTGAGGCACGCATGCCTTCTTACTTGGTAAGGATCATGGACTCTTTCCTCACAAATCGTGCTTTTGTGGTGAGGGTTAACAGCACGAGATCGGCAGAATTTCCAGTCGAAGCAGGTGTCCCGCAGGGGTCTAGCCTCTCCCCGCACTTGTACTCTCTGCATACGCATGATTTCCCTATGTGCGAGAGAACGAGGACGGCTATATATGCGGATGATACCGCTATATACGCCCAATCGTTCTCCAGCGCCGCAGCTGCTAGGCAGGTCCAGATCCGTCTGGACAGGGAGATCATCCCGTATTTAGAGAGCAACAAGATTGTGGTGAATCCGGCCAAGTCCGAAGCCATCAATTTCTCGAGGAAATTTAGGTTCTCTAAAATTCCACAGAAATTGAGGGTCAAGGACAAAGCCCTGGAGACCAAGACCAATGTGCGGTACCTGGGAGTACAGCTCGACAAGCGCACAACATGGCAGAAACACATAAACCTGGCTATACAGAGGGCCGCGGCTGCGGTAAAACGCACGTACCCTCTGATAGCCAGAGGATCACATATGTCTTTAGAGGCCAAAATGGCCATTTACAAACAAATTATCAGGCCAGCCATGTTGTACGCTTGCCCAGCGTTCTGCAGCCTGCCCAAAACCCCATTCATGAGGTTGGACAGGATGCAGAACAAGGTACTTCGTATAATCACCAAGAGTGATAGGTACATTCGTCTGGATGCGCTGCGCGCCCTCGCTGGCGTCGACTCCATCCCGACACATGTTAGAAGCCTGTCGGAGAAATTCTACAGGTTTCACCTTCCCAAAAGCGTGATCACGAGAGACCTTACCAGGCTCAGACTACATGATAATCAGCCCCGCAAACACGGTGGGCTGATCAATCAATCTTTGGCCATCTTCCAGGAAAGATGGGAAGAACCGGTTCCCTAGGGAACCAAGCCGCATCTAGGTAATGCGCGAAGTACTGTGACCCGGTTTTTTGCAGCAGCCTTTTCCGGGACATCATCGAAACAACCACCTCTGACCAAACCTTAGACAAAGCATTTTCTGCATAGAAGGCAAACTGAACGACATGCATAAGCTTTGCAGGAGGCATGGATTATTCGAACCACACCCGCAATCATCTGGAATATTCGACCCACCGCCACCATCAGCGGGGGAGGTTGCAAGCGTCCCTTCGCCGGGATCCTATGCACCCCTTGGCACAAGCGCTCCCTCATCCTTCGTCCAGAAATGGGCGGGGGATGAGGGAGGCGGCTTTCAGTGCGTCCTCCCGAACCTCTTCCTCTCCTGAACCCTTTTGGGCGACGGCAAGATGAGTCTCCGGAGTAATGATTATATCAGATGTTGTGTAGAAGTCAATTTTAACTTTGTAGAACAAACCTTTATTTATTTATTTATTTATTTATTTATTTATTTATTTATTTATTTATTTATTTATTTATTTATTTATTTATTTATTTATTTATTTATTTATTTATTTATTTATTTATTTATTTATTTATTTATTTATTTATTTATTTATTTATTGTTGGATCTCTCTGTTAGTAGCCGATGACGGGCGAAGACAGATGGAGTCGGTGAAAGAGCTGGCACGCCGCATTCCGATCTGTCTGTTAGTGAGGAACCACGAGTGTGGTACGCTGTGAACTTATTTGTAAAAATGGAATGGACAAAAGAAATGATTACGGAAGTCATAGAAATGTACCGTGAACGACCTTTCCTCTGGAAAGTCAAAGATAGTGTATTTGCACAAAAATCGAAAAGGCGAAGCGTTTAATCCTCCGTTTCATGTTGTCTCAATTATTGTATTAATGCCATATAACCATATTTCTGTCTCTCCTCGACCCATTTTTTTACCCACTTTGTTCGACGTCATGTTTTTTTCTTGGTAACTAATGCTACCATACACAATCCGATAAGAGCCACGTCTCGTTTCCGTTCCATCCTACTATTACTACGTCAAAACTACGTCTGGAAAATTAGTTGCGATGAAAAGATCTAGCCCGCAGTCCACGTCATTCAAACTGTGGCAGACTTTGCTACTAACGCACAGATCTGCTCCCTCACGGGCCATCTCATGAAGGTGCGATCTGTCTGTTAATAGTCACTGACGGATTTGTCCCTCGGCAGACCTGTCCGCGGGCGTGGACTGACAGATCTGGACTGCAGGCCGCATCTATCAAATAATCCTTTCGTGTGTGTCCAGCTAATCCAAGCACTGGACAGGGGCGGTCGCAGGCAAGTCCACATAACTGTGAGTTTGCACCGATTTTAGTCCCTCTATTATTATTCATCCTACTTTCTTCCTAGTTATCTTTTCTTGTCTTATTATTGATATAAACAATGTCCAAAAGGGACGATAAAATCAAAGAGCTCTCAGGCAAACAAGAGATACTTGTTTCATTTCTTAATCGTTTTGCAAAATACGTAGACGATTTCAATGAATCGAAACTGCTAATTGAACTACAGATACGTTGAGATAAGGCAGAACCCTCAGTCAATGAATTCAATGAAATTCAGTCAGAATTATATCTCTTAGATCCTTCTGAACAACAATCTAATGAATATGAAAAGTTTGAAACGGAGTATTATAGAGTCATTGGCGTAGCGAAATACATCGTTTTAAAACATATGCACATGCCAGTGGTACAGAACAATCCTGGGGATATGCCAAGCACTCTCCCTAATTAGACATCATCAGACAGTGGTAATAATTCAATTCCAACAGCAATTGGAACTTCAGTCGATCAAAATATTACTGAAAATAGTAACTCTCAAAATACAGATACAAGACCAAAAACTAACTTTAAACTAACCCCCAGTTACTTTACCTACATTTAGCAGTGAATACGAAGAACCGGTGTGAAGACAGCGGCCAATGATAGCGGCCAATATTTCCGAAGCCACCCGAAGGCGGAAAGCAGTGGCACACGGATCCATTTTTTCAACATACAAATTATCAATTCTTTCATTGTAAATAAGTCTTTTTTAATTATGGAGACAAAAAGGGGTGAACTGTCCCTTATCAGAATTTTTTCTTAATGAAAATACAAGGAATTCTATCAGTGTGAAAGCAGCCACGAGTCCCAGCCACGAATTTCTTGCGGTGATACGGCGCGTACTCGACCGCCAGTGGTCCCGAAAATACGATATAATTTCATGGCCAGCCATGAATTTACTACACGATCGGAAGGTTCGCACAAATGAGGGTGTTTTGACATTGGCATGGGACCTGAACAGTTATGTAGGGTATTACAGATAAATATTATTGTAACTACTCATTTTGATATTCGTCGAATGGTACAGGAGAAGAGATTATTTAAGATGTGTTAATGAAAGTTATAAATGAAAACTATTATGTGTCTTGCTTTCATCAGGTAAGAAATTAACTCACACAGAAATGAACATAATAAAATAAAAAAAAATAGATAACTATTTCACAGTTTTCATGAATGGGATTTTTTTTGGACAACTCTTTTCTTCCGAAGGTTCTCCACCAAACCTATTTGCCAAAATACCACTAATATTAATAATTTTCAAAATAAATTCATGAGTCCATCAAAATGTTCGTGGATGGGGATTTTTTTACATAAATGTATAATAGTGACGATGCTCTAGAAGATCTATTTGTCAAAAGATTTTATAGGGCAAGATATTCACCCCCAACACCAAAATAATAATTTTCAAAAAACCGCACAACTTCGTCAAATTATTCGTGGATGGGGATTTTTCTGTTTAAATATTGGAATTTATTTTCGTAAATCTATGCTAGCAAAGGTAATCTAGATTATCTATTACTCAAAATATTTTGTTGGGCAGGACTTTAACCCCACCACCAAAAATAAAAATTTTCAAAATTTTATAAGTCCACGGCTAATATTTCTGAAATCACCCGAACGCTTGAAGCAGTGGCGTACCAATAATTTTTAAAATTACTTGTACGAAAGTTGATCACCTAAGAGACTTCCAGGGCCGCATGCGCAGTACGGTCAAGCTTGCCAGTCGGTGCGTCGCTGCTTGGCGTTCATCGAGTCGCGATAGATCCCTTAGATCGATAACAATGCTGCCGAGCGCAATTTCAATAATAGACGAACAATAATAATTGTAGATGGAATATTCAGAGTTTTAAAGTGTGATAATAATGATGTTTCGAAAAGTAAAAAAACAGACATGGCGATTATTAACGTATACAGGGTGTTTCATCAACGTGTTGGAGGAGAAAAACCAACAGGTTGTCTCTCAAAATATAGTGTTTAAGAAAAAAACATGGGGACTGCTCGTCGAATGGTATACAGAGAACCACAAAATGCATTGTTTAAGAGTAAAAAACAACAACAGGGTGTCTTAAAACATATTATGTCAAATGTCATGTGGACAATGGGTCATTGGGGCAATGGGGGGTAGCAAAGTATTCAGCAATAGTATATACAGGACATCTTACATATTATTAAAGAGAAAAAACATGGCGACTGCTTGTCAAATTTAGTATACCAGGTGTACCAACATATCATTTAAGAGAAAAAAAAATATGGCGAATGTATGTGTGAAATGTTAGGTGGAAAATTAGAGTCAAAGGAAAAGCACATCATTGGGGGTATGGGGTGAAGATTCTTCGAAACAACTACTTGCCTATACAGAGAGAAGGAATCATATCAGAGTTTCAAAACTGAACCGTTTCGTTTTTTCAAAACGCTGCGTTTTCAAAACGTTGCGTTTTCGTTTTTCATCATCGGCTGACGTTAGATAAAAAACAATATAAATAGAAAAATTTATTATACAGTTTTATTTTGGTAACATATCACAAAGCCATTTGTAAAGAATATCTACGTTTCGGAGACTGCAAATATAGTTGTTTCCGAATGTTGAAACCATCCATGACGTATTATCATAGTCTTCCAAATTCACAACACGTGTAGGTAGGTCCAATTGATGAAATTTCTCAGTAAGATACGTACGTTTTTGAGGTCCTCGTACATAAATGATATCAACATTTTGTAAATTTTTCTTGAGGATGGAATCTAATTGATGATATTCCACAAAGCCAGAGGAATACTTCAATCCATGAACGTTTCGCTCCAAGAAATAGGCGGTACGTTTATCTGCTCTATTCAAAGAGGAAAATGGTATGGTTAGCAGCAGCAAAAAATTACTACATTGAATTCCAATCCTAATGGCAATCTCCTTAGGATGGAATTGTTGCTCGATGGTAAAGCTTTGAATATCTACAACAAATATTCTCATGTTGACTCTGTGATTGATACTGAAGTGAAAAGCATATGTTCAGTTTAATTTGTTAATGATTTCGCTGAGTGGGAGGTGCTCAATGACAGTGTCGTGCACAATGATGCAATAGGCTCTAGTATTTTGGGGAAATCCTTCAGATGCCTCGATTTCGAGTTTCACATCAACAGTGGAAATTTTTATGCTCTCATCCCTTCTGGAACAATCGATGACAAAGAGAGTCTTGCCAACAAATTCGGTGGAGCTCAGCAGATTAGTAATTTTGTAGCTGAGACCGAATTGTGCATAGTTGAAATAGGCTTTCGAAAAATTCCCCTTTGCAAAATTCTGATGCATATTCTCTTTGGGGCAATTCTCACCGTTCAGAGTGAGCATTATATTGGTGATATTCGAATGAGCGAATATTGTTGGATCATTGTTGAATTTGGTGTAATCTTTTTGGAAACATACAATCACATAGAGAGGGCTTTCGAGAAACGATGAAGTCTTGACGGCCCATATTTCATTTTTTGCACCTTGTGAGAGAGCAGGTAGCATATGAAGTTCCTATTTTCTGAACGGCATGATAATAGGAGAATCAGCTTGGATGGACTTCAAGAGTTGCAACTTGATTTGATCATGCGGAAAGATTCGCTTTACTTTTGAGTTCAATATTTGTAATGTCCAACGTAACTTCCGACTTTGGTGTTAGTGCTCCAGCGGTCTCCTCTATTTTGAAGCAGTTGCTATCATCTGCAGCTCGTACTAATCGGATGGTATGTTTGCCATAGGAAAGACATTGATAATCGTTGAAAATATTCAAAAAATGCTTGATGAGTATGAGTATGTTGAATGATAGATCAGTGGTGCTAATAACCCCGGCCTTGTTGGGAAAAGTCCAGCTTGAATTGGCCAAGTGCTTGATATCTTCGTCGGTGTAGGTGAGAAAACCTCTGACAGTACTAACAATTCCAACTTCCCGAACCGTCTCCAATTCCTTACCGCTTTGTTCATAACTAGCAGATTGAAATAAGAAAGCGCCAGCATTGTTTACGAATGTTACACGACCATCTCCTTTGGTTTTCACAACTTTTCCTCTGATGAATAGCAGGCTATCATACAAAGCATCGTAAGCGTCAGATTGATTGATGTTGATTTCAATGACATCATTGTTGCGAAAGGACTTGACATATGGGTAGTATGTCCGCCATTCCACCTTTTGTATAGATTCATCGTTGTGTGGTTTTCGGAAATTGTTGAACACTTGATTGGACAACATGATAACCAAGAGATTCCAAAAACAGTTTATTCTCCGGTGACAGTAGTTGACGCACGTTGAAGGTCTTGGTGAGGACTGAGGTGGGGTATGGTGGCGAGTTATTTTTATGAATAGTTAACACCATGGGTGCCCGCATTCAAGTGAGAATCCAAGTTCAATACAGCGAATTCTCGCAGCCAAGGACCACAAGTTGGCATCGTATCACACATAAAGACTCCACGAAAATGCGGTATTTTCAGCTAACGAGCACACTCCTGAATTTCCGAATCGTATAATGCTCTATGGGGTAGCTTATCTAGCAGTTTTTTTGCTTTTTCAGGTAAAGACCTCGTTCTTTGCGTTGATGTTATTTTTTCAGGAACAGACTGAATCCTCGAGGGATTTTGCGCAGGTACAAACCCGAACCCAAATGTTCCATGGATTTATTGTGACGTTGATCTTCTTCGAGTTTCTATTTAGCATTTTTTGCGTCTATCGCGGTTTTTGCTATGGAGCTCGCTCCACCTGTCAACGCACTCAAAGCCGAAAGTGCAGCAAATATAGGTATGAGGGGTAGGATTTCTCCAGATTTTGTATCGAATAAAATTATTCTAGGTACTCGTATTTTCTTACGTCCTCCAGCTTGACTAAATGCCATTTCAGCTGCACGCAAAGCCGAAGCACAAGATTTCTTAATATTAGTAGGATTGTGTTTCCAATTTTTAACAATTTTTTGTGTCAAGTTACGCCTAAAGGACACGCCCATACCAAGCTTACGTTTCGCTTTCATGTTGGCGTCTTTAGATTTAACTGGTTCCCAAGCTTCATTTTCCAACACTTGATTTGCTTTATGACGGTCTTCTAAAGAGTCGGATTGAGAGTATGCAATATCGTGGTCTTTGCAGCTTTCGTCCAAAGGATTCACGCCAGTTTCTCCGCGTTGTAATCTCTGTCTCATTTGGTGCCAGGTCCGCAAAACGAATAACCTGGTAGATGCAATTCGAACGGGAGCTTATTGATGAGCGAATTGACAATACCTGCACCAGAGTAAGTCAACATTGATAATGATGAAAGATACCTTCAATGCTTTTATTTATAACCGGGGCGCGCTCATGTCTCTTCATCACATCATGGAAGTCGTTCAACAACACAAGGCACTGCCTATTGAAAATTAAGATTTTTTTGAATGGAGACCTCAATAGTAGTATGATTGGGAAGCACGGTAAATTAATACCGAATTCGTTTCGTGCAATTATTTGTGGGTCAAGTGGTTGTGGAAAGACAAATGCTATCTTATCACTGTTATTCCACCCGAATGGAGCAAAATTCTAAAACATCTACGTTTATTCTAAATCTTTGTACCAATCCAAATATCAAGTGGTTCAAGAAATTCTTGGAAAAGTTAAGGGGTTGGGCTATTATCCATTCAAGGAAAATGAGGATATCATAAGCCCTCACGAAGCCAAATCAAATTCCATATTCATTTTCGATGATGTTGCATGCGAGGGTCAACAGAAAATTCGCGATTATTATTATTTTTGTAGACACCGAAGCATTGGTGCTGCATGCCTGTGTCAGACATTCAAAAATTCCCAAACAATTGATTCAAGACAAATGTAATATGATTGTGCTTTTCAAGCAGGATAAAATGAATTTGAAACATGTATTCAATGAACACGTCTCCCCAGGCATGTCGTTTGATGAATTCAAGGCAATGTGTGCAGCATCGATATGGAACCGTTGTGATTATGAAAGATTTTGACATAAATGCTGGACGTTATCGTCAAGGATTCAACAAATATATAAGTATGCAGAGGGATTGATGTATCTCACAGTTATCATCATGAAACCTTTGAGCAAAGAAGTTGATGTTATTCGAAAGACTAAAATCAACGAAATTGTAAAAGCTATTCGAAAAAAATTTTTGGTTCTGAAATTGGGTGGATCTGAAGAAGATGAGTCGTTGCAAAAATTCTTCAAACCTGTATCTGTTCCACTGAGAAAAATAGCAGAAATGCCGCCGCCGCCATTTGGTACTCCTCCAATGAAAAGTGAGGTAAAATCTGAACTCAAACAAGAGAAAGTGGAAGAGCGTGAAACGTCTCCATTCGAAACGACTCCGTTCCAATCCCTCGAACATGTTGCAGGTTCAGATGATGATGAGGATACCTTTAGCGTAGGCGTACAAGAAGAACCAGATAAGAGCTTTACATCAGACATGGATGAACAAGTTTTACAGGAATATATCGATCAATATCCTAAAATGGCTCAACCGTACATTATAAAACATTGGAGCAATGACAAAAAAGTCGATGAAGTATAAGGCCCTGTATATGATAGTGTATCTTCAAAATGGTTCCTGGGTAATTAAGAAATAAATTTCGACAAACGCAGCGGATACGTTAAAATGGGTGGATATCAATGGAAAGGAACACCCGGTATATATGAACTCATATCCCTCAACACACCTGAAAACTAAATAATGAAGATATGCAGGCATACAAATCAATTGTAGATTTGTCGAACACTCACAAAAATTCCCTAGGTTATCCGAAAGGTACTCGGAAATACAAGTATACCGACATAATCAAACCGATGTTTCCTACACTAAATCAACGTAAAATATCGACACGTACCAGTTTACTTAAAACACCCGACCCTGCAGCAAATGTAGCGGTTTGCCTAAAACACCTCTTGCAATGACATTCAATACCAAGCCTATGGAGTTTGTGTATTGGGATGATCCCAACGAGCTATGCGAATGTCTCAAATTATTGATATCTTCTCGGGATGCTGGAAATACTTCCCATGACAATGAGATTATGGCCATTTTAAGTGAACTCAAAGAGGCAAATATAATTCTATAAGATGACATGCATCCATGCATACACTCACATTTTAAAAATGGTTATCGATAATAATGAAATATGGTGGATTACGTAATCCAATCTTCCACAATAAAACCTATACAATAGGTAAAGTCGTCGTCAAGTATTCAACAAAAAACAACTACTGCCCCCTACGACCATTGAATTATATTTGTTTAATACTTGGCAAAGTTTTCTACAAGAACCACTTTGCAATGCATTTCAAATATCAAAGCTGAAATTATTTTTCGATTTAATTGGGGGAACACCTCCGTACCGGTTTCATGGTCATTGCCAATCATCAGCGAAGGCTAGTTCGACCCAATTGAATCGAAAAATCCTTTCATCCTAATTGGAAATCCCTGAGACAAACACTGAGGTATGAATTCAGCGCCATCTCTGGGTTCCAGTTTAAAATGCACTCCGACTACACGTCGACTTCAACATGAAGCCAGAAACATCATGAAAGAGGGGCGACACCACTTGACGGAAGACCATAAAACTAATAATGAAATATGGTGGATTACGTAATCCAATCTTCCGAAATAAAACATATACAATAGGTAAAGTCGTCGGCAAGTATTCAATAAAATACAACTACTGCCCCCTACGACCATTGAATTATATTTCTTTAATACTTGGCAAAGTTTTCTACAAGAACCACTTTGCAATGCATTTCAAATATCAAAGCTAAAATTATTTTTCGATTTAATTGGGGGAACACCTCCGTACCGGTTTCATGGTCATTGCCAATCATCAGCGAAGGCTAGTTCGACCCAATTGAATCGAAAAATCCTTTCATCCTAATTGGAAATCCCTGAGACAAACACTGAGGTATGAATTCAGCGCCATCTCTGGGTTCCAGTTTAAAATGCACTCCGACTACGTGTCGACTTCAACATGAAGCCAGAAACATCATGAAAGAGGGGCGACACCACTTGACGGAAGACCATAAAACTAATAATGAAATATGGTGGATTACGTAATCCAATCTTCCGCAATAAAACCTATACAATAGGTAAAGTCATCGGCAAGTATTCAACAAAAAACAACTACTGCCCCCTACGACCATTGAATTATATTTGTTTAATACTTGGCAAAGTTTTCTACAAGAACCACTTTGCAATGCATTTCAAATATCAAAGCTGAAATTATTTTTCGATTTAATTGGGGGAACACCTCCGTACCGGTTTCATGGTCATTGCCAATCATCAGCGAAGGCTAGTTCGACCCAACTGAATCGAAAAATCCTTTCATCCTAATTGGAAATCCCTGAGACAAACACTGAGGTATGAATTCAGCGCCATCTCTGGGTTCCAGTTTAAAATGCACTCCGACTACGTGTCGACTTCAACATGAAGCCAGAAACATCATGAAAGAGGGGCGACACCACTTGACGGAGACCATAAAACTAATAATGAAATATGGTGGATTACGTAATCCAATCTTCCGCAATAAAAACCATACAATAGGTAAAGTCGTCGGCAAGTATTCAACAAAAAACAACTACTGCCCCCTACGACCATTGAATTATATTTGTTAAATACTTGGCAAAGTTTTCTACAAGAACCACTTTGCAATGCATTTCAAATATCAAAGCTGAAATTATTTTTCGATTTAATTGGGGGAACACCTCCGTACCGGTTTCATGGTCATTGCCAATCATCAGCGAAGGCTAGTTCGACCCAACTGAATCGAAAAATCCTTTCATCCTAATTGGAAATCCCTGAGACAAACACTGAGGTATGAATTCAGCGCCATCTCTGGGTTCCAGTTTAAAATGCACTCCGACTACGTGTCGACTTCAACATGAAGCCAGAAACATCATGAAAGAGGGGCGACACCACTTGACGGAGACCATAAAACTAATAATGAAATATGGTGGATTACGTAATCCAATCTTCCGCAATAAAAACCATACAATAGGTAAAGTCGTCGGCAAGTATTCAACAAAAAACAACTACTGCCCCCTACGACCATTGAATTATATTTGTTTAATACTTGGCAAAGTTTTCTACAAGAACCACTTTGCAATGCATTTCAAATATCAAAGCTGAAATTATTTTTCGATTTAATTGGGGGAACACCTCCGTACCGGTTTCATGGTCATTGCCAATCATCAGCGAAGGCTAGTTCGACCCAACTGAATCGAAAAATCCTTTCATCCTAATTGGAAATCCCTGAGACAAACACTGAGGTATGAATTCAGCGCCATCTCTGGGTTCCAGTTTAAAATGCACTCCGACTACGTGTCGACTTCAACATGAAGCCAGAAACATCATGAAAGAGGGGCGACACCACTTGACGGAAGACCATAAAACTAATAATGAAATATGGTGGATTACGTAATCCAATCTTCCGCAATAAAACCTATACAATAGGTAAAGTCGTTGGCAAGTATTCAACAACAACAAACAAATATAATTCAATGGTCGTAGGGGGCAGTAGTTGTTTTTTGTTGAATACTTGCCGACGACTTTACCTATTGTATAGGTTTTATTGCGGAAGATTGGATTACGTAATCCACCATATTTCATTATTAGTTTTATGGTCTTCCGTCAAGTGGTGTCGCCTCTCTTTCATGATGTTTCTGGCTTCATGTTGAAGTCGACACGTAGTCGGAGTGCATTTTAAACTGGAACCCAGAGATGGCGCTGAATTCATACCTCAGTGTTTGTCTCAGGGATTTCCAATTAGGATGAAAGGATTTTTCGATTCAATTGGGTCGAACTAGCCTTCGCTGATGATTGGCAATGGCCATGAAACCGGTACGGAGGTGTTCCCCCAATTAGATCGAAAAATAATTTCAGCTTTGATATTTGAAATGCATTGCAAAGTGGTTCTTGTAGAAAACTTTGCCAAGTATTAAACAAATAAAATTCAATGGTCGTAGGGGGCAGTAGTTGTTTTTTGTTGAATACTTGCCGACGACTTTACCTATTGTATAGGTTTTATTGCGGAAGATTGGATTACGTAATCCACCATATTTCATTATTAGTTTTATGGTCTTCCGTCAAGTGGTGTCGCCCCTCTTTCATGATGTTTCTGGCTTCATGTTGAAGTCGACGTGTAGTCGGAGTGCATTTCAAACTGGAACCCAGAGATGGCGCTGAATTCATACCTCAGTGTTTGTCTCAGGGATTTCCAATTAGGATGAAAGGATTTTTCGATTCAATTGGGTCGAACTAGCCTTTGCTGATGATTGGCAATGACCATGAAACCGGTACGGAGGTGTTCCCCCAATTAAATCGAAAAATAATTTCAGCTTTGATATTTGAAATGCATTGCAAAGTGGTTCTTGTAGAAAACTTTGCCAAGTATTAAACAAATATAATTCAATGGTCGTAGGGGGCAGTAGTTGTTTTTGTTGAATACTTGCCGACGACTTCACCTATTGTATAGGTTTTATTGCGGAAGATTGGATTACGTAATCCACCATATTTCATTATTAGTTTTATGGTCTTCCGTCAAGTGGTGTCGCCCCTCTTTCATGAGGTTATCGATAAGTTTGGACGTAGCTTTTTATCACCGCTGGTGATAAAAAGCGAAAATTACCTACGTCCTCTGGAGGCGGTGGCTTGCTGCAAACTCCAGATGGTAACATCGATTCAGATAATTTGAAATTGACTAATGTAAAGAGGCCCACCAATAATACTGATGCTGCCAATAATTAATATGTGGATGAAATTACGGACAAAATTGGTTCTAGTTTAGATGAGAACACCGATGCATTGGAAATATTGGTTGAGGAACTAACGGAGACCAATAGGAAAGTGGGTGAAATGAGGAAACAGTTTGAAAAAAATTATTCAAACGCTAGATACTAAGTTTATTGAAATGTCGCAAAGAAATGTGGAACGTTATGATGAAATAAAGTTATTTTTCGAAAAATTCAACCATCAATACAATAATGACATTGAAAATATTTGTGGAGATTTGTTGAAAAAAATTGCCGATTTAACTGATTCGTTTCATTCACACAATTTGAAATTGGATATTAGGCAAAAGAAAATGCTGCTAACCAAGAATGAGTTCAACCAGTTTCGAGTTGATATTGTTGTATAAAAATTGTTTAAAATTGTTAAGATTCAACATGTCCGTGAACTGCATAAACCTATTAGAAAAAATTATCCTCGACGTCGCACCATTATTAAAGGCTTAGATGATTTATGGCAAATGGACTTGGCTGAAAATCGTAATTTCAAACTCATTCTAGTCGTTATAGATTGTTTCTCGAAATTCGTGTGGACAGCGGGCAGCTGAAAACGAAAATGGGTGAGGAAATCATCAAAACGTTTGCAGATATTTTGGCACACACGAAACGATACCCAAAAAAATCTACAAACCGACCAGGGAATGGAATTTTACAACAGTAAATTCCAGAGTTTGATGAAAACACACGAGACAAATCACAACAATACTTAAAGCATCCTCAAGGCTTCAATGGCTGAACGGATTATAAGGACTCTGAAGGAAAGATTGTACAAGTATTTCAGTTTGAATGGCACATACAAATGGCTGAATATATTAGATGAAATCACAAAATCATATAATGATACACGTCATTCAAAGACGTGTATGAAACCTTCGGAAATTGATAAAACCAACGAAAAAGAAATTCTCAAATCAACATACAGCCACTTGAAAAGAGTTGTACCGAGAAAATTCAAAGTCGGCGATGTTGTGCGAATTAGTAAGGCAAAGCACGTTTTCGAAAAAGGTTACACGCCCAATTGAACTACGGAATTATTCAAAATCATCAAAGTCAACATTACCAACCCAGCCACCTTTATGCTGGAAGATATACAGGGTACTCCTATCAAGGGTTCTTTCTATGGGGAGGAATTACAAAAAACTGCAAATCCAGATATATATCTCGTGGAAAAAGTTCTGAGGAAGAAAGGCAAACAAATGTACGTTAAATGGCTCGGTTTGGATGAAAAACATAACAGTTGGATCGAAAACGTTGATTTTGTATAGAATCTTATGGAAAACAAACACAAATCATATAATTCCGAGGCGTAGTCAACAAACATGCAACAACAATTTTAAAATTGGCCACGTGATCTGAAGCTATAAAAGCGTATGCAAGCACAGACGAATATTCAGTTTGAAAACGAAAATGTCTCAAGACAGTGGTTGCGGTAGTGAAGAAGAAGTAATGTGCGATAGTGATGGAGAAGATTATAACGAAACTTTAAATGCCATCGACAGTGCATTGGGACAATATGAAATGGCTGCTCGAAACGAACATCAGTTGATGTTGAAGGTCTTCTCTATGCCATCCTACGAAATTCGATGTGGCATAAGTCCCTCCAGGGATTTTAACACATGCATCATTTTTAAGCAGCAGTTCTCCATTCGATCCATCAATTTTGCTTCTTTTGAATGGGCAACCCTCATTGACATCCTACAAGAAATGAAGGACAATTTCTTTGAATCACAAATCGATGAGTATGTAGATGAGTATGATCCAATCACAACACGTTGCGGGGATTACATTCACATCACACAGTACATCGAAAGTAATACCAAACAAATTTCCATTTCCAAGAATATCACGAACATGGAGCTGTCCCAACAAGATGTAAACGACATTTTACATACACACTTGGGGTGCTGTCTGACCGTATCGCTAGGCTGGATGCTATGAACTTTTGTGATTATTATCGAGGTGTTTTTGATATTATTCAATCATGGTTACGCGATAATAAAACTAATTTAAGTTTGGAAGAAATTATAAAAGGTGTTTGTCAAGCCTCATGTTCAGATAGTATGTTGGCTAATGATTCACGTGAATATTTATTTTATTATAAACAAAAATTTGTATATGATTTATGTAATAAATGAGAAAAAGAAATCAAGTTTTTTTATTTCATCAATTGTTGATTAAAAGAACAAGTCAATGAACTACCAAATGTATTAAGTAAAGACCTTTTTTGTTTTCGAACAAATTATTACTTTAGCGAGATTTGAGAAAAAATATTTAACTTACCTCTTTTTGCTTAACACTATTCATAGCCGGGGGTTCACTATCCTCCTCCATTGTAGGCATAATCGCATTTTTCGAAGAAAATACTTAATATTGTAATCTTCCAAAAAACAAACGTTGAGATACTTTTTCAATTCTCTATATGAAATGAATTATTGTAATAAAACGCAGGAAATAATTTGATTTTTTCTATATTTAAAATACCTTCCCTAAAATACAGCAACAAAAAATATATATACATATTTTGAATTATAAACAAGTAGTTGCAATATCAGCCGAAAAATGGTGCTTTCAGGTGTGTGTATTATCAACAAAATTTTTCTTTTTTCTGATCATGTAAATTATCTCGGCATTCATCTTGAGTTGGCAGTTCAAAAAGAACATGTGTGAAATTATATTGACACCAATTAGCTTTCTGTTGGTAGGCATTATGTAGTTCATAACTGGTCAAAATTTCATGTACATGAATAATTTTAAAATTTAATTTACCATAATTACGACATTCAGCACAATACTTGAAACAATTGAAATAAGTTTCGCACACAACTAAATTAAAATCAACAAGTTCATAATATTTCATCCAAATACAGTACGAATCATTATGACAATATGGCTTTAAGTCATAAACATTCAATAATGCCGTACAAAAATCAATAGGTCTTTTTAAATAGCTAAAATCAGACATATCAACATATTCGAAATTTATTAGAATATCATCGGAATTTATGGGAATATCATTGGAATTTATTAGATATCATAGTCATCCTCATCATCATCATCATCATTGTTATCTTCATGATGTTGATAATGAATGATATACTGCCATTTGAAACGTGAATAATTTTGAATCATTTCTTTTGTTAATGATTGAGGTAAAGGTGAGTGGATGAGGAACCTTCCTGTAGACTGTATATTCTCACAGATCGTTTTCATGCACAATTGTTGTAAATTCATTGTACTACCTGTAAACGAGGGAAAATTTTAGAAAAAAAGATGGATAAAAAATTTTATTTACACTCTAATGCCCCCACGGTAATGTATCAAATGATTTGGGGATAAGATGACGTTTATCGTCATACGGACTGAAAGCCTCTTTCGTCTGCTCTATACTAAAAACGTAATGTGTAATATTCTTTTGCTTGGAATTTTTCAGACAATCCACGTAATCCTCAAAGGTTAATTAATTTTTCACAACATTATATTTAACTCCTTTTGCTTTTTTACATACTTTACCTCCCTGCACTTCATAAGTGTACATTTTTGAACGCAACCCTGCAAAGTGTGTGATAATTTTGCCATTTGCTTCATCCTTCATTAATCCCGGTACCTTTTTATTCACAAGTGGTATGTTGTAATCGTTATCTTTCGAATAATCAGACATATCGAATTTGGAAATGTGTTGTTTGATAATTTCTTCATATCCGTCACCACACGTTAGTTCATAAATGAAACTATCTGTATCGGTATACAGTAACTTGCATTTTTCCACACCCATAGTGGGTAGCATAAATTCGTAATGAAATTGAAACATGCATGTTTTTGACAAATCCAAAATAGCCATCACTACATACATTGGTTTATTGAATATAAGTTCAGCTTTTTTCAATTCAATAGCCATCAAGTTTGAATCGAACATTGTACGATTATGAAATCGAGGGCTGGATGTGAGATTTTTGGCACCATATCCACCTTCATAGGAAGACACTAATTTCACTATTCGATGCAACCGGATGTTCTCCATTGTTTTAACAAAAATAGCATTATTGGCCAACTTGAACTGATTCTTCTCAGTGGCTGCAGTCCTCAATCGAGTATTCAACTCAATATAAGGGCGCAGCCATGCAGATTGTTTGAATTTCACAACTTTATGAATTTTGACCAATTTTAAACCGTGTTCAAAAGCATGTTTCAAATTTCTATAGTGCAACGTATACTCTGTTTTATTATGAAGAGTTGGCATTAATTTTTTCAATTTAGAATTTGTTTTGAATTTCATCAAGTAGCCATATGAATTGTGCACCGTTGCCTATTTCAACTTTGTTGGTTGCTATTTCAAGCAAAAGAAATTTACTCAATGCCCAATTATAGAGTCACGCTCCTGAAATTCTTCGAGTTTATTCAAAATAACATCCACAACATGCTCATTATACCAATTAATTAAATCCTTACCCAAATCAATGATTGCATTAGGAGTATTGAAAATTTTCGATCAACTATTTCGCCGTCGTTCGACTTCTTGATAAAATCCCCCAACAACGTCATGTTCACTTTGAGACATTGCATGTCCTTCAAAATTTTGGAAATTCTTGATTTGAAAAGAAAATATGCATCACTTAAAAATTTTCGCACTTCCTTATGCGCTGAATTTATAATCACACCCGTCCTCACTTTTTCATTGAAAATTGCATTAACATTTTCGCATTTAACTCTACTGCTTCGTTTCAAACCCGATCCAATATACTTCATAACGTTTATCATACATCTAATACGTTTCAATTCTTCAATTTTACTAACGTTTTTCTTTTTCTCTCCTACTGAAAATTTAATATTTTTCATTGCCAACTCACATTTTCTAATATGTTTACTAATAAAATTTAATGACGTTCGTGCAATGGAACTTAAATAATTTTGTTTGATTACGTCAAGTAATTTATCGATTTGGGATAATGGTTTTGAAAACACCATTTTTAACTAATATTTCAACTTAAGAAAATTTTTCTGAATAGTAATATGAAGGTGATAGCAGCAGCAGATGGATGCTAATTGACACTGCAGGAACGCTGCAAACGAAAACTTGAAGAAGTCTGGTAGATGAACTGGAGGAACTGCAGGAACTAAGACTATTCGCAAAGATGACTTGATGGAATGGTGAAGTGATGAACGGAGATGAGCCTCAGTGGGAAGCTTGAAGACAAATGTTGCTGTTGTGCTCAGGGGAGGTATATAACTAACTATCTGGAAATAAAGAAAAAAATTTATTTCAAAGGAATTTTTACTACAGGCAAAGAAAAAAACTGCGACAAATGAAAAACACTACTAACCTTAATTTTCTACAATTTCGAATGACGCAGTGGCATTCACTTTTCCAGTATCCACCAAGCTTTTGAAAATTATTGAATATTTTCCGCACGAAAATTCTTCTGTGTATGAGCGATATCCCTCCGTCACTCTCTGGGGTAAAAACACCAATTTCTCCCTTTTGGAGTCGAATGCCCAACTACTCGACGTGCTGGAACAGGGGCGCCCCTAACACGTGAACATCCAGAACAGGAATCCCGAAGACGCAGAAGCATCGACGGACAGAGGGTAAGATTGTTCAGTGATTGTCACATTTTCGAATCGCTAACGCATCTTTCATAGGGCATTGTTTATGTCATTCTTTAAGCACCTGTAGTGAAAACGTCCATTTTATTTTCTCTCTAGTTGTGCTATCGAAGTTTTTAAAAAAAGAAATAGACATTTTTTAGTCCTTCGAGCCGGATTAATTCACGGTTATGAATAACTTTCCATAATGATATTTCTGATGGTTTTGACTCAATTAATATAACCAGTTGAGACCAATTTTCCACTGCCTTTTTAGCTGTTGCAGACTCATCAGAATTGCAATTTGTTTGGTTGTGTTGAAATTGGTATGTAGCCATATCTTATGTTGAAAATACAGTAGATTTCACCGATGCAATCACATACCATAAGCCATGTGAATACGTTTGACTTGATTTTACAGGCCTGTTTCGTAAAAATGTATTCATAATTCTTAAGATTCCATTTCGTGAATGAATTTGATGGATAACTTTTTCGAGAACTCGGCTATGAAAAATTCACTCATTGGAATTAATTTCTGTTGAAAGTATATCTATTGCGCCTATTCAGTAATGTAAAAGAACTTTACTGGAAAATGTGCTACCCCCTTTTTCCTGGAGAAAGAGGACAGCAAGGATTCTTTATTTTGTACTGATATGCCCGGCTAAGTGGGGTGGGTAAATAACTAAAAAGTAATGCGTTTTAGTCTAGAGTGTGTATTGCACTTAAGTATGAAAAGAGCAGAAGAGAAGATATGAAGTAGAAGAAGAGGAAGTGGAAGGCGGAGCTTCGATTGACACTTGATCGATAGATCACTGACAAAGACAACTCTTATTTTGCGGTTATTTTATGGAGATCGAAGCTATCTTATATTTAGATATTATAACATAGAGATCAAATACCTTTTGTATGATCATACAAGAAGCTTACACGATATTTTCAACTCGGTAAGTTTGCTTCTTTTAGCAAAGTGTAGGGTTATAAATAATACAGATCACTTTAAAATTTTAGCAATCAGAGCCGCGAAATTATGCACAGATTGCAAGGCAGTATGAAATGAAAGCCAGCAAGCCGTATGAGCACGGTTTCTTGATATATTAATTCTAAAGCTTATCTGAGTGGATGTAGTAGTTGTCAATCTCAGTGCTGCTGATTCATGGATAGGCAGGCTGGGTTCCAGCAATCGTCAGGACCGTGGGGGGGGCTCCAGCACTCCGTCGTCGGGATGAAAGGGGGCCCTGTGCACTGGATGGAGATGGATCGTGACGCTGTTCACTTCGATAGGGTGTTCGAGCGAGTATGAATGGGTGGTATATAAGGTGGAAGATGGGAGCACCCAAGGGGGTACTAAAAAGGCCTGGAAGTGTTTCAGTTGATTATATAAATGGCTTGATTTATCTATGAATATCCCAGGTTAGTTAAAAGGATAATTAAGGAAACTATTAGAAAGGACTGATCGGTGAGATAACGACATACCTGGGATGGAGTGTGGCCTTAACGTAGTGGTGAAACTTATAGTAGTATAAATGAAATCCACAGTTATGTGAAGCCTTTTCCTGAAGAGCTACTATAATTTATCTTTCAACTGAGAAAAAATCCGCAAATTTGCGATTTGAGCCAAGCACATGGACCTCTAATTAACCTTTCCAGCTGAAAGCCTGTGGCAGAAAGGCCAAATCAGGTGACAGTCTCAACCTATGTCAAAACTTCCATATCAGCCATCCTGACACATGAATGATAGATGGGCATTACCTGACAGGTGACATGTTCACCTTTGGGAGCCAAGAATATAACAAAAATCTGGAATTGAAATTATACAGAATACTTTTATTGATTCGGAAGTAATTGGAGATAATAATATCATGATTTTAGTAGCTAGCAGTTATCTTCGCTTTGTTGTCGATGGGCCTCAAGAGACTGCTCGTTGTAAAGCTGTCGTTGAAGTGGGTTCAGGTAAAACTTACAATAATTGTTATGTTTACTTGAGAACTGACTGAATGTAATTTATAGGGAAAGATAGATGATTGAAGAGATAACAGATAATAGAGAATTGAACAAAAAATATGATGAATACTTGAGATGAGGTTGGCTATTCTATACAAACTCTAGACTCTGAAATTTGACCCGTAACAAATGTTTGCAGTAAAGAAACTGGTGTCTGAATCGCCAACAGTTTACTGCCAATATTCCATTGGTCTCTGCCTCTCCTGCTTTCTCTCGAAATCATTGTTCTTGTTAATTTGAATACCATTGCCTTTGTATCATTGCCGATATGTAGTTTAATGAAATATAAAAACAGTAAAATTTTAAAATGAAAGTGTAAGCACTAAAACTATAGGAGTAGAAAAATATCATACGACTAACATTGATACAAAATTTATTACAGCGGTGAGGAAGACAGGTACCTATATAACTTAAGATTTTTAGAATTTCACTCAAATGTAAGTATCGTACAGTATATTCAAAACGTACATAGTTGAACCAACAATTATTTCCAAGATTAAAAATGGATAAATAGCCAAAATAACATCATATAGGTAAGTATGCCATTTCTTTTCTATACAGTTTCATGGCGGACTTTCAACATACTCAGTAATTTGAGTGTATCTGACACTAATCTAATTTTCACATGGTATTTTCACGTTTTTTTGAGGGCATGACAATGTGAGGTTAGAATCAAGTGTTATCAGAAAAGAGGGAAAACTGAAAACTAGCGAGTGTCAGAAAAAAATTGTTAATATTGACGGCATAGATCGCATAAATTATTTTTGAATTCATTCTGTGGTGATGGTCTGTTCATTAAACATGAAATATGACAGTATCTTTTACAACATATACATTTGTAAAAATTACCAGAGGTTATTCTTGAACAATATAAACATCTGTATGTCATATGAGATGATTTTTCTAGAAGAAATGTTTTCATTTCAATTCGAAATTAATTAATATTTTTTCTTCTATTTAAAGTTTTCTTTTGTAATATTTGTTGAAAATAATGAATGACAAACATTCCGCAGTTAAAATTGTCTTGTTGGTATTTTTGATCTTCCCCTTTTATTTTCCAACTGGCAATAAATGTTTTATCATATTTTCCACTTTGTCGTAGATGTTCTAACCTCCGGAAATATTTCAATCGTTTTTCTTTTTTTGCAAGATCCGACCGTGGTAAGGGGTCTAAAAGCGAGAATTCTTTCGATTCAAAGTCTAATATCATTAAAATAAAATGGTTATTATTCTCATTTATTGGTAATGCAACTTTATCGTTTTCAACTGAGAAATTAACACAATCATCTTCTGAATCCAGAAATAAGAAGGTAGCCAATTGAACAGACATTTTTTGATAAAGATTTTTGTTATCAAGTAAGCATAAACAGGTGTCTATTATAACACTCGTTATATACTTTTCTGGATTCAGGCTAAGGTAATCCATTATTTCAATTTCAGGAACAGGACATGTAACATCATCATAAAGTGAAACAACATAATTTCGATTCGCAATTTTTCTGCTTGATTCACCAATGATTCAACGGTCAGGAATATTTTGATAGAACTGAATGTCGTTAACTAATCCATTAGGGAGGAATTGTATATCTCTTATGGTTCGCCATTACCTTTCTTCGAAAGACGTGAGATTCGTATTTATTAAAATAATGTTGGGCAAAAAATCGAAGTAATAGAAGGATTTCAATTTAGGCAACACGCAGTTCTGGCAAAATATCGGGTCTGTGTGGACTCTAATGACTTCAATACCTTTAAAGGTGAAAATTACTAAGTCACACCAACTTCGTCCTGATAGGTTCAATAAACCTTGAATCTGGTAATGGTGATCCGAATTTATTAGATTCGTCAAGGAATTTGAATTGGACCATATTGGGATCTTCGTTTCTGAAAGTACTAGGACATTTAATTTCTATGATCCCTGACTTTCCAATCAACCCATCGGGCGAACAGGCTAGAAAATTGCAATTTTTATCAACTATCAGTCCACTCAACTCGACTGTAACATTCAACATTTTGCAGTATTCTTCCCGAGCTGTTTGTTCACTCTGTGTTCCATGACGAATCGCAGGAGTGTTTAGAATAGGAGGATCAATAATGATTTTTACGATATTACTTTCACTCGAACTTTTGCATTTGCATATCCTACTGCAAAACGATGCAGTGATCCTTCTCATTATTTCAGATCACCAAACTTCGGACTCCCGCTGCAAAACAGTATTTTTAAATATGTTTTCTATTTGTTGGGAAGAAACCTGTATTTTATCCATTTCGGAAATAAACAGATGACGAAGTTGTGAGTTGGGTTTCTCTTCCAATATTCCATGATTATCGGACGAATCACCATCAATTACTATGACATCACCTTCATCAATACCTTCTTGCCTAATGACAGATGATTCATTGGTAATATTTACTTTTTGTAGATAGCTGCAGTAAAGGGGCTGCAACAGTTCAAGAATCAATTCGATTATTTTTACATGTTGATCTCCATAAAGAATGTTAAGATCCATTCCGGCAATTTTGGTTCCTTTCAAGTTCATGCGCATCCTGTCACCTGTCATTTGTCTCTTCTTCTTCGTCACGGAACATCACTAACCCAACCTAACCTCTCATTTGTCACGTCACCTGTCATTTGTCTCTTCTTCGTCACGGAACATCAGTAACCTAACCTCTCATCTGTCACCTAACCCACCAAACCTACATTTGTCATGTGTCACCACGTTGCCAGCTGTCACTCGTCATATCGTCTTCCTCTTCCTCGTCATCTGTTAGTTGTACATATGTGGCTATTAAAGATATGTGATTCGAGGAATAAGAATCCCCTACTGCTCATTATAACACCAGAACGAAGCTTGTCCACCATTGCGAAAGAATATAAAATATCTTACATCTGTCTTCTCATGGATCCACATCTGTCAGAAACTTTTGCAACGGATTTGAATCCCTTTGTTCGTCATTACAGCGAGAGAAATATCTGTTGGTTATTTTACAAAACTTTTTACCTTTGAAATGTTTTTGAATTCACAAGACATCAGCCTAGTTTCAGCCTTTTTGTTTCAAAATAATTGTAAATTCAACATATAGATTTGATATGGGAACTCAAGTTATATCAACACATCGTTGATATTACTTTTATTCTCAAGTCGTTCACCAAATACGACAACCCTCGATTTTTACGAAGGATGCTCGGTAGCAAATCCTGGAAAACGAGAAAAATTTTCCCAATTTCATAGGAGTCAATAGGCAATGTAGGTGGTCTAGATGCCAATCCCGAAGTCTGGTGCTTGCTTGGGTTTTCCACAGATGAAAAATTAGTTACGGAGCACCACGGCAAATAATAATAGCCTTCCTCTATCTGCACAGGCTATGCCTTTGGGTACACTCTATGAATGTTCAAGAAGAAGAATTATTATTATTATTATATTATTAAATCAAACATCATAACGTATATAAATTGAAACATCTGTCATATACCTGGTGTATCATAGGAAGTCGTTGACACACAGCTTCTGTTGTTTGACCTACCTTATTAGTGAAAAGAGGCAAAAACCTGTAAACTATTGTGACAGAGAATGAGCGAGAGCTGATTTTAAATAATCATCGAAGCATTTGCATTCGGGTCTGCCTTGAGGCTAAATTCCTTCGTGGCATTAGCCAGGATGTATTTGTTTTCTGCTATATAGTTGCCTCATACCTAGCTTTGCAGGATCAATAGAGCCAAGCTCATATATTTCCATTTTTTTCAAATTCTGTGACTATGTATGAACTCCTTTTATTTGTTGATAAACAGTAGCCTTTTTGATGGACATATTTTTGGGTAGGTTCTTTGGTCTTCAATTTCCATAGCTTGTCATCATGATGTTTCAAGACTTGATTGTTCATATTTAATTTTGGGGTATTTGTAAATTATTACCATTTTTCCCAAATAACTCTCTCATTCTCAACTTCAGCAAAAAATGCAAGAGAATGTAAGACACTCAGATTAGCATGCTGAAACATCTGGTATATCGTTGGAGCGAAATAGCAGCCAGGGATCTTAGTCACCCTTACGTAAGGGAACAGGTCATCGATGAATCGGCAGGAGGAAGGGATGAAAAGGCTGGAGGTGTGATTGAAATTACGAATTTAGTTTAGTATTGTTTATGTGCTTCTTGGGATCTGGTTTCAATATATATTTGTGAAATTAAAGGAAGTTTTAGTGTTGTGAAGGGGTGTCTATTAAGAACTCTTTCTTATCGAGAATGTAATCATGAATTGATAAACTTCATGAAATATAGGGTGTTTCAATATATTGTATTTTTTCCAATATATTGGATTATTTTTCAATATTTCAACGGTACGGGGGTAGACTTAATTGAAGACACAAGTGGGTAAAGGTGTCATGTAACATTTTTTCAAAAATCGTTTTTTTTTTTATTAAACGTGTTATTATGTATGATATATTTATTCTGTGGTACTTTTGTTCCAAAAGTTCTGTAAATAGCTCAGATTTTTCATGGATGAAAGTGTTGTGTTCAGATATTTAGATCAATTTCGAGGGATGAAGGTGTCAAGGTAACATAACGCCTTTATCCACTAAAATGTATCTGGAGGTCGGTGGAGCCAGAGTGTACATGACACATTATATTGAGGTTATGCCAAATCAATATTCTATGTCAAAGTATGTGAAAGTGAGATCAAATTGTTTTGAATCTTTTAATGGGTTGAGTAAAAAAGTGATGTCTCGAGGAGTCTAGGGTAGAAGCCTTTTTAAAATGGTAAAAAGTAAAAGAAAATTATAGTAGAATGAAACCCATTGGAAACGAAAGATGATATGACAAAAATGAAAGGAAAAATGAATTACGGGCGATCTGAGGTCGGGAAGTGGGAGGGGTGAGTTTTTAAGGGTAAAATACGGTTTATCTCGATTTCTGGCAAAACTACAAGTCTTATGGAAAAAAGTTGGATAGCAAAGTTGTAGGTTATAAAAAGATCTACAACTTTTGTATGTACACTTCTCTCACATGACCTCAAAATTTATGTGAAAAATTCAAATAACCAAGGTTTTGGTTTTTTATGTTTATCTTTTACAGAAGAAATTTTTTTTTTTCTTCATTAAGTTTGGTGAAAACTTACCTTTTCATGTTCCAAATACAGCGTAATTTCTTTGAATTGAACTATTTTGACTAAATATCGAAAAAGCACCCTAATTTTCAATCGAAAAATGTCACGTCAAAATATCAACTTTTTTTAAAAAGTTGGTGGGCTTTTTGTTTGTTGAAATCTCTACTTTCCGATGGTTTGAAAAAAAATATACACTACCGTGGTAAATTTTCTTAGAAAACGCAAAAAATGAAAAAAACTCGAATCCGATTTTTTTTAACATTTTCAGCTATTCATTAAATTTTATACTTTACTCGAAAAACGTAAGATTCCAAGTTACATCGATAAAAAAATTACAAATTGAAATATACTGCTATAATTAACAATCAAATAAATTAATTAAGTCAATATTTAGTAATAAGATATCTACAATATTTTGAGACAGTTTTATGAACGTATCTTGGAAGAAAACGAAAGAAATCCTAAGAAAAAGAGAAAAACCAAATAACATTGAAATAAGAATATTTTTGTAATTTTTTTGTAGTTGTTCAACTTAATTAAATTTATGTTTTTGTACTAACGCCTTTTTACTTTTTAGTAGATAATAATTTTCTATATCTTCAACGGATGAAGGTGTCATGTACATTCAAACTTCATTTTTTCATTAAGATAAGTTTTCACCAAAAATTTTAATATAATTCAAAGTTGTATATTATAATTCTTTACGAAATATTGAAACTTACATTTTCAATTCAATCACATGAAACAGTTCCAATAAAAAATGTTTAAAGTTATTTATCTCAAAATAATTCATTTGCGACATGGCACCTTTATCCACTTGTGTCTTCAATTTATACTTCTCTTTTCGAAATTGAGAAAAAACCGCCGTGGCAAAATTGATAGCCATATTTTGAAAATATCACAATACAGAGTTTAGAATAAAACAGGAATGAATACTTTTCAAATGGAATACCCTAACAGTATTTCCTTGGTTAATTTCTCCATGGTGTTAATCACCATTCCAAATTTGTTTTCTCTCGGATATTTGCTTCATATCCGGCTTAGCAGGATTATGCAAAGAAGGGTATATCTTCATTCTGACTGAATTTTGTTCGATTTAGTTGGCAGCACTCTCTACCCAGAGAATTACACAAACGTGACAATGACAACCTTTTGTGATTTCTATTACTCGCCGAGAGATTACTTCCAATAAAATGTTACGACTTTTCAGCGAATCATAAGACACTGTTGGTAGAAACTATCCAATACAAATCGACAGTCCATTAGGACTAGTTCACAGACGGTGTATTTCCAAGGATTAATTTTTGGCCTCTGAGAATGCCACCAATTTTAATTTTGCACAATATCGTTTACTTGAACTATATCTAATCATATTTCTAGTAAAATTTTCTATATTTCGAATTCACATGCCAAGGACGCCACTGTAATTACCATACACATTCGAGCATACTTCCATTTCGTTATTGGCACCATATGCGTTGTTAACCGTAATAGTGGGTATTTTGCATTCATTTCGCAGTTATCTGTATTTTTTTAATAATGAGCATTTTATTCCCTTCAGCACGAAAAACAATCAGGTCGGTGAAAATATTGCAGTTGTTGTTTATTCAGAAACATGTATAATATAATACAATGCAATTATACAATAATACAATATGAGGATGAAATATCATGTAAATGTCTTGGTAAGTGATGAAACAGTTGTTTCAATTACAAAAAAGACTGACAATGAAGAATTGTTTGTGAAAATTGAAGCAGAGATGATAATAATACAATTGGTGAAATTGTGAATAAATTATAACCATATATTGTAATTAATAAAATGCAACTTCGTAACCGTTCAATTTTTTTAAGTTTTGAGCACATCGGTAAAACTCATTCGTAATACTATTCTTCTCAAATTGAAATTTTGAAAATATACATCAACAAATGATGCCCAATAATTCCATAACTAATGGATATATTAATTTCGAGAATTCTCACCGTTATTATTATTGGGAACATGGAACAACTACTGCAAAAAGTTTAGGAACTCAACTTTTCCGTGATACTAGCACTAATTTCAAAGTTGGATGATCTGACAACATAAGTTTGGAAGTTAAGCAAACCTCATATCTGAAGTGAAGTTTCTGATCCAGACAACTGATCTCGCTTTGAAATTAAATTAATGAGATAATTAACAAAAGTATGGACCAACACGTTATAAGCCCTGGTTTTCATTAACGATTGCCAAGAAAAGTGAAGGACGGAAATGGTCGATATTATTCAACAGATTATATTGTCGTAAACTTCTAACTGCTGTATGATATTGAATCCGACTATGCTGTATTTTAAAAAGTCCTTTCAATCACAACAAAACTTTTTCAGACAACATCGACTGAACTGTTCGTGACTATTTTCAATAATCAGCCCTATGCTGTATCACTTCCGTTGCTATTGCTTGGTGATAGCAAAATAACGGAAATGGCGAATTACGGTGACGTTATTTTCAACGGAAGTGATACAGCATAGGGCTGAATATACAGAACACTAGTAGTTGAACTCACTTGTTGTTTATCATATAAACGTTGTATACCTGCCGCAAAACTACATTTGATTCTCACTGTCAATGATGATCATTAAGAAATCACTTTGATAACAGTTGTACATAATGCTAATTCAGAGCGAGCCGCCTTTCCAGCTGCACTTTTCAAACCCAGGAGGAACGAGTGGTGTCTCTATGCGACTTTTCGAAAGCCTTTGATTGTGTCTCACACAATCTCTTACGAGAAAAGATTAATTTGGCATACGGGGTAAAGCCTTAAGCCTATTTCAATCCTATCTATCAGATAGAAAATAGTCTGTCCATTTCAACATTACCCCTTCAGATTACAATATTATTGAGCACGGAGTTCCCCAAGGCTCTATATTAGGCCCTACACTTTTTTTAATCTATTTGAATGACCTATTTTATTATTCATATCCTACCAAATGTATCTGCTTTGCAGACGTTACATCAGTAATAAACAATTGTATGAATTTGACTGATTTAAAAACTGAAATTTCAAATAGCATGTCAAAACTCAAGATGTGGTTTAGAATAAACAATTTGAAACTAAATGAAAATAAAAATCAAAATATAATATTCACTTCTGACACAACACAAAGTACTGGTAGCAATGTGAAGCTACTTGGAATTATTTTAGACGATAAATTAAATTGGTCTACACTCATAGACTCTATGAGTAAAAAGCTCACCAGCGCCATATTTGTAATACGCAACCTAAAAAACCTATTCTCTATTGATACTTTAAAAACATGCTACCATGCGCTTCTTCATAGCCACATATGTTCAGTCTACTCCACTCATTCAATTAAGTTAAGTATTAAAATATTCATATAGTCGTTTTACCCTGCAAAGAGGAAATTTATTCAGTCGCGTTTTCCATAGTCAAAATTATATCTGTTTTCCGCGAATTTTGGGTTGAAATATGCATATAATATGGAGCATGCGGGTGTCAAGAAATTGAAATGTCAGAGCGACAGCAAAAAGTCAGAACCGAAAAACACTTTTTCGCTTACAATTTTCCGCATTCCTAAGATTCAGTCCACGTCAAGAGGTTGAAGAAGTTATCATCAGAAGGTGAGTGCTATTTCAACTTCAACCGCTATTTTTTTTCTATTCAATTTCGCCATTACCAAACATTTGGTCCTATTCGAGCCAAGGATTCTTTCAATCGCGTTCCTCAAATTTTCTGAATAAGTTTCCTCAAGTGGTGCTTTTTCATAAAAAAAAAATCGTTATTTGATATACCAGCCGTTCAATTTGATATTAAATAATTACTAATAGTTTCATACAAACTTTGAATAAAGTCAAGGCCATTCGATAAAGTATATTGAAGGTGGTTTTGTTGAAGTCAATTTCCATTCATCATAAAACTGACGTTTCGAAAACCAGGTAGCCTTCAGGAAGTGTCCTGCTGATCCGATCGGAAACACTTTTCTTTTTTCTTGGTCCGCATATTTTGTATCAATTATGTCAAAATCGAATAAGTTAAAACAGTATAGAGCTCTTCGCCAAATAAGCGTTAATCAAATAAAAGAAATGAAAGAACTTGCTGACAGGGCAGAAGCTGAAGAATCAAGTCGAATTATATTCAAAATGCACTATCAAGGTCTCAAAGATTGTTGCGAGGATTTCAGGAAAAATCATGTCAGTTTAGTTTCTTTAGCCGCAGTTAGTAATGAGGATATGACTGAAGATGAAATTGTGCGTAAAAACTTTGAATTTGATTGTTCATACATTGAAGCAATCAATTATTCACTATTTACTATCAAATCTGATCCAACTGTGGCCAGTACATCAGCAAATAATTACAGTAGTAACGTAAAATTACCCAAAATTGAAATTCCCAAATTTTCGGGAGACATTTAATCTTTCAAACCGTTTCTGGATATGTTTCAGAGTCTGATTCATAATAACGCACACCTATCAAATATTGAAAAATTCAATTACCTCATTTCTTCCCTACGTGGACCGCCTCTCACGTTGGTTCAAACAACGCCCATGTCTAGTGCAAATTATGAAATCGCTTACGATGCGCTCCTACAGCGTTACAACAATAAGAGATTAATTGCCTTTGCTCATTTACAGGAAATAGATCACGCTTCGACCATCTCAAATTCAAAAAATACACGAACACTACGCTTACTATTAGATACATTCACGGAAAATTTTGCTGCTTTGCAAAATATGGGATGTCCTGTAAAAGAGTGGGATTTTCTTTTATATTAGTTTTTTTCGAAGCATCTCGATCAAGACACCGTTACTCGTTTCGAACTAGAAAACCCTATCGCTAATGATGTTACACCAACATTTGAATCATTGAAAAAATTCGTATTAGATCGATGTAACGCATTGGATGCAGTTGAATTTTCAATGCCGCAAAATTCATCACTTTCAGGAAAAAATTAATATTTCCAAAATGCTTCGATAGCAAAACCCAAACAAACTTTCATATTTTTCGAATACCAATTCAAATAAGACTTCGAGTCATATCCATCTTGCATATTCTGTAAAAGAAATCATTCAATATACCGATGTTCCGAATACTTCAATAAACAGCCCCAAGATAGATTGAATTTTGTCAAACAAAAACATTTGTTACAATTGCTTGAGTTCTCAACATCTAACAAAAAATTGTCAATCGACTTCATCTTGCCGTTTTTGTGGAGGTTTACATCATTCCACAATACATGTTAATAAAGTTTCAATGCCCACTAATGATTCGCTTCCCACTACAACCTCAAAATCCCAAGAATCTTCACAGGGTCCTTCTACTGCTCAAGAACAAAATACCTTCGTTGGTATGGTATCTTCTTTCAGCAATGTTTTATTATCAACCGCCATTATTGAAGTATTAGATGCACACAATAACTATCAGAAAGTTAGAGTTTCACTTGACTGTGGTTCGCAGACCAGTTACATTTCGCAAAAGTGTTACCATAAGTTAGGTTTAACTCGCTTCAATGTTTCCATGTCCATCCAAAGTTTGGGGTCAATGAATGAAATAACTTCCAGTGGTGGAGTTACTTGCACATTCAAACCTATTGGCAAGAGTAATCCAGAACTAACACTTGATGCTATTATTCTGCCTAAGTTATGCGCTAACATGCCAAGTACATCCTTTGATGTTTCAAAATGGTCACACATTAAAAATCTCAAATTAGCCGATGAAAATTTCCACAAGTCATCATCTATTGATATGCTTCTAGGCGCTGAAGTTTTTCCCTATATCTTAGAACAGGGGCGTAGATTAGGAAATGCTGATGAACCTGTAGCCATAAACAATTTTTGGATACATACTTATGGGGAAGGTGACGTTCAATAAACCAGAAGCATTTTCAAAAAGTTCCACATTTTTGAGTACCGTTCAAACAGACTCTTTCGCTATAGACAATTTCTTGAAATGTTTTTGGGAACTTGAAGAAATTCCAAAAATAAAGGCCACATCGCCTGAAGATGCTTTATGTGATGAAATATATTCTAGCACATATTCCAGAAATGAAACTGGTCGTTATGTAGTCAATCTTCCATTCAGAAACTCAAAACCAATTTTTAAAATCAATGATACTCGCCCGCTCGCTTTACGCCGCTTTTATTCGCTTGAAAGACGCCTTTTGCGATCACCGGAATTACATAAATTATATTCTGATTTTTTACAAGAATATTTAGATTATGGGTACATGGAAGAGGTAGATAATTGTTATGATACCCAACACGTTTTTTATCTTCCACATCACTGTGTATTGAAAGACAGTACCACAACTAAACTTCGCGTTGTTTTCGACGCTTCCGCAAAATCCGCACAAGGAATTTCACTAAATGATACTTTCCTGGTAGGAGAAAAATTACAGAAAGATATCTTCTTGATTCTACTGGATTTTCGAATTTATCCTATAGTTTTTACAGCAGATGTAAAAAAGATGTTCTTGAAAATCTTAGTTAATCCTGAACATTGGGACTATCAGAGAGTATTATGGAGATTCTCCAGTAATGAGAGTGTGAAAGACTTTCGCTTGAAAACAGTAACATTCGGTCTTTCATGCAGTCCATATTTAGCCAACAAAACAATCCTGCAACTAGCTCACGATGAGGGAGAATATTTTCCGTTGGCAGCCAGTGTTTTAGAGAACAATGTATATGTTGACGATATATATACAGGGTGCTCGTCATTAGATGATGCAAAACTAATTCGAGATCAATTAATCGAAATTTGTAAGAAAGGAAATTTTGAATTGCGCAAGTGGACAAGCAATAATCAAGCATTTTTAGCCGATATACCTGAGTGTCACCTGTATAATAAATCAATTTCTTTCGATAAAGACTTATCATCAGCTATTAAAGTTTTGGGCTTACAGTGGGAGCCCAGTTCAGATGTGTTCACATATAATATTGATTTATCAGTTAGTAGTTGCACAAAACGTCAAATTCTATCTGATATCGCTCGCATTTTTGATCCATTGGGTTTTTTGACTCCAGTGACTTTATTCGCTAAACTACTCATGCAGCACCTATGGAGTCTTGGAATTCAGTGGGATGAGGTTCCACCTAAGGAAATCATCACCAAATGGTCTCAGTTTAAAACAGAATTTTCATTATTAACAACTCTAATGATTCCTCGCCACATGTTACTGAACGGTCAAATACATGCATTTTGTGATGCCTCGAAAAGGGCTTACTCTTGTGTGATATATTTCAGAGTTCAGCAAAGTGAAGATTCATTCAAAACATATTTTGTTTGTGGCAAATCTAAAGTTGCACCAATGAAAACAATATCTGTCGCCCGCCTTGAACTGTGTGCTGCAGTTGCTCTCAACTGTTATGAAAAAATTCAAAGATAAAATAAACTTCCTTCAAATATACGCTTACACAGATAGTTCAATAACATTAAGTTGGATTCAGTCTTCACCACACAGGTGGAAAACTTTCGTTAGTAATCGCGTAACATATATTCAAAAAAGAATACCCCCTTCTCTTTGGCGCCACGTATCATCCAAGGACAATCCAGCTGATTGTGCATCACGTCGACTATTCCCTTCAGAATTAATCAATGATGTGATGTGGTTTTAAGGACCTCCTTGGTTGAAACATAAGACAGAATTTTGGCCAGAAACTTCATTTAAAACTAACGAAAGTTTATCCCCTGAAGCACTTTCAGAAGAAATTAATATAACCCTTTCTCTTTTCCCAGTAGAAAGTATTATTCAGAATATTTTGAATAAATTTTCTTCCTTGACAAAAATTAAAAGAATTCTGGCATTTATTGTTCGGTTTTCGTATAATTGCCGTAATCCCGAAAACAGGAGAAGCGGTTATTTGTCCCTTTCAGAGTTTCAAAATGCCCTGATTTTAGCAGTAAAATGCACTCAGATTCTTCACTTCTCTATCGATATTCAAAACTTGAAAAATGGAAAGAATGCGTCAAAACCTCTAAGAAAACTCAATTCTTTTCTAGATGAAAATGATGTTTTACGAGTAGGTGGACGTCTTCGAAATTCCTCATTATCGTTCAACAAAAAATTTCCTGCCATATTACCTAGAAACTCTCGACTGACTGAATTGATCATTTCCAATTTCCATAAAATATATTATCATCCAGGTAGACAAACCCTATTATTTTTAATAAATGAACAGTTTTGGATCTTGTCCCCGAAACGAGCAATAAATCAAATAAATTCAAATTGCAAAAACTGTTTGTCCCCTAAATCTTATCAACCTCCTATGGCTGATCTTCCCAGTCTAAGAGTTTCACACCTCAAAGCATTTTCTTGGGTTGGTCTAGATTACGCAGGCCCCTTTTCCATAACCATGGGTAAATTACGACGTGCCAAGACATACAAGGGGTATATCTGCCTTTTTGTGTGTTTCGCAACGAAGTGTATTCATCTTGAATTAGCCTCAGATTTAACCAGTGAAGCTTTTATTGCTGCGCTCCGAAGATTTGTTGCTCGTAGAGGGCGCTGTTCTACCATTACATCAGATTGTGGAACAAATTTTGTCGGAGCAAACCGACAAATTTTGGAAATGATGAAACAAGCAGCAGAAAGTTTATCAATAAACTTCAGATTCAATCCAGGTGGATCACCACATTTTGCAGGTCTAGCCGAGGCAGGAGTGAAATCTGTTAAGACTCATCTGTATCGCGTTATTGGTGAACAGATCATGACATATGAGGAGTTCTATACTCTTTTAACGCAAATTGAATTATTACTGAATTCTCGTCCTTTATATCCAGTTCAATACCCGATCCGGACTTGACACATTTAAAACTCAATAAGCTGAATCGATGGCAATTAATACAGCGGCTCCATCAACATTTTTGGAAAAGGTGGAGCAGTGAGTATTTGCATACTCTTCAACAAACGTCCAGTATCAGAAGGAACAATGGTCCTGATAAAGAATGAAGCAATTTCACCACTTAAATGGCCTCTGGGTCGAATAGAAAAACTGTATTATGGTAGGGATGGTATAGCACGTCTTGCTGATGTCCGTACCAAACAATGTACTATCAAAAGGGCATTGGTAAAACTGTGCCCTTTACCAAATACCTATAGTTCTGATTAAAAATTTTTATATAATTTTTAGTGGGGGGAGAATGTTCAGTCTACTCCACTCATTCAATTAAGTTGAGTATTAAAATATTAATATAGTTGTTTTACCCTGCAAAGAGGAAATTTATTCAGTCGCGTTTTCCATAGTCAAAATTATATCTGTTTATGCGAATTTTGGGTTGAAATATGCATATAATATGGAGCATGCGGGTGTCAAGAAATTGAAATGTCAGAGCGACAGCAAAAAGTCAGAACCGAAAAACACTTTTTCGCTTACAATTTTCCGCATTCCTACGATACAGTCCACGTCAAGAGGTTGAAGAAGTTATCATCAGAAGGTCATCAACTTCAACCGCTATTTTTTTTCTATTCAATTTCGCCATTATCAAACAACATAAGTTATGGAATAACTGTTTTGGGTAAATCGTACAGTGCAGACAGAATATTTAAACTCCAAAAACGGGTTATAAGGATTATAGTGGGAGCTAGTTTCAGGGGTGGCGGAAATTTGATCGAAAACAAAATGATAGAAAATAATTTGATAGAAGTCTTTTGATCGAAAGTATGTTTAATAGAAATACATTTGATCGATATTTTTGTGACAGAAAATAACATTTGAGAGAAACATAAATGATAAAAAATACAATTGATAGAAACGCTATTTGAAAGAAAATACACTTGATAGAAACACTATTCAATAGAAATTCACTTGCTCGATTCTTTTTGGACAGAAAAAGCATTTGATAGAGACATGAATGATAGAAAATACAGTTGAAAGAAATACGGTTTAATGAACACCACATTCGATAGATACGTCATAGAAGAATACGAAATAACAAGTAATCTTTAATAAAACAACAAAATTAATATTAAAAACTAAATATTAGCAGCAACGGCTTTTAAATCTTGTAGAAAATAATCGTCATTGTCTTCAAATAATTCATGGAATCTTCTGACAACTACAGCAATTTTTTTTCCTTATAGAACGTGTTACTTAGTTCTTTGTACTTCAGCACCTCCACAAAACTGTTGTTGCAGTTTCAGTTCCATCATGCTCTGTTCTCGAAGTAGCCCCTCTATAAATTTCCAGATAGATGGTTTTTTCGCATGGAATTGTCCCTTCAAACTTCTATGCCACCCTTCAACGATGTTGTTAGTTTTGTAACGATTTTCAATAGTTTGTTGGTAGAAATTCCAAAGTTTATGATCGACACTAAGCCGTCTTCTTTCTCTCCTCTCAAATTTTCCTACCCATGTATCCTCAAAGTAGTTAATAAAACACTTAGCTTTTTCACGAATAAAGTTTTCTTGGAAATTACTTCAAATGCTCGTACAACGAATTCTAATGGTGAAAAGGCTGATAAAAATTTGATTTCCACCTGAAAATCTGCATCGGAGTCATACTGCTGTTTAAGCCTATATCTTTAAATTTGTCGCTATAGACTATAGCCATTGGAAAAAGTAATTGACAAGCTTTTATTGCGGAAATCTCAAAATCTGTTGTGATTGTTATTACTGCTGTTTCCATTTTCATTCATAATTGCTTGAAAACTTTAGTGTAGGTAGAGTAATGCATATGCTAATGGATAGGTTGTTCCACTTACATACCTATGTACTGTATATAACTGATAAAACAGGTCAGGTACAATCGAAATTGTACCATCCATATGCCAGGCAGTGCATATTCCAAGAAGTTCAAGGTTTCGTTTTTTTCCAAATATAATTAACCTATCTACAGTAGATTTTGATTGTAAGATAACAAAATTTTCACCTTTCTCAGTTTTTTCGTACTGTTATGTCAAGAAAAAAAATCATCAATTTTTAGTGGAACTGTTGGACCAATATTTTTTTTCTCTGGTAGACCTAATACTGCGTCCCAGGCTTGACACGGATGGCATTTCAAATGACGCAGCTTCGCTTAATCCAGCACTATGTCTCGAAATGATAGCTCTAGGAGCGTCTCTGCTTGTTTTTGCTTCCTTTTTCATTATATTGATAAACTTGCTCACCTCATATTTTACTTCGAACCTTTCGTGATTATGTTCCTTCCTAATAAGAAATCTTTCTCCCTCTCCGACTATGCGACAAGAGCATCCTAATTTTCGCCATTCCTCACACCGCCAGTAAGACTTAACAGGATCGGATTTCTCCCTAATGTAAAAATATCCATTATGATAGAGCCTTTTTTCCCTTTCATGGTATCAATAAATTCATAATATTTAATCTCCATCTGACAAGGAAATTTCATTGACAAATCAATCAATATTAAAAGTTGGCGTTTCAAACCTTGCCAACCAACAGAATATTCAAAATGCAGATTTCATTTGACGAAAAATAACGAGTTCAGAGAAGTGCCACGATGTCAAATGGGTCCTTCGTATAATTTATGTTTCTATGAAATATATTTTCTATCATAAAAAAAATCGATCAAATGTATTGTTGTAAAAAGTTCACCACAAAATCAATAATAAAAAATTATTTCTATTGAATGAAATCTCTATCAAATAGTGTTTTTAACGTTTATGATTCTATCAGATGTATATTCTATCAAATGTATCTTCTACAAAATGTATTTTCGATCATAAAAAATCCGATCAAATGTATTTTCTGTTAAAAGTTCATTCTATCTCTTGTTTTTCGATCAAAAGACTTCAATCACATTTTTTTCTATCATTTTGTTTTCGATCAAATTTCCGCCACCCTAGTTTCAGCAAGCCAATATTTATAAAACTGAAAATTATGGCCTTACCGTCACTTTATATCTATACAACTTTACCTGAAATTTATTGAAAGAAGGAAAATTCAAATTGAACTCACACATTCACGATTATAAAACAAGATCTTTTAATTCTCTCAGACCGGACAGATTCAGGTATGCTATTTGTAGGAAAACTACTTTAGACGTTAAATTGTATAATCACCTACCAGAAAACTTTAAGGAACTGAACGAGATTAAATTCAAAAGGGTTATGAAAAACCACTTTGTAGGTAAAACACTGCTTCTATGATGAATTGGAATATTTAAATAATCTAGACTGGACCTACAATAAACGCCTTTCTGTCACTTGCCTTTCAGCACCACCGACAAAAATTTAAAATTTTATTTTTATATATATACTACTTTTAATAGTGTTTGTATTTTAGAAATGTATGTACTCTGTTTATTGTTTTTTAATGATTTTTAAACTTTTTTTGTAAAATTGACCAGTCACAAACAAACATGTAATTGATGGAAATAAACTCTAGTCAACTCTACTCTACTCATCTATTCTTGCATTCAGGATCCTAAACTCAAAACAAAATGGAATTAAATTTTAGAAACGACAATTGAACTGATTTTTTTTTAATGAGAAGCAAGTGAATACTTTTTGTTTATAGTAACCTGATTTTCTTCCTTTTGTTGATTTGAATTGATTGTACGAAGCTTTTTGATTATGCTCTGAAAGTTTTGCTCGGAAAAATATAAAAATTGAAAAATAATAGAGAATATGTTTTCACATACGGAAAAAGTTGATCGATTTGAACTTGATTAGGGATTTTCAGATCAGGTCTGTCGGAAATGGAGCCAAAGAACTAGTTTATTTTTCTTTTTTGATAAGTTCATGCTAAAAGGTCACCCCCAATACTAAACCAATATTTTGAAAAGTGTCATACTATTGAAAAATAAAATCAGAGGGTGTTATGTAGCAAATTTTGGAAACATAAAAATGGGTTGGGCTTTTTCAATACTGAAAAGGAAAAGTATTTTGAAGTGATGCAGCTTTGAGATTTTGAAATAGAATTTGAAACACATTGAATATTAAACAGAAACCATTGGATATAAAAAGAAAAATTTGCATTTAATTTCAATTTTCAGAAAACAGCGACGACAAACAGCTTTTGGTTTGAACTCACAGGGAAAACTGGGGTTGCTTATGTATTGGAAAATAAGAGTTTTAAGACATAAAAATAATATGATGAATTATTGTGAATTTGGGTGGATACACTCGTCGGACCTAAAAAGAGGGCTTGCCAATAAACATTGATGGAGAAACGCAGGAGTAGCTGGAAGAAGGTAGAGGATGAAAGTGATCCTCACGAAGAGGGGCAGTTAAAAGAAAAATGGGAATTGACTGTGGGGAATAAATGAGTGAACGAGTATTTGTCGATTGTAATGCAATGTACGTCGAGGTGTGTGCCCGGAAAGTATTTTTTGTCAAATATGGTTTACTTTCAGTATAGGGGTGTTAGTCTGCATAGGGAGCAGACTATAGTTTTAATTTTAAGAAGAGGTTCGAGAATGAACCCAAAGTGAGAGGTTTCATGTGAGGAGAGCTATTATATGCCAAGAGGGAGCAGATTGTAGTGCTGACGACAGACAGCTCACATCATACTTGCTTTTTCAATCAAAGATTCTCAGGTTTTGAACCAGGCCAAGCACTAGCAGAAGTTTCAACTATCGATCATTTGTCATATCTTATTGGGATATCGCCTGAAATTATTGTAAGTGAAATTGTCAATTAAAATCTTCACCTGGAATACTAGTGATTAGAATGTCGATTTCTTGTTTTTTAAAATATTTCTACAATTCTTCTCAATATCAATTTTTTTTTCAACTTTGAGGTAACAGGAAGCAAAACACAGTCCATGAATAAATAAACCAGCTGAATCGATTATATAAGTCAATGAGAGTAAATGTAAACACAACATTTCTCCCATCCAGTAATTGAACTGGGATATGGATAATTACTTCTTCATATCCACTACAATCTATCTTGATACATATCGTCGATATACGATCTGATTGGCATTTCTCATATTCACTATTCTTGTTTTGCCATCTTTCGCCTGGTAAAGGTTGATGACTACAGCCGTCTGCCATAAATTCCGAAGTTCATCTGGATTAACCATAATGACGATGTCTCCCACTTGTATTCCTTTTCAGTCGGTATCTTGAAACCATTTACTGCTTTTCATAAGTGATTGCAAATATACTCTTTCGCCCATCTTGACCAAAACAAATTCGTCAACCCCTGTGCAGCTCTCAAACAGGACATCAAGTTTACGTCTTTTTCCACAGTTTCAGTCAATGGAAAAGCAGTATGGGAGGATCCAATGAGAAAATGATTTGGCGTCAAACTTTCCGCATAGTCCGAATCGAGAAATACATGAGTCAGTGGCCTAGAATTCAAAATATTTTCACATTCCAAAAGTACAGTTCGGAGTACGTGTTATGGTGGATGTCATGATTTCGAAATAACTCTCATTATCTCTCATACTTTGGAGCAATTTAATCCAGCTACCACCTGTGTAAGGAGCTAGCGGAGAACTAGAGTGCAACCTAATTATTTCCATCACATTAAATTGCATTATTTAATTTCTCTCCATTTTTGTAAATTCTTCTGTTATTTCTTTTTCACCACTTATGAAATAAAAACTCATCATCACAGTAAATTTCACCTGGGAAGCATGTGCGACAACCAAATGGCCAAAGTACGTTAATGAAGAAGTTGATACTTGAATCATGAGCTATTTCGAAATGAACAGCGCGAGTAGTCATGTATGTGAAACTAGCTCCGTACCTTTTTCCCCGTCTCCTTTTCACTGTGACTTCTAATGTTCCAAAATGGTCGATGCTCGTTTTTTTGAATGCTATAATTGGCGGATGGATTCGGCATTATGGAAATTGTTCCATAACTGGAGTCGTACGTCGGATTTTGAAAAATTTTTAATTATTCCAAATACTTTCAACTGTCTGTCTCATTCTAAAGATCCAAATTTTCTGTTGCAAGTTATTCATTACAGTTTGTTGGCAATGATGGTATACATCCTCGTGATATTCCTGAATAAGAAGTTTTATAATTTTATGTTGCGGATCCAAAATTATGAGATGTTTTGTTTGTGTAATCTTCTTTAGATAGAAAATACGTATTTGTACGGAGTGTATATGTGTCAACAAAACTTCTTTCGAAGAAATAACGAAAATATTTTATGTTTGCTTTTCTTTCAAATCCTCTGGGTTGATACTTGTATTAGCATTTCCTGTTCTAAACTCTCTGGCCAGTCTTCAGGATATTTCTTCTTCAAATACCTACAATTCTTCCTACTATTTCTTCCTGATTGCCATTCAATTTTTCACTTCTCCTTGCTGCAAGTGTCTACGTCTTAAAAAACTTTGTTGTCATTGACTATATACAATGTCAAAAAACGATGCCACCTTGTTTATGAACGTATATAACGTACCGAATCAATTTCTTAGCCAGCTTCCAGTGTGTCAGCATTTCCCAAGTAGTCGTCCATAATATTGATGTATGATAGCTTTTGCAACTTCGGAAAAAGTGTCTGCGTATTCTTTGGCATTTCTCTTTTCTGCCTCTTCAGCGAGACAAGGATCACATGTTGAACCAAAGAATACACCAAAATTCCCTTAACGTCAAGTTCCATGTATCGTTTCAGTCACCTCCAGAGTATTTGTTGAGAACTACAATCATCTGTTTTCATTCTCACTTGGACAGTCATTTCCCTCGTGTCTAATGTGAAATTGAAGAGAATTGTTTGAAGACAATTATCAAGGTCTGATCCAGTCAAAAATCATTTCATGGCTGAGTGGAAGAGCAATGGTTGAGTGGAAGAGCAAACAGCGATCTAATCGTGAAATTGAACTCTGTCATTTGAGGTTCATATTCAGTCATAGTATTCATATTATGTACTTTTAATCAATAAAAACATTTGTTATTATTATTTTAATTATTATTTACTCGTTACTTAACTTTTTGACAATGCATCAAAAACAATTCGGAGTTTATTCGGCTTGTTTGGATCGACGACGCCAAAGTGGGGTAAATACCAGGTTCTATTAGATGTTTTTTCACTATCAGTTTCCGGAAGTCTTCTGATGTAAACACTTTCTTTTCTTTGAATTTGTTATCGTTCATTTCAGCGTACATCTTGTCCTTGTCCATTTTCCTTTAAAAAAAATGAAGTCTTCTCAATACAGTCATTTTACTCTCTGGCAAAAGCAAACGTAAAATTCCGGTAACTAAAAGCCACAAGCTATCAACAAAGGTTTTGGAACTTACGTAGTTTGGTCTCCTGAACAAAAAATCCATATGTAATTTTTGGCGGTCTCAATTAATTTCGGAGATATGGGCCTATTTTTGAGTGATGACTGGCATTTTTTAAGACACATTTCTACCGCGGAAAAACACTAAAAATTCTGTCTTCTCCAAACTAACACAATGTACACACCCTAATTGACATGTTTCACACTCTTTCTTGATTGAAAACGCTACTTTTTAGGAAAAAAACTCATCTTTCTTTTATGATCACATAACCAACAAACCTAGGCAAAATGGTTAGTGAATTTTATTCATGTCAAATTGGTTTCAAACAACATGTGATAACGACATACAAAAGTGTTGATTTACGGCCTACTTGATTCATGTTATTTTTATTGCATTGGTACCGTTTCACTTCCTTAGCACAGATGGCGACAAAATTACAGATTAATGTTGCATTGACGATTGACGGTTGGACAAGCGACAAGTGTCATGTCAACATTTAAAAACAATCAAATGACAAATCAAGGCACCGTGGAATGTTGGAAACTCGGCTATTTTCGACTTCTGCGCCATCCATCGACGAATGAAGCCAACGATATCAATGCAATGACATGTATTCTGGCAAGCTTAACAACGTAGATGGCACAATTGTTAGTGGAGGTCAGATTGGAGTAGCTGATAAGTGCATAACGGACATGAAAACTTTATTCCTATCATAATCGAGTAATGTGAAAGAATAAGATTTATAGCCAGTAAATGATTTTTATGCACCGATTCCATCCACTCATTTTTGTATCAACTGTTATTTACGGCCGGAAGTTTTTGCTTTTCTTTTTTTCAATTCATAAATGAGGCTTTTTGCACTTAAAGGGCCGTATTTCTCCATAACAACAACTAATTGAAGTGTTATTGTCTATTATTACTTGTTATTACTGTCACTCATGACCTCCACTCACACTAGCGCTCTCTGGCGGGAGCGATATCTTCCATGCCTGCCATCACAGTATCAACAACTTTGCTAGAAACAAAATCGAATCTGAGATCGCACCAGGGTTTCTATGCATCTTGGTTTCAAAATTACCAACTTGACATAAATAAATTCACTTAACATTTTACATAAATGTGTTGTTTTGATTTTTTTAAAAGAAAGTTGAATTTTTTTATAAAAAGGCCGTTTTTAATGAAAAAATTGTGTAATACCGGTGAATTAGGGTGTATACATTGTGTTAGTTTAAAGTAGGAGGAATTTTGAGTGTTTTTTCCGCGGTAGAAATGTGTTCTAAACAATGCCAGTCATCACTCAAAAATAGGCCCATATCTCCGAAATTAGTTGAGACTGCCAAAAATTTCATTTGGATGTTTTGTTCAGGAAGCCAAACTAGGTAAGTTCCAGAAAACATTTTGTTGATAGCTTGTGGCTATTAATAGTTAACGGAATTTTACCAAACCAAATCTTATTTTTTCTTCTCAAAGTATTGTTCCATATCTGCTGAGCTCTTCTGTCTTCAGGTGAATGTGATATTGCTTGAGGATTTTCTATTCTGCCTAGTTTCCATTGATCTTTCGAAGATCATGAAGAACAATCTAAGTTATCATTCTTTCTTGTTATACAGAAGTTTGAATATAACAAACTATATTTAAACCGAACATTTTTGATGAATTCCTAAACTGATAAATGATTAATCCGGATTACATTATATTATCTGGTTCCATATTGAAGTGTTATTATGATTAGACATTGTGTGATAGTACTGATTATTCCACTTATGATAGAATAGCGTGTTTTGATTGGTTGACACTTTTGTGTTGATAATTGAAAACATCATGTTTTCGATTTTGTAGTTCGGCTCCCGATTGGCTACTGGATATGTATTTAGATCTACAACTGTCAGTCAGTTGGCAAGTTCCGGAATCGAAGAACAACAAATAATTGAAGTCACTGGCCATAATCTCAACAAATACAACTCATGTTATCGGCGATTATCTTAAATTCCTTCTCGTTTTTGAAACAAATTATGTTACTTTAGGCCAAGCAATTTTTTCTCAAAACCGAAGGAATTTTTATTTCGATAATCACCAATACACTTGTTGTATTACCTATGACAATGACTGTATTGATAATCAAAAGTTGAATTTTGTGACATAGAATCGAAAATTTAAGATTTGAAAATGTGATCGAAGGAGGCACGGTTTGAAAGTTTCTGTGAAACTCTGTTTAACAACAACCAGGAAGTGCTAAGAATGGGAAGAAGTCTCATAAGTTCTCATTGGACTTCTTCTATGACCTTGAGCTTGAGTTTGGTGGCTGAAATTGCAGGGATATAGTCAATTTCATTTTCGATAAAAAAAAATTATTAGCAACCTTTGGATTCTGTCTACCACAACTCTGGTATACACGTAGATTGGGTCAAGTTCTCATTCTCATTAGACTCCATAGAAACTTCTATATTGTTCGACAATCTGTTAATTTATTTTCTGTCGACTAGTTGCTCTCCTCTTTAGGCTACCTAATAGTTCTTTTGAGACTGGAAAAGTTCTCATTAGACTTCTTCTATGACCTTGAGATTGAATTCATGGACTCAAATTGCAGAGATAACACAAAAATGTTCAATGGGGTTTCATTGGTTTGCCACAACATACATCTGATGATTAAACGTTCTCATCAGATTGGTCTCTTTTCACATCTATTTTCTGGTTTCAGTGTGAACTTTGACCAAACGGAAAAAATATGAAATGTCTTTATTTTTCTGAAATAGATTGGCAAAGGTTAGCCACATCAATGTTGCTACAACTAGTCATTGGATATCGAGAAGGAGTGATTATTTCAGTTTTTTTTTGACACTTATTTGCTCATACTAAGTATTAGTTTTTCTATAGGTAGTTAAGATTTTGCCAATAACTTTTTTCAACTATACATAGTCACTGTAATATTTCGAACAAGTTCGAAATTGTGTGCCGGGGAAGTTTCCACCAAGTGGGAAAACATCTGTCAGAAAACAACTACTTCCCTGGCCAATACCACGACGGACATTGAACTACATCTAACAGATAATTGTGCAACGTTCTTCCAAGAAGACCCAATTGCTTGTTTTGTAAATATTAGTTAAATGATTGATTATTATTCATTTGGCAGGGACAGGACAATTATAATGTTGTCCGACCTACCCTGTCACTGATGAGAGGAAAAACCTCGAAACATACATGTCTGCAGATGATCATTCCCAGCCAAATAAAGAATGATCTTCTGTTCAATTATAAGACAAGCACTTGCAATTGGGTCTTCTTGGAAGAACATTGCACAAATATCTGTCAGATGTAGTTTAATGTCCGTCGTGGTATTAGCCAGAGAAGTAGATGTTTTCTGACGGATGTTTGCCTTTATTTTTCCACTTGGTGAAAACGCTTGGAGAGAAGGGTACTCCGTATTCATTGCACTTCATACATAGTCAGTACGTTATTCAAGTTATGCGCACACATCTTGAACGACTAGCTTGGGAAGTTTATTAGAAAATTATTGACCAATTACCACATACCCTACTTGAGAGTGAAAGTGCTCACTAGTGACATAAATCTGAAAAAAATTTCTGAATAGTATATATAATTTGCAGAACATAATTTCACAATGTATAGAAAACTTAACTTCAAAGTCAAACTTTGCGAAAAGTAATGCCTACTCACCCGAATTGCTAGAACTCAGTAGAGCACATCTCAGAGTTATAGTAGGTTTGCTCACTGGCCACTGCAAACTCAAACACCACATGCATAAAATCGGACTTGCACAAGATGCAGAGTGCCGCCTATGCATGGAAGAGGATGAAACGGCTAAGCACATTTTATGTACATGCCTCGCAGGGCCAGAACCAGATTTTCAACATTTGGCAATACAACAGTAAGGCCAGAGAACCTGGTAAATTGTTCTCCCAACGTACTCCTCAATTTCGTTAGGAGATTGGATACACTGGGAGAAATATAACCATAGGGTGAGCCACAATAGGCCATTGGCCGCAGTGGAGGGCCTGATATGGGCCCACTCACGTTCAAACCTAACCTAACCTAACATACCCGAATTGACTTTATCTTAGAATATCCTTATGTAACAAGGTTGAGGAAGATTATTAAACTTCAACTTCCCAGTACTGTTATGCCACTTTGCTTCCAGTGGACGAACGAAATCACACACTATGATGACAAATCTCGAATAGTTTCCTTAGACGACACCTCTGGCGTCTAAATCGAGCTAAAGCGAATAGTAAGAAACGTAAGTTTGCCAGAACAGCAATATATGTCACTGATATACCTGAAATATTTTTCCGTCTGGACCACGAAATTTTTAATTCAATTGAATTTCCAATACCTGAGCTATTAATTGGGCAAGGCAATTGTATTGTAATCTCATTTAACCAGTGCTAACACAATCTGTTCTTACAAGAATTCGTATTTGGTGAGGCTTTAATTTCAGATTTACCTGCCTCAGACATTGCGGAATTTTTACCAAGTTTCAATTGTGACTAGTCAAGTTATTTCCTAAAACTATTAAATCTTCCAAATAAATGGAACACCTTTCATAATTGTACTTGTAGTTAGTTTCAATCCCATCGGTAAGCTCGTCATTTGATGAATCCAGTTCAACTTAATAATAGCCATGAGATAAATCAAGATGTGAGAAATACATTGAGTGAGTGAATCTTAAGGTTGGAGTTGCAACAGACAATTTTCAACTGTATTCATTGACTCGGTATTTCCTAGACAATTAATGAACCGTTGCAGTATTTGAATTGGTACTTGCTGTGGATGTGACTGAAGGTTCAATACGTGTCGTTTGACCCATGGCAACTATGAGAACTAAATGAATGGTTTGAAAAAAATTCTCAGAACTGATCAATTTTGAGGTTATCAATGTCGACATTAAATTCCAGTATAAATTTATTTTAGAGTTATGAGATAGCTAATGACATCACCTTTATTATTGAGAATGCATCAAAACAAAAAAGTTGAGAGAAAGAATCTTGTTTAGTTGTCTACGAAAAAGTGATCGGGTATAGATATACGATTCAGCGCATCTTGGCCCATTTTCTAAGTGGCTCAGTTCAGCTACGGAATGCTAGAGGGAGATTTCACTAAAATCGAAAATATGAATGAAATTTTGATCCCGCCTAACAATACGAGAATGTCTTCAAGAAAAGAAGGGAACGGACGTTGCCAAACCTTGCCAAACTTTTCAGTAATAATTGATCATTTTACTTAAGGACATTTCTCACAATTTATAGACTGGGATATAATGACATATTTTGGTTGACGATTTTCTTGGTAATGCATGCCTTTGAGAGGACTCAAAAATATAAAAGTGCTGATGAAAATTATGGAAGATTTGAGCGTTCTCCGCCTGGGTTTCATAAGGAAAATTCAATTTTCGCATTTTCATAAAACATATGTGTTTTTGGGACGATTTTATCGTTGCTTCCATCGACGACTTGGTGTCATAGAAGCGTAACTACAAATTATTGATTTTGGGAAAAACAGAAATAACTAAATTTTACATCTTAATTCATCAATAACGACCATAATGTTCAGAATAGGATATATATTTTCAGATGAATAACTACTTGATATGCAGGGACCATGTCAAATATTTGAAAAACTTGATAATGATGAAAAATATTCCAAAATCCCCGGAGTCTTTATAAAAAAATGTAGTTTCGCTTTTGTGACCCTAAGGCCTCGCCATGTTCATCAACAAGGGGTAAACTTGTGAAAAAAAAAGTATTTCGATGATTTTCTCGTTGAAAATATGAAAGTTCTCATCATGAAATGTTCATAAAAAATGGCATAAGTTCTACGAATGCCAAAGTTGGGTTGAATATTTTGTGAAAATTAAAATCGAATTTTCCATATGAAAGCCACGCGGGGACCGATCAAATTTTCCATAATATTCATCGGCACTTTTATATCTTTCAGTCCTCTCAAAGACAAACGAGAAAATCGTCACCCAAAAATTTGTTATCATCTCTCAGTTTATCATTTATTTTGAAGTTCAATTTAGGGCATTTTGTCACATCAATATATGCAATATTATGGAATATATGCACAGATTAGGTATATGTATGTGGTATATGTATAAAGTAAAAACTAATGTATAAAAGATCAGACCTTTGCATAAATAATACTTACTCATAAACACACAAAGAGTGTACCCAAAGGCATCGCCTGTGTAGGTAGAAGACGGATATTATTATTACATGCCGAGGCGCGCTCCGATGCGACTTTTCGTGGTGTATTCACTTTTCAGCTGTAGGAAAACTAGGAAAAATTTCCAGCACCCCCTGGGTGATCGGGCGCACTATATAGATACTTTGTTTTGTTGGTGTCGTGTTCATTATCTCTTGTGGTCATGGACAGATTCTATTCAAAATTGGTAGGTATGCGGGGGTTTTCAGAATCAGAGAATATTTTTTTTGCCATTTTTTCTAAAATCAAGATAGCGATGGCGGCTACAAGATGGCGGAGGAGTTATATTGTGATTATGGTTCGATTCTATCAAAATTTGGAATATGGAGGTTTTTCGGGTAGGCATATATGATTTTTTGTAAAAATTCATGAATTTAAGATGGCGAAAGAGTTTTGTGATTATGACCAGATTCTATCCAAATTTGGTATTTGGGAGTTTTTTGGGTAGGCGAATACGATTTTTTTGCCAAAATTCATGAATTCAAGATGGCGGAAGAGTTTTGTGATTATGACCAGATTCTATCCAAATTTGGTATTTGGGAGTTTTTCGGGTAGGCGAATACGATTTTTTTGTTAAAATTCGTCAATTCAAGATGGCAGAAGAGTTTTGTGTGACTATGACCTGATTCTATCCAAATTTGGTATTTGGGAGTTTTTCGGGTAGGCGACTACGATTTTTTTGTTAAAATTCGTCAATTCAAGATGGCGAAAGAGTTTTGTGACTATGACCCGATTCTATTAAAATTTGGTATTTGGGGGTTTTTGGGGTCGGCGAATACGATTTTTTTGTCAAAATTCATGAATTCAAGATGGCGGAAGAGTTTTGTGATTATGAACAGATTCAATTCAAATTTGGTATTTGGGGGGGGTTTTGTGGTCGGCGAATACGATTTTTTGTCAAAATTCATCAATTCAAGATGGCGAAAGAGTTTTGTGACTATGACCCGATTCTATTAAAATTTGGTATTTGGGGGTTTTTGGGGTCGGCGAATACGATTTTTTTGTCAAAATTCATGAATTCAAGATGGCGGAAGAGTTTTGTGATTATGAACAGATTCTATTCAAACTTGTTATTTGAGAGTTTTTCTGGTAGTCGAATACGATTTTTTTTGTCAAAATTCATCAATTCAGGATGGCGGAAGAGTTTTGTGACTATGGCCCGATTCTATTCATATTTGGTATTTGGGGGTTTTGGAGTCGGCGAATACGATTTTTTTTTTCGTTACATGTGTGACAATGGTTACTTTGTGAGTAACAGATTCAAAAACTTGTCGCACCAAGTAATCATTTCTACCAACTTGTGCAATTAACTTTTGAATCTGTTACTCACAGGATAACCTTCGTCAAACATGTCAAGCAATTCGAATAGTAAACTATCCTTCGGAAGAGGTTTATCAGAGTTTTTTCATAGGTGGCATCTAGATGTCCATTTATTGCATCTAAATACGCAGTTTGATGTAAAGATCCGAATTACATACTTATGTAGTTATGATGTTTCGACTTTCTATGTTTATTTTGAAAAGAAGTAGTTGGGGTTGGGTCATCTAAAATAAAAACCAGTTGGTAGTTTTCAATGAGCCAACGTTTCGAGACTGAAATATATAAAATTTGGAAAGTTAACCTTTTCAGAATATTTTTCACCATTGGTAATAGTCATTCGAGTTTGGTTGGGTAAAGATATTGATGAAAATGACAAAAAATTGTTGGAATGGAATTTAGAAAAATAGGAACATCTCCATCAGTTGGAGTTGGCATTTTGGTTAAATTTTATTTGTCCCACTTTATAAATTGAGAGAAAAGAAATTGGAATGTGTGAAACCGCGAAGAATAATATTTTGTAGTCAGTATAATGAGAGAATATCTTTGGAAAATCACGGCAGGAAATTTTTTACCAGTTTCATTTTATTTTAGACAATCCAATACATTCCCAATGAGCCGATTGAAACTCGAAAGATTTTTTTCATTGATTTGCTGATTTATTGAAATTGCAATGAAAGGCAATTAGTTGATTTATTGACACACGAAAAGGAGGAAAGCTGCAATCTTTACATTTTTCCAACCTGTGCAATGAAACAAAAAATGAATAAAAAACATTGATTCATAGCAGAACATCTGAGGAGCAGACCACCAAAATGCGTTTTGTCCAAATTTTATAATTTTCAGGAAATGAGAAAGTTTACTATGAAGAATCGAATACGTTTCGATAAGATTTAAGAAACCAAAGGAATTGCAAAAAATATGTATGTACATAAATATTGCCTTGTTGCCAAAAATGTTCTTTTGATAGTCGATACAGAAATTTGAAAAATGAATGAGCCTAAATGCTCTTTGATTGTCCATAGTGGACATAATTCATTTTATGCACTAGCGGGCAGTAAAGTACACTTTACCGCCCGGTTCGCTGGGCGTAAAGTGGCACTTTACCGCCGTGGGCGCATCATGGCCCGCGGGCGGTAAAGTAGACAATATACTAAAATTGTCCATATATACCTACGCACATCATTTCACGGAAGACCTACCACGAAACAATGAATTCAGTCCACTCATTATACGTCTTTTCGTAAAGTTTATTTGACATTGTTGGTAGCAGTTCGAATTTGGCACTCTCAGCCGACTCCAAAATTTCCATTGGTATGTATATATTATGTTTTTCATGTGATGATTCCATAATTTTCGTGTTGAGTTCACTCACGCACTTTTTCAGATAAACATGAAGATGACCGTTTACCTTGTTTATTGAATTTGTTGCTAGACAACAACCAACCAGCTTGCTTAACAACGTCATAATTAGGTGGGTATATACTGGATAATCTGTGTACAATTTGAATAAATGAATCTATTTTAGTATACAGAGATGATTATTGACACGATAATTGCGATATAAATATATATACAGTGTCCGCCAAAATCTTGGAACCATATGGAAAACTTTTTTATTAATAGTTTCTCAGAAAATGACATTCTTCATAAAAGTTAGTTTCCCATGCTGTTCCAAGATTTTGGTGGACACTGTATAAACCGCTAGTGCATAAAATTTTGTATGTATCACGTACGTAAAATGCGTTTATGGCCTTCGGCGTGTAATGGCCCTCGGCTAATGCCTTCGGGCCATTATCCACGCCGCAGGCCATAAACGCCTACTTTACGCCCTTGATACATAAATAACTATTGTTTGGTTGAATCAGGGACTCAATGCTGTTTGATAGTAACATGGGTAATTTAAAAAAGTTTAAATTCATTTCCAGGTGAGTAAACATAAAAATCAAAATTTAAATTGCAGTATTGAACAAATGAATATCGCAGATCGTACTCAATAGTAATTCTTGTACTGAAATATTATTGCAGGATTCATGATTGCAGGGGTATGTAAACATCTCAACGTTGGAATCAGAGTCAGAATACCTGAAGAAATTGATAATTCGAAACATTAATTCCTAACAGTTAAAATTGTACCTTATCTGTTTCTTTCGTTCCTTCTTGGTAAAATTTTTCTATTTTTTTGCGACTTTCACTATCACTGTCACTTACTACAAGTTCATATTTCATTTTCGTAGATCATCAAACACGATAATATCAAAAAGAATTATGTAATATATACTAAAGTACATTCAGACTCCATTTAGTCCACAGCGCAAAAACAAGATGCGCTTGAGAGAGTCTATGTGTAGTGGAAAAAATGCTTTTTGAATGTCCAACGAATCTTCTCTGGGTATTTCACATGAGACTGAATGCGTTTTGAATGTTCATGGTAGTGTTAGAAGATGCGCCATAGGTTGGAGAACAGAACGCCATCTTGATCTCAAAAGTTGAAGTTTTGGACAAAACTCACTTTGAATGTCTGCCCCTAATCTGAATTGAATGAAAAATGATATGGAAAACGAGAAAAATAACATTTGTTCTCCAAATTTCAATATAAATAAATAATCAAATGGAATAGGTTTATTGGTGCTGTTGAAAATAAAGTTAAACACTAGTAGAAAAAAACAAAATTATTTGGGTTCAGCAATGATGGATCCGGATTATGGATCATAACACCTCAGACCTCTGGTAATTCTCCTTCTCACCAACTCCTGAAGAATTCTTTCTTTGAAAAATTTCGAAAATTTGGGAAGCATCATCTCGTTCCATAACTTTTCGTCTCTTACAATAGTCTCAACAAACAATGCTATGTCACTATCAACAAATACAACGAAATAGCATTTGTTTCTTCTGCAAATATTGAGTTGTTCCTGAATTTGCTAGTAATAAGAGTGATTTCTCTTCAGTCTCAATTGGTCCCCAAAGAGTTCTAAATATATACTTTTTTTGGTAGCTTCTTCCAAAGAAATGCCCAATTTGACAACTTTATGGAGGCATTTTATTTCCAAAATCGTGTCATTATCCAGCAGACCTGAAAAAATTTGTTTTTGAAATAAGGACTGCTATTGAAATTTATCGTCATACCATCAGGTGTTGCTCCTAAAAAGCCATTCTATAAATCTATGAATAAGCCTGCTTCCTCAAGTCTGTATTCGAATATTTGTCGTGCAAGCGATTCCATTGCTTTTCCATAGTTGATAGATTCAGTATAAATTGCTTTAGGGTAAAGTATTTGTTTGACGAGATTATAACATGGCGTGTTCGGTTTTCTCTCAACAACATTTCCAAAATTAGAAGCGGTTAGCCGATTATTCCTTTCGGTGATGTACAAATCGGAGTCGAACTGTTTTTTCGTGTTTTTTTCGATAAAATCGCGCTATTCCTGTGTTACCTATAAATATGAATTATTACTCTATGAAAAATGTATACCTTTTCTTTTACTGATTTATGTAAAATTGTAATGATGAAATGGTTAAGGCTTTCGAGGCCGAAGTTTCTCCATATTATGGCATATATCCTAGAAAATAAAACTACTTCCCTAGAATCCCTAGCTAATAGCGGGGATTATCGCATTGGAGAAGCGCTCGCTTGGCGACCGGTTCCGGGCCGGGGCAAAAATTTTCAATACATATTTTTATTTATTGGTTTATTTATTTGTGTGGTCGGTGGATCAGCGATCTAAGGCACAAACCGTTCGAAACTCCAGCATAGCGATAGTCGGTTCGAGTCCGATGTAGGTACGAGAATTTTTCTCAACTACTTTATATCGGATCGATAGGCGACCGCATGCCTTGTTGAAAAGCAAGTGTATGGTGAGTTGTCTAGATGCCAATCTCGTCTAGTGCTAGCTTGGAGTGCACACCGACCACCCGAGGTGGTGCTGTAGGTTTTCCGGGTTTTCCTACACCTGAAACATCAGTAAGTCGCCCCGGAGCGCCACGGCAATAATAATAGCCGTCCTCTACCCGCACAGGCTATGCCTTTGGGTACACTTAACGAGTGTTTATGAGGGAGTATTATTATTATTAAGTAACGGGCTGGGAACGATCCTCTAGAATTCAATGTTGCGTACAAGTGAACAGTGTTGCTCCTAAGGTGGCGTATGGAGTCAGTAACAAGGCCTAACCGGAACACGTTGAGCCACAATAGGCAATGAGCCGCAGTAGAGGGCATGAGGCCCATTCACATAAAAAAAAATGAAACCATAGCTGATACCACGGCGGACATTGACAAATATCTGTGAAAACGGGGCTCTGCTACTTGGTAAAGCAGGTACTTGAAATTTTGTCAGCATGATCTTTCGGAAACGTGAACAGATATTTGTCAATTTTAATTCTCTGTCCTTCGTGGCATTAGCACGAGAATGGTTGTATGCTGTCGGATATCTGCCATAATATGATTTCGGGACACCCTGTATATATTGTCATAGCCGATTCAATCTCCATAAATTCAAGGACACCAATTCCCTACCTCCTTTCTCTCGGTTCCCACGATATTCTCTGAACAATAATAGTGGATCGATATTCCTTTTGGTGAGAACCGGAATATAAAAAAATAAAGACCTAAAAGTGAAACCTACTAACGGACTACTAGCAAATCCCCATTTTCATCGATAAAATAATAATATGCGGGATACCGTTCTTGCCAAACATAGAGAATGTAGGTAGGCATAAACAATTATTACATCCAAGATTATTTCATGGAAGCAACAAATAATTTTAGAGATTAATTTTACTTACCTACCCTTTTCATAAATACACACACTTATCAAGAAATCAAACACAATTATGCAAGGTAAAGTATTTAAAATTACACGAAAATACAATAAAACAGTAGCTACTAGACACCAGGCAAACAAAACAAGAATGAAGAAATCAAAGCTCGCAGCTTTCTAAAGGCTCCGAATTTTGAAAATGATTGAACTGACAACGTTGCATTGGCACTATTCGCAGTCGACCACCGGAAACAGAGGATTACTCCCCTAAGAGGCAGACTTTATCAATGAAGAGGGGGTGTACGCACTTGTAAGACTGGTTGTAGGTATAGCTATTTTATTTTGGTGGCGCGGTGGATCGGGTGCTGTCACTGCCATCTGTAGTTTTTAGGTAGGCAAGAGTGTTGAAACTCCGATCTTAAATTTCATCTATGTGACGTCTGGTGCTTGTTTAGTGCGCACCGACCACCCAAAGTGGTGTTGAAGGTTTTCCGAGTTTTCCTACAGCTGAAAAGTGAATACGGCACCAAGAATTAGTGACTTGCGCCGGAGTGCCACGGCATCTAATAATAATTACCTTTCTCTACCCGAATGATTATTTCGGAATATTGAAGTATTTTTTTTATAATAGAAATTTGTTATCCTCAGTACATTTGCTCAAAATTCGATAGTCGATAACCATTCTCCATTGCTTATTACCATTCTTGTCCGATTAGAACTACTTTTTCATCATCATCTAGTTCGTAACTCATTGAACTTCCAAAATATCATTATTGAGAAAATCAAGCAATCGCTCTGCATTTAGGTTTCACTGAGAAAAGTTTGATATTGTAATGATTGTGGATCCGGACCTGACCACTCATGTTTGAATAATTATAACGATGCATGCATGAATCATCTAGATGAGTCACGGACTGTTCCGATATATTCGAAACGGCGACATCTGACACTGCTTCTCGACTTTCTAGAATGGTGGAGAAATCTATTTGCTGGCTTATGGCATATAAGTTAATTGCAGATAAAGTTAGTTAAATATAGTCTGAGTTTGTTAATGAACAGAGTTGATTCAGCCATAGTGATATAATTTACTAGATTAGATTTAAAAGAATTAGAATAGTTATAGTCACTAGTTTGAAATAAATTTGCGATTAAAATTGAGTGCATTTCCATTGCAGTGGTATCAGAAATAGGATTTTCAAACAAATGGGTGTTCGCATAATGGACATGGTGGAAAGTCTCTTTGTAATAAAAATAAACTGATAGACACATAAATGTGATGTAGGTCTGTGTATTTCTTGTTTTTCACAATATCATAGTTTATGAACAAATCATTTCAATTCAAATACAAATTTCTTGAATATTCGTGTTTTTAATCATATCTCCTGTGAAATAATAATAACATTTTTCTGTAACCACTAGTAGAAATGATAACGCCCAGTATACCATATGGTATCATGGTATTCTGAGAATTCCAGAACATGAATTGTGTAAAACTCAACTGTTCCATCTTAATTATACATATACTAATTTTCAAGAAATTTTTGTTTTATAAAAAAAAAATCTGGGCTAATGGGTTAATGGGTTGGCAGAACGAATTGGCTGAAGGCTACAAGTATGTGAATTCACAGAAAATAACCAATATTAGCTGAAGGCTAGTATGAGTTCGAAAAAAAATCAGCTGATAGCTATAAAATTCAGAACATTTACAAATATGGTTTTCTGATTCAAACGAATGTGGTCCTGGTTGGTATATACATTGGTAGTTGGTTTGTGCGAAGCTGGTCCTTACGAAGCGCTGTGGGTTTGTCAGTGGCTGGTGGCCAAATTGTTATGGCTGGTCTCTACGGAGAATGACTGTGCCTTTGTACTGAGCCTCTACGATCTTAGTTGACAGCTATGGGACCTCCTAGTGATACCAATCCTCTCCCTAGTATATGGCTTCCTCAATGATATTTGATGCAAACGAACAAGGGTTGATGAAACAATATAGATTTTTTACTTTTCTTAAAAGGTAGAATGAGTAATGCAATAGGAACTGAGTCAACCTAGAGAATTTATATTCTCAAATAGATAAAATTATACTGCAGAATTTATGTTGTCAAGAAAAATAATAATGATTTCACATAAGTCAGTATTCTCTGGAAGAAGATAGGAATAATTTAAATCTCTGATAAATTGTTCAATTTCGTATAGATACTAGATACTAAAAATTATCAGTAAAGCTCTCAAACCTTCTGAAAAATTGAAAAGAGATGAGAAGATACTAGAGAAAAAGGTGGCTATATACAGGGTGCTCCAAATTAAGTCGGCACCATTGCCAACTCCGTTATTATTGATGCTACGAATTCGGTTAAACTGGCAAACTAGTAGCATTTTAATGGCCTTCTCGATGCCGAAAATGAAAAAAATGTGTCGCGTTTTCAGGATATTTCATAAAATTATATTTTTTTCAATGGATAACCCTATATTTTTTCATGCATTTCGATTCGTAATAACATTCTCAACAACAAATCCCATTTGACTTATATTCGTAAAGGTGGAAATAAGACAGTTTTATCAATAGGAAACATTTATAACAAACAGATTTGATAAAGCGCTATAAAATATCGAGTAGCTCCGCCTCCTTGTTGAACACATATTTGGACCCTTCTATTGACACTACGTGTGGCATTCAACACAGTTCAGCCATCAATTCTATTAATTATAGTTTCAATATAATTTTTCAGATCATCTACATCATTGTTTCATTTTGTACATCTCATTACTCAGTAATCCCCAAACGTAAAAATCTAGAGGTGTCATGTCTGGTGAATGAGGGGGCCACTTAACAGGACCATTTGTAGCAATCCATCTGTTTCCAAAACAGCCTCGCAGCATTCTTTTTACGCCACACATATGCTGGTGATCCATCCTGCTGAAAATAGATCATCTGACGAGCCTCCAGATCAAGATCATCGAAAAACTCTTCCAATACTCTTGTTAATAAATTATTGTAATGGGGTCCGTTTCAAGGACCATGGCCTAGAAAAATGGACCAATAATTCTGCCTCTACATAGACCACACCAAACATTAATATTAAATCGTCTTTGCGGATTATAGGGATGGACTAGAACTGGGTTATGTCCACTCCAATAATGAAATTTTTTCTATTATACATCACACGATTTGAAAAATTAGCCTCATCGCTCCATATAATATTTCTATAGATCTTGTCTGCATTTATTCATAAACCACCGACAAAACCCCAATCGTCTCACAGAATCACCAGATTCTAGTGTTTGCACTGGTCTTAACTTATAAGGAGATATCTTATGTTTCTTCAGAATTCGTTGAATACCAGACAGTGGAACAGCTATTTCTCTGGATAAATCTCTGATGGAATTACTTGGATATACCACAAAGTAGGATAAAAAGTCAATTTCTGTATCTTCAGATATTACAAAACGTTTTTTAGTTCTCCTCTTCTCAAAAACTTTTTCATTGTTCCTGAATCGACGATGAAGCACAGCAAAAAAACGCCGATTAGGTAATCCACGATCGGGGAACGAATTGCTGTAGTGTTGGAGTGCTCTTACGCTATTTTTCTGGCAAACCAAGTAGGATTCTAACATATCACATTTTTCTTGATGGGAAAACGGCATTTCGAAAAATATTCGAACAGTAGTTGACAGTTACAATAATTTATGACATTGTCATGATATACTTGAGAATATTTGAAAAATACTATTTCAACAAAGTTTCAAGGCAACTTGATTGCTCAAAATAATAATTATGTTTTATCGAATCAAACACATTTTTTCCAACCACATTCATATGACCCTTCAGTATTTTCTGTACAAAAACGGCTTCAAAGTTATCATTACAGCAGACATATTTTTATTCACAAAATAAATGTCATTCGTATAAGTACCAAAATTGGGTGTTTGGACAATAATGAGGTTTTATTCGCCAAAACAAAGAAATTTTTTGTACCAGTGAAAGAAAGAAATATTTCCACATAAGTCGTTCATTTTCCACTTTAGGAAGAAAGGTGATATGAGCTTTGTTGTTGAGAACATTATTACGAATCGAAATGCATGAAAAAATATAGGGTGTTCCATTGAAAGAAATATAATTTTATGAAATATTCTGAAAACGCGACAGTCAATTTTGTTTTGTTTTCGGCATCGAGAAGGCCATCAAAAATACTACTAGTTTACCCATTTAACCGAATTCGTTGCATCAATAATAACGGAGTTGGCAATGGTGCCGACTTGATTTGGAACACCCTGAATTCAAGAAAGATACTGTTGACAACTCCTAAATAATTTATTGTCAGATACTCATGAATTCAGATAAAAAAAATCTTTAAAATATGTAGGACAGGAATGGTAGACCTTAAGAAATAAATTGTACAGGCAAGTGATTGAATTTTTTTGAGATAAAGAAAAAACAAAAATGATGAACCAAGAGTGAGTCGTATATAATCAAAACTGGGTATTTGTCTCAAAAGTCATTTGGAGAAAACCGCAAAAAACTGTCATTTTATATCTGATCAGCGGTATTACACCATTTTTTTTCTGCGGTACTTATGTGAATGTTTCAAAGAAATCCACCTTGATTTATGTTAAAATATTATTCCATATTTTTTTATTTAAGAAAGTTGCTTAAAAATACAGTGTTTTGAAAATTAAACATGCAATAATACAGACTTTTGAAATTAACTCTTGAAAATGCAAAGTTCTGTTACCACAAGTGTAATGGACGTCATAATGGGACAGGACCGTAATGAAAATTAGTATTTCATATTATGTTGAAATATTTTAATATTTTATTGAATTATGAAAAATTTAAATAATAGGTAATCCGAACTGAACAAAAAATTTGATTTCATGTTTGTTAAACATTCATAAGTAAAAAACTGAAATCCACATTAAAAATTGGAAAAAGTATTTTTAACTCAAATTCTTAGTTGCTCGTCATCCTCTTCTTGGTATAAATTTTCGTCTTCTTCTTCATTGGTGACTTCTGGATTTGTGCTTGGATTGAAAATAACAGAATAAAACTGAAGGTCTGGATTATTGCGCCACTCTTCTCCGAAGTGATTTTGAAGTAATTTATTGATAGAACATTTATTTCCTCTCAATGAGTTACGAATTTCTGTCATATTTGGTTTTAATGAAGAGAGACATTTCTCTTTTTTCACTATTGAGATTCCAACTCTCAAATCAGATGTATAAAATGTTTCTCCCCTCACTGTAACTGTATGGTCTCTTTCGAAAATAAATCTTTTTGAAGCATTGAATGGAAAATGCAATTGAGCTGTTTTTTTATAACATTCTTGCAGGTTGATTTCCAATCAAATAGTCTCCAATCTTCTCCAAGTCTCATTATCTTTGAATATTTAGTAATAGGAGTATCCATAACGAAAACTACTATTATTGTCAAATTATTCCTAAATACGCCCGTACTTATTAGAAACAGCGGATGAAATGACACGGGATTCGTCACGTGATGTTATAGGTACACTGTTATTGGTTAAAGAGAAAATACCAAGTTTTGATGCCAAATATTGATTTAAATACAGAGTTTCGATTCCAACTTATTTTTTCTACCTAGTTATTTTATATAATTCAACAAGTTTTGGAACTAAATTATATTGTAGGTTGGTTGTACCTCTGTTCTATTCTATGCAATAGTTAACTAATTTTTTTTGGTTTTGGTAAATACCGAGTTTTGATTCTATATGACTCAATGATACTTTCGTGTACGAAGCAGAGTGCTTTCGTCCACGAAAGTAGAATTTCAGGAGTTTGTATGCTGTACAGCTTAGCAAGACAGAACAGATTCTCTCAGATTCGCATTTACTTCTCAGAGAAAATATTGACCAGATAGATCAGATAGAAAATAAATGCTTAGCTGAGAAGTAATTTTTTTTTTCATCGTAGATACCGATATAATTGCATATTTAAACGTGATTCTCAATTCTGAACAACTTTTCATTATAATAATTTTCGATGTCACATATGAAAGTACTTCAACTCTTGCACCAAATTTTTATTTTTTGACTCTACTTATATACAACTGAAAAATTTCGATATTTATGTTGGATCGTAACGAAACAAAAAGGTATAATCTAAATATTATATCAACATTGAATGGTAACATATTGAGAGAACATTTTATAGCAATGATAACTCACTTTACTTAATAATGTAGTACCACATTGCACCGATTCATATAAAACAACAAACTTTTCATGGTTACATTTGGCAACATCACAAAGAAATTGTGTGGTGATATTACTGGTATGTCGTGTGAAAATTTTGTGATGCGGAAATTTGGCGGTTGCGGGGAACTCTCACGAACATTTAAAGTATATCACATGGGACGTTCAATGTCTCTGTGTATCATTGCGTTACAGACAGGTCATGTTTTTGTTCTTGCTGGGATCCAGCCGACAAACCATGAACTTGTGTACTCGCCAAAGCTCAAGAAACGAAAGGGCTTATTATATCAATACATTTATCGCCTAAAGACGCGTTTCCACCGGAGAAGCATTGAACAACTTTTGTGTTTCTGTTGCTTGATTCCGAAAATGTTTCGGAAAGTTTCTGAATGTTTCCAATTATTTCTCGTTGTTGCGGAAACTCGATTGTATGTACCTATATGTCGCTGGTTTTCATTTTTAGTGGTATATTCAAAGGAAAAATAGGTAAACAAGTCGCCGCATGTAGCTTGGGCAGTGGAAACAAAAAAGCGACATTTGGAGACTTGTAGGGAGTTCATTCGCATATATCATAATCAAAAACGTGAAAACAGTTACAAACTTGTACAAAAAAACATGCCTTTGAAGTGGACAAATGAAGTGGTCATAGAACTTATAGAAAACTATAAACAGTGCGAGTGTTTATGGGATTCGAAAAATGTGAATTATAAATGCTGAAATGTAAAACACGACGCGTGGGCAAAAGTGGCAGGGAATTGGAGGAATTATAGGAAATATAAAAGAAGTATAGTGAAATATGAAGAATGTTCTTGGGTAATTCTACAGAAAGCGAATGAAAAGACGCGCATTGAAGAAATCGGGGGCATGTCAGTCAAACCTTTCCTCACCCAGCACTTACCTTTTCCTTTATTATTTGTTGGTACTACAACAAGAGTATGTCGCAGATGCTAATTATAACGCGTCTTCCTCCTCCATGTTGCGGTTTCAAAAAGTTCCACGATACACGCGACTTTTGTTATTTTTCACAAACAAAATTATGTTTCCGGGAGTTTCCGAAACACGCAACATAGTGAAACACAGAGCAACAAAAAGTTGCTCAATGTTTCTCCGGTGGAAACGCGTCTTAAGACTGTCGTCTATTCATCTCAGACATGTGCTGAACACAATCTTTCTTCGATTTCACTCATTAGAATTAAAATAGCAGTGGCTAATGACCCGCCGACCTGGAGTACGGGGCAATTGGATTGAATGATTGAAAGCTTTGTAATTGAGTATGCATGTTGGTGTCATTATGATGGCATGATGAATGAGAGTATGATAGTGCAAGTAGTTTTTTTAAGTGTATAAGTTAAATAAAATTATTTGAATTCATTTGAAGAATTTTAATTGAATGGAACGAATTTTTGTTACATGAAACAGACTGATCTCGACTAAAGCACTAAAAGACGAAAGGTATTCGAAGAATGTTTGCCTGGTTTATTTGAAGTAAGATCTGGAGAAACGGGAACTAGAAATAACCGGTAACATACGTTCAGACGGACTGATTCAAGAAAGAGAGAACACTGAAACCTTCATATTCGAAGTTTCCGCAATTCATTTGAGTTCGGTAATTATCAAACTTGACAAAACTACTGAATCCTTAGAAAATAAACTATTGCAAAATTCACATAGATTGAAGAACAAACTTGTAGAAAATTTGTCAAGTCTGGAAGATAAACTTCTAGAAAATTCGAATAGTTTGAAGAAGAGTCTAGAAGAACTTCACGGAAATTCAAGAAGCATAGAGGAAAAGCTTTTAGAGAATTAAAAGTATTTGAATGAGGACCTTCAAGAAAATCTGAAGAGCCTGGAAGAGAAACTTCTGAAGAACTCCAAGGGTTTGAATAATTTCCACGGAAATTTGACAAATCTAAAAATAATGTAAAATTTGGAGGAAATAATAAGTGATTAAATCAAAGACGGAATTGAGGCAGAAATGTATGAAATGAAGAAAAAAATTAGTACATCAGTACAGAATTGATACTGCACACACCATAGAATCTGTCAACAGAAAATCAATGCTGGATCTGATTTTGAACATGAAGGAAGTTCAAAAAGGGATAAAAGATATCAAGGTCTATTTTCAAGCAGGAAATAAGATTTTCATGAAGACGCCTCTGATCGACGAAAAAAATTCAGATAATTTGAAGCTGCAGCCAAAGCAAATGGATGGAATGCAGGAGAAAGAGCCTCAACGCCCAAGAACAGAAGGACTATGAGCAGCCGATGAAACATCTAGAATCACGAGTTACGTACCGACTCAGCAGAATCATATACCTTGCATTCAATTAATTGTCAACTTTATACTTTTTACCTTCAGGATGAAAATGAGAATTTATTCAGTCTTCATACTAATGTCTGATAAATTATTTTTCATGTTTTTAAAAACGTTATTCGTTATTTGAAATACGTATTTGGTGCAGTCGTTGTAGGATCTCGAATTTATCTATCGCTTAGATATCCTTGAGTTTCAACTCTTCATCGAGAATAACCAGCAGAAAAAGTTCGGGAACGGGAAAAACTTAGTAAAAAAACTGTAAAAGTACCATTATTGGATTAGCCACAGTTGGAAGGCAGATTGCAGAGTATCAACTTCAGGAATCAGCACCACCAGATGATGAAAAGGATTTTTCGTGAGTTACCCATTGTTTTTCTTTTTCATTTTCATATGTCAGACTCCTCACTTTTTCCAAATTCCTTGAGTGATATTGGCGCAAAAATTGAGATAGATTTAATTGAATCATTAGAAGCTCTCAGCTTAAATAGTAATAAAACAAAAGAATTAGAAAAAGTAGTAGAATCAATAATGGCAACTCCAGCAACTCCAGTATTTGATCTGAAACTTTTACAAATTGTACCGGAATTTCATGGTAACCCATGCATGTTATTCATTATTTATTAATTTCAACATCAACTGATTTATTGAATACATATTGGGACCCGGCAATTGTAAATTGTGCACAAAGTAAACTCTTACCAAACGGAATATTTCCCAAGTTGATTTGACCAGCTGAGGAAGTATTTTCGCTTAGTGGTAGTAACGATTTCAATACTATAAAAAAGGGCCACGCACACACCTTATGGGAAAAAGTATTTCGGTGAAAATGGCTGAATTTTTGATATGTTGTAGCTGGAACCATTCTAAGTACTTGAAGGGGTGATTTTTTGAGTGATTTTAAGACGAAAAGTTCATACAAACATAGGTCCAGTATTGCTTCGTTTTCAAGATACAGGGTGTCAAAATTTTCAAAATAATCGTCGTTTTCGTATTACTATTATTATTATTGCATTAATTTTGATGAATATTCTAAGACTGGAATGGACCATTTAGGTATATGGAAAAAATATCAGTAACACCACAGTTTTTTATGGTTTAGTAGTTGAAATGTTTCATTGTGTTGTCCCAGGGTCTTACATAAAAGTGATTTTTATATTTTTTTCAAAAACAAACCAAGATACTTAAAAAATTGTATACATTAAAAAGATGTAATTTCAGTTGCTCAATGTGAAACAAATACAAAAATTGCAAAAAAATCAGTAGCGCACATTTTTTCTGTCAAAAATGTTGGTTATGATGCCTTCCGGGACGCCATTGGACACGATACTTTTGATATAGTTAGGGCTGAATCAGCCTTTTACGATCCTTAATAACACTGCCAAGTTTCAATGAAATCGATTAAAAGATTATTAAGATATTTACGAAAAAAATGATTTTTTTTTAAAATTTTGACACCCTGTATCTTGAAAACGAAGCATTACCGGAACTATGTTCATATTAACTTTTAGTCTTAGAATCAATCAAAGAATCACTCCTTCAAGTTTGGCCACATACTTAAATAACACCCTGTATATACCGGGTGACCACGAGGTGAGGTACGCCCCCCAATTTTTCTATAGTTTTAAAGATACGTGTTTCAAATTTGGTACGTCAATATATTACTCAAATACGCATATTTTGATTCAATTACCGAAAATTCACCACTTCCGGTTTAACCGGAAGTGACCCCAAACTTTTTTTTTCAAATGCCACTCTGTACAATTTTTTTGATTATCCGGAAGAATACGCTGTTCTTCAAAGTTGAAAATCGGTTGAAAAATGGCGGAGATACACGCAGAAAAATGTATAGTGATATTTACAATAATTTCTGGTACTATATGTGACAACAATAATTTATACTAACGTTTACTATAAATTATTTCAACAATTCATTGGTATTTCACCACTTACTATCCCAGTTATTAGGGTTACCAAAAAGTATTGTAATTTTTATCATAATTTCTTGAATATACCAATATGTTCTTCAGATTTTTCTTAGTGTACAGTTGATTGTTCAATCGTGTTCAGTTGGCTATGAACATCAAACTCAAATCATCGCAAGTGACGAACGGCATCAACATTTACGAGAGGAAGGTTCGAGGTAAGATACAGCTGAAAATTGAGCTTCTCATGTAATTGTAGCAACCATATTTTAAAACAATTATCAAAAACTTCCTCAAAGTATGTCCTAAAACCATCCCCTCTGAGTACAAAAAAATCTATTAATTTTTTTTTCTCAAAAATTCCCGAAGCAAAAAATATCAAACTTGGTACACCAATCAAGGTTTATCAACGTGATAATTTGAAGTAATAATTCTTAATTTTCGTAAACCAGTGGCGTAGTTACGTTGGTATGTGGAAATATTTTCCTTCATATTTTCTTTGGACAAGTTTAAAATTGTTTTTTCCGTTAACCAGCTGTCACCCCCCTACGAACGACAGCCCTCAGAAGTCGAAACTTGTGCGAGCTAAGGATTAACGAGGTCGTACCTTTTAACGTGCGATTCATAGCACGAGACCAGTGACCATGCTGGGAATTGAACCCACGTCCCTCTGATTGATAGACTAGCGCTCTACCATCATGACCACTGCAGATTCACTGGACAAGTGAATAGACAAGTGAGCGTTTGACATCAGTTAGGCTCATCGATACTCAACTTAAAAGTCATAACGTTCCATGTACCTGAAAGTAAAGGTTTCTGATAAAATTGAGAAAAACTGAAGATATGTCCTGAGTAGCAAAATAATTTAATGTGCAAAAATCGCATAATGCTAAGTTCTTACAACATATCGGAATATTTGTCAACCTCCTGAACATTTTTCAATGTTGAAAGAATCGGAAAAATAGTACAGGTGAGTCAACATATTATTTGATGACATTCATTGATGTCGTGTAATCACTGGGTTAGGTCTCATTCTGAATCATCCGTACTATGTTTCCGATTCACCCAACATTAGGAAATGTTGAGGGGATTGACAAATATTCCAATATGTTGGGAGATATTACTGTTATGAGATTATTTTACAGAGGAAATGATTTTGCTACTCCAGGACATATATATCTTCAGTTTTTCTCAATTTTCTCAGAAACCTTTACTTTTAGGTACAATGAATGTCATGACTTTTAAGTTGGGTATTGACACCCTGTATCTCAGAGAGGATGCGTCCTAGGACATACCTTGATAAGAACTTTTCACCTCGAAAAGAGGTGTGGAATCTGTAGTCGGAGTTTGTCGGTCTTATCCTGACTCACCTTGTAAATATATTCAGGGTGTTAGTTAAGTATGTGACCAAAATTGAAAGAATGTCTTTGAATGATTCTAAGACTAAAAGTTCATATAAACATAGGTCCGGTAATGCTTCGTTTTTAAGTTACAGGGTATCAACATTTTTAAAAGAATTTTTTTTTCGTAAATATTTTAATAATTCTTCAATCTATTTTATTGAAACTTGGCAGTGTTATTAAGCATCGTAAAAGGCTGATTTAGCCCTAACTATATCAAAAGTATCATGCCCGATGGCGTCCCAGTTGCACACAATATTGAATATAAATGAGATATTGATATTTTTCATTCAGCTGAATTTCTCCAAAAATAACAAAATTCGTTATTTGACGCCCTCTAGCGCCGAATCTAGTCATACGATTGAGTTGGGCCAATGGAGACTTTTACAGCTACAACATATCAAAAATTCAGCCAATTTCACCGAACGACTTTTTCCCATAAGGTGTGTGCGTGGTCCATTATTGATTAATCATTTTGGTGATCAAAGAAATGAAAGCAGTTCATTATCCGATATTGGCTCTTTGAGACAAGGTTCAAATGAAAATTCGTAATTTTTTTTTCAAGGGGGTGTAGAAACCATCCATATTTTTCAAATGACAAACTAGTTTTTGCGCTGCATATCCCCTTAGTTCACTCTGACATTTTCACCTCTATTCAATACCCACACAGAACTCCACAACAATTATTCCCAAAAATACCTTTTTCACAATGAGTAACGACCTCCAATACGACCATGTCGTCAGCTGAATCCAAACTACCTGAATGATGGTATCCAAGAAAGTTATTGCATTTTCTCAATTCTTCAAGTAAAATACAACAAAGCCGAATGCAAAATGGCTAACATAGTTGTAAACAAGCCCCTATCACAATTTTTCCCCACGAAGAGAAAGTTCAAACCCGCTGTGACGATACTGAGTTTGTGATGCTCAACGATTCATTTCTCATCGAAATCCCGTACCAGTGCAGCATCCTAACCACCGGCCAGGGATACTTTAGACATTTAAAGCCAATTGTGCATATTTATACTGCATCCCCAACAAGACCATTATTTATTATTAGTACAGTCAAGATACTCCTGCTTTTATCCGTATACGTATAAGCGCCACGGCAAATAATAATAATAACCGTCCTCTACCCGCACAGGCTATGCCTTTGGGTACACTCAACGAGTGTTTATGAGGGTGTATTATTATTATTATTATTATATCACATCGATTTAAGTTGGTGGGGAAATAAGCCCCTAAAGCCATTCATCAACACAAACGTATACGGAACATTAAAAATATTCCTGTCGATGACATTTAAGTATGAATATTTTTGACAGATCCGTCTCCGGATACGTATATCGAAAGGATCCGTATTGATACGTCGCCCGTAACGCATATCTTTCCCCGTATCGAGTTTGCGCATGCGCAGATCGATACGGATAAGGATGGGGTTGGAATTTTGACTTGGCTTTAAGTGTCTACTAACGAAAAGGGAAAATCCACAGGAAAGCCACTCTGTTCCTTCCCGATATCAAAATACACAAACGGGCCATGGAAAAAAGTCAACTTCAATTGGATGACATTTCACTGGATCGACTACACGATGTGCAACTACAGAAGAAGCAGACTTCAACCGCTGGTGATTGAGAACCCAAAGTACTCCAACCATCACTCTGGACGATCCCATTATACGTAATCATCATCTTAGGGACCATAGTATTCAGTCTGAAAAAGTTCAGGAAATCCAAAGGAAGGACCAAAGAAGCCACACAACCCTTGCAGTCTTCAGAAGTTTTGTTTGTCCCAACCAAAACTTCATCTCAGGAGAGAGAAGTTACGTACCGGTCACCGTCCGCTCCGTACATTCAACCATCCAGGAAGCACCGACTCGGTAGAATCATATACCTTGCATTTTATTTATTGTCAACGTTATACTTTTTACCTTGAGAATGAAAATGATAATTTATTCAGTCTTGATGTAATTGCTGAACAATAAACTTGTCTAATAAATTTTTTTATCGTGTTTTTAAAAACGTTATTCGTTATTTGAAATACATATTTCACGGTATGGCCAAGCAAGCCTAGAATAAGTGTACTTATTCACAGCTGAAAAATCGCTGCCAGAAATCGGGCGATTCCCTATAGGAATTTGAAGCTGACATTGCATGCTTGGTTTGAATCGCATATACAGCCACACAGGAATATGTTATGGAGCGTTTGATGGTTCAGGCATTTTTGAATAGACTTTGTGACCAAGGAACCAGGCAAGCGTTGACACTAGCTGCTCGTCCAACTCGCCTGCGGCGCTTTTCTATTTTCTGACACTCCCACGCCACGAATTACCTCCCAATAGAACAAAGCTGTATACGCGCCTGTTTGGTTACAAACCATTTACTCATATGGTCCCCCCTGAAAAAGTCCCTAGATCCGCCATTGGTTGTGGCTTTAGGGGCTTGGACGCATTGGAGCGAGCTCTGGAATTTGAGGCCGCGAAACAATCTTGCAAAAGTCTAGATGATTGAAAAAGAGCCTGCTACTATCGAAGCTATCATATAAGAAAAGTAATAAAGGAAGTGCTGCCTGATAGAAAACAGATAAGATGCTGGATCAGAAGAATTGAGCATGGGCGCATCAACAATGATCCTTGCACCATGCTGCTAGATACACGTGCGAATATGACAATCTTTAGGACCACTTTTACTAAAACACAGGCAAGAATCAAACCGTCAACCTGTTAACATTCACAGCAACGGGAAAGCCAGCCACGGTATATGGCGTGCTACCAATTGAAGTGATTTTAGGCAGCACTAAAGAGAAACATTGAGCATTAGTAGCAGACATCGAGAACGATGATAACATGGAATGGATTTGATGAATTTCTGAGGGTTCAAGCTGAATTTAAAAGACGGCGCCCTACGTGTGAACAGAGAAGTGAAGAAATGATTCGTTTCCTGTTGGTTGAAAACGTGAGCTGAAACCATTTTGGAGCAGTAGAAACGTGGTGATGTTCAAGCTCAAGCTCCATGATGAGAAAATTGGAAGAGAAATCGCACTAGGGAAGACCTTGTTGCAAGTTGATATATTTCTGCCAATAACTTTGAAGAAAGGAACAATTTTGGGGCACTACCCGTCAATTTTTTGTGTGAATAGGAGTGCAAGCGGCACTATTAGCTAAGCCAGCAACTTATCAGTGGAGTTGGAAAAGATGGTTGTCACCTGTTTCAATGGCATAGAACAAGCTCAACAGCCCAAACTGAAAGAAATAGTCAGGAGGTACCGAGACATCTTCGATACTGGACAAGGAAAAGGTTACAGAACAATTGTCATTCAGCACAAAATCGACATTGGGAATGCTCGACGGATTCGCCAATCACCTAGAAGACTTCCGTTCGCCAATGAAGAAGAGGTTGGCAGCATTGTGATATGAAAAAAAAGAGTCATCGAGCAATTCGACAGTCCCTGGTTCTTTCTAATAGTACTAATGAAGAAAAAAGATAGATCAACACGCTTTTGCATAACCTTCCATTAGAAAACTTTATTTTGGATACGGACGCAAGCAATGTGGGACTTGGTGCTGTCCACCAGAATACAATTATTGTGTCACCACAACTGCTGGTCGTTATCGAAGGAGTAGAATATTTATATGAATACGTGTGTTGGAGAAGATTTTTGTTGGGAACTTATCATGCAGCTCCCGAATGGGCACCCACAGTTCAAAACCCCAGAGGGTCAGATAGCACGCTGGATTGAGAGACTCCAAGAATTTTACATAGAGATTAAACATCAAGCAGAAACTAGCTATAAGAATACAGACACCTATCGCGGATACTATGCCCAGACGAATGTTCACATTGCCCACGACAAGAGGAGTTGATTCTTTGTAGGACCACGTCAGTGAATAATAATTGGAATAGTAACCAAATCCAGAGAGACCAAGACAGAGATCTTGTTTTAGTCATCGGCTGAAAGAACAGTGAGTGACCGTCATGGGAGGAAACCGCAAGTTATTTGCCTACTGTTGCATCCTACTGGGTCCAATGGAACTCCCTTACCCTGGACAATGGGATCCTGAAGCGTGTGTTGGAATCTGAGAATGGTGGGGAAGACAGGCGTTAACAACAGTTACCAGGAGCAGAAGACAGAATGTGCTCCGAGAAATCAATGATGGGGTCACCGGAGGACATTTTTAATGGGCCAATTGCCAAGCTTACGTCAAGGACTGGTGCAGAAAGTGTACTGTGTGATCTGCCAGCACTGAACCCCGAACACGACCTAAAGGACCCGATGCATCAGTAAGTATGACGCAGACAGCCCATTTGAAAGAATCGCCTCAGATATCGCTGACCTATTTCCACAATCCGAACATGGAAATGAGTACATCCTTCTGGCAAAGGATTACTTCAACAAATGGGCAGCCTTTGCCCTGCCCAACCAAGAAGCCATCACCGTCGCCAACGTCTTGGTAAATGAGTGGATATGTTGATTTGGTGTTCCATTGGAGATTCATTCGGACAAAGGCAGAAATTTCGAGTCAAACATGTTCGAAGAAGTGATACAGATGTGAAAATCTGGCAGATGAGAACCACGGCTCTGCAACCACAGTCTGATGGATGGTGGAGAGAATGAACAAGACGATAAACCGTCACCTGTCAAAAGTAGTCTCTGACCACCAGAAATATTGGGACTAATTTTCAGGATGTTTCTTGAGTACGTGTAGAAAATTCAAGAGCATGTTGCTGGCGTCAAAATAAGAAGAAAAGTTCGTATAAAGATATGTCCGAAAGTTATTCGTTTCTTTGATACAGAGTGTCAAAGTTCAATCCTTATTTTTGTTTTTTAATAATAAATTTCAAAATAATTATGATATTTGAATAAATTTTGGTATCTAGGGGTATTTTTCAATGACAATATCAAATTTGTTGTTAGTTCGTCCCTTTCGTGGGGGTGGCGCCACCTACATGTCTTTTGAGTCATTTGAAATGTCATAACTTTTTTGTACGTACCTGTATAACATTTATAGTAGAAAAATAGATTCTAGAACACTTTTGTGTAAAAAATATATTTCTGGCGAGAAACTGTTTTCGAGTTATTGGGATTTGAAATAATCAATGCAAGTAATTTGGAATGACAAGAAGTTTGAATTCAAAATTGATTCAATAAGTAAGAGAAATTATTTTTCTTTAATTTCATTTTAAAATAGGAATCGGGTGTTATTAAAATTTAATACTAATAATAATAACAGTAACAAAACAAAATTACGAATTCAACTTTGACACTCTGTATCTCAGAAACGAATAACTTGCGGACATTGTTTATAGGAACTTTTTGACATCAGCAACATGCTCCTGAATTTTCTACACGTACTTAAGAAACACCCTGTATTCGTTTATTCTTGATGACCTGTCGTTCCGCAGTAGGTACACGAGTCAACCGGTCAAACCCCTGCTAGTATAATAATGGGTCGCGACTTCTCTGTAACCTAAAGTTTGGAAAGTACAAGTGCTTTCTAATCCTGTGCGCAATTCATTCGGTGGACGATGACGGGCAGCGTGATTTTGCGTGTACACAATCGTGATAGGTTGCAATGATGAGGAACTGAAGTTCCGAAACCGGCGTGTAGTTGGTTTTCCGTTTGAATCAGATGAACTCCTGCTGTTTGTCTCAGAGAGCGCTGTCAAAGTTGTCTCTTCAAAGGAAGGACTTCTGCACATATAATTCAATATCTTTCGAGGTAGTAGCTAGAGAAGTAGTTGTTTTCTATCGAACATATGCCATAACAAAGTTATAGTCACTTCTGAAGGATTTTTATCGACTGTTGTAAAATCATTTGGAATTTAGAATTTGAAAATTATGTATAAGTATATTTGATGCCAGCCGATTAAGTCTTTTATGTAATTCGGGTCAAAAACGATCATCGTGGTGCACGCCAAGTTATAGTGCTTGTCTCATTGACTCGCCCGATAATATTCACGGCAACTACCATAATGATCGTCACTATGATTCGTATTACATAAATAAGTACAACGTTAACGGTTGAATACTTGAATGAGACAAAAACAATACAGTTAGTTTTTTCTCAATATCATAATATTTTCTATAAACGATATCAGATATTTGCAGGATGAGAATGATAAAAAAAAAAAAATGTACTTTTCAAAGAGGCAAGCAATATTCTTACAAGCCTCGAGAGGTTTTCCGTCGTTTAAGGAATTGCCAATAGGGATTGGATCCTTATTTTTTCCACTTAGCTCAAATGTCCCTTTCGACATTTCATTCGTCGTGCTGCATATCATTTTTATAAACGAGACTCGTCTTTTTTTTATTGCATTACCATTGTGAAAAATTGCGATTTGACGCACAGAATGAAAGCTATTGAATAACTTTGGATAACGTACGTTTGTAATTATAAATAACAGTATATCACTTAGGTATATTGGAATGAGGTTCTGTAAAGTGTATTCGGAATCCAAATGAATAATTATTACTTCGCTGTTTTCAAAAGTGTAGAAATGACATTTGAATACGCCAAGTGTTGGGAGGTTGACCTGAATGCTTTTGAACTGATAATGGAAATTATTTTCATGTTGAAATGCCGAGATAGTACTCTATCAATAATGTGAGAAATACCTAGTATAATATTATGGTTTTATGGGTGTTTAAGCCTTCCACAGTATGGAAATAAATGAATATCAATTTTTCCCGATTAGCTAATGCGTTATCTTGAATGGAAATATTTATTTCAGTCATTAACAAATCGTATTCTGAATTGGCCAATCTGGAAATTTAGAATACTGTGTATACCTCTTCTATCAAACCTCTCTGTAAAAACTCTAGCCATATCGAATTTGGAGAAAATAAAATGTATTTTTTTCATGTAGAAAAATTCAGACTACAATATGTTACTGAAAAAATTCAATAAATTTATTGGAAATTCGCCGTCGAAACTTTTCGTATGAGGAAGGGAACCAACCGAATTCTGATCCAAATCAAAACATTATTTCATGCTGAAAACTATTCCGTTGCTGCATTATCGTTGATATTAAATCATATTTATTCCATGGAATAACACATGAAATTTCTGAGTTAACGACCGTTTTGGTACAAGGTTATTTGAGGACGAATTATTCGATTTATTCGAGTTGAACTTGCCTTCGCTGATGATTGGCAAAAACCATGAAATCGGTACATGTTACCATTCAAATCAAAAAATATTTACTGCTACGATATTTGAAGAGTCAATATGGTAAAAGTTGTTCGTACAGAGAACTTTTAACAGGTACCGAACATAAAGTATACTTCATAACCACATCCTCCTAGACTGAAATGTAGTTACATCTCCAGTGGAACATGAATCACTATTTCAAAGTTGCAAAAAATAGAAACCTTTTACCTTCTCGACCCCATTATTATTGATCATTACGTTTTTCAGTTCAGTTTTCAGCATATTTAAATTCTTGTGAGTTTTTTACTTTTAATAAATATCTCAAAGTGCCTAAACGATCACTAATGATGTGAACAAATAGAAAGAACAGATCGGATATGAGTAAACAAGAACCTATTTCAAGTTCTTCAAGTTGGTGATTTCACTCGTGGAATGAGTGGAAAATTTTTCTCACATTGGTATTTCTGGTAGTAGGAATTTTCAAAGGTTGAATTCGTTTAAATATGTCTAACAAACCGAATGTATTAATATCTAAGTGGTTTTTGTTCGTTGGTCGTTTTAACAATAAAAATTACTCACAGAAAATATTTCTGTTTTTTCTGTTCATGCAGATATTATTAGAAATTTAATCTAGATTTGTTCATGCCGATATGATGTATCTGAAGGAGCAATAATACAGTGTGATGAATAGTTATCCCTGTTTATTTCTACTTCAATTCTACTTATGCAGATTTTATTATAATATCATCTTTCTTTTTTCGTGTGTACTACATACGAGCGATCATGAGGAATGAGTTCAGGTAATGTCGTACAATGCCACCAATGAAATAATCTGTTTTTGCAGTTTATTGCCAGCATAGGTATTCTGTATTAAACCACACCGTTTTTCTTTCTTGTTTTTCCATTACGAGGAACCACGAGAAAAGAGTTGAGACAGTGTCGTACAATGCCCAAATGAAACAATCTGCCTGTGTAGTAGATTGTCAGTGTTATAAGTATTATGTATTCTGTTTGTACAGATTCCATGTTATAACTGGGCCGCAGTGGTCATGATGGTAGAGCGCTAGTCTATCGATCAGAGGGACGTGGGATCGATTCCCAGCATGGTCAGTGGTCTCGTGCTAGAAATGGCACGTTAAAAAGTAAGACCTCGTTAATCCTTAGCCCGCACAAGTTTCGACTTCTGAGGGCTGTCGTTCATAGGGGGATGACAGCTGGTTAACGGAAAAAACAATTTCAATTTTTTTTTTAACTATATCGTTCTCTTTTCTTGTGTATATACGAGCGGTCGTGAAGAAGAATTTCAGGCAGTTGCGAACAATACCCGCCACATGACAAAATCTGTTTGTGCAGATGATTTTCAGTGTGATGAGTATTCTGTTTTTTCAGATCTTAGATTATAACTACATCGTTTCATAAGCGATTATGAGAAAGAAATTCAGGCAGTGTCATTCACAGTACCCCAAATGAAACAATATGTCAAATCAGTTTCCATAATATAAATTCAGCTTTTTCGTTCTGAACGAGAAAATATAGGGCAAATCTGTCAATGTAGTATTTTTCAGTGTTGTAAAAAATCTCTCAATTCAGATTTCAGAATATACAATTAAGATTTTATGACCACTGAAAATCAAATCACATATGGCGAATGCTCATTACCGTTCACACTTTTTCCGGTGAGTGTGATGAGTCTAGATCGTTCGTAGATTCGGACTTGTGTAGAAACTCGAGCAGCTGACGAACAATCGACCCTGGCTCAGATTCACAACCTATCTACCAAAAAATTTCAGTTACGGTTAATGTAGAGGGGAATCAGGTGGAGGCTAATTATATTTTCATTAGCTCACGGGGTGAGCATAGTGACTTCAGTGAGACCCTTCCGCTCACTCAAGGCTAGTAACGGGCAATAAATTAACTGGCAGTTGGCATCGACAATGAACCGCGCAAACTGAGATGGCAGTGCGTTCTCACCTCACCCAAATCGACATGGTTTTAAGCTAAAATATATCTCAGATGAAAATTATTGTGTCTTATATAAGATACAATTTGGTTGATACTGAAAAGACGGTCTGCTATGTTGATTATTCGATATTCAAGGATCAAAAAAATTTTTATCTCTAAGGACGAAGTCCCCGAAATCGGTTCTGTGAGGGGTGCTTGAGAAGCAAAAAAATAAGATACGAAAGGCAAAATGCTGTCACCACCCCGAAGTGCTGGCTAGGGGATATCTGGGTGCTTAAGGCTTAATGTTTTTTTTAACTGGAGCTACTTTTCTGAAATGATAGAAAGTTTGTGATTCTCAAGCGAAGGAGAAGTCTTGAAGTAATATTGATATCAATTAATGTGGTTCGGTGGAATGTCAAATCAAACACATCGATTTAAAAAGATATAGTTAATTGAATAAATGAAATAATTTGAAAAGAGTAAAAACAACAAAACAAAACAAAATCATTAAACCAGTAGAATGAAAATGAACAAAAAAAAAGGTATCTCAGAGTTAAAAAAAAACATAAATAAGCTGTGTGGGAGGTGTCTCCTATATCCCAATAAACACACACACGTGGAATATACGTTTAATTGTGGTACCTGTCGTTGATGTAACGTTACTCCTTGAATTTTGCAACGTGACTTTGGTAACTCAAATCAACCAAACGTTGATTCCACTTATAAAGAACGTATATGATTCAACTCGTCACTGAAGCCACCATTATAAAACGTTTCCCTATTGTGCTTTCTCAACGTGTATTCAACTGGAACTAACAAACATTATATAAACGTTGAATATGTCACTGTTAAACAACCCGAGGATCTGGGCAACCTTCAGTCTACGTTTCAGTCACTCTTTTTATCTACGTTAATTGAACGTTATGAAATTACGTATTCGATCCGTTGAATGAATTATTGAATAGCAACTTCATCATTCACTTAACTTCGAGACAACCATTTTGATTGATTATTTTTCAACGTTGTTTCAACTGATCGTATACATCTATCAGATACGTTGAAAATCAATTGATTTGTTGACTTGACTTCTGCAGAACTTGTTTTCTTTGGACAACTTCAACGTTAATTCAACTGGATACATACTCGTAACAAATACGTCACTGTAGCCACCATTATGAAGCTTGTTCTTATCGTGCTTTCTCAACGTGTATTCAACTGGAACTAACAAACATTAATAAACGTTGAATATGACACTGTTGAACAACCCGAGGCTGTGGGCAATCTATATTCTACGTTTCAGTTACTCTTTTTAGCCCTGTTGATTGAACGTTATGAATTTACGTATTTGATCCGTTGTATGAATTATTTAATAACAACTACATCATTCATGTAACTTCAATATCAACCAATTTGATTGCTCATTTTCAACGTTGTTTCCACTAATAGTATCCATCAGATACCTACGTTGAAAACCAATTGATTTGTTCACTTGATTTCTGCAGAACTAGTCTTCTTTGGATATCTTCAACGTTCACTCAACTGGATCCATATATCGTTAAAGATACGTCACTGTAGCCACCATTATGAAACTTGTTCTTATCGTGGTTTCTCAACGTATATCCAACAGAACTAAGAAACATTTCATAATCGTTGAATATAACACTACTCAACAACCCGCAGTGTTGAGCAACCGATTTTCTACGTTTCAGTTTTTTTTTGGATTAATTGAAAATTATGAAATTACATGTTTGATCCGCTGAAAGAAGTATTTAATAGCAAGTACATCATTCATGTAACTTATTGACCAACCATTTTTATTGCTTATTTTTCAACGTTGTTTCAACTGATAGTTTACATCCATCAGATACCTACAACTTCAACGTTCATTCAACTGGATACATACATCGTAACGAATACGTCACTGTAGCCACCTTTATGAAACTCATTCTTATCGTGGTTTCTCAACATGTATTCAACAGAAATAAGAAACATTTCACAATCGTTGAATATGACACTATTCAACAACCCGAAGCTTTGAGCAACCTATATTCTACATTTCAGTTACTATTTTTTTTTTCATTGAACGAATTTTGTGTAGGAACCTAGTAACATTATTAAACTGGAGGAAAACAACCCATACCTATTTTTGTATGAATGAACATCAACCATTCTGGAAAAAATATCGTTCACATTTTTAGTTCAAAGTTCTTCATACTTTCAATATAGAGAAATTTTGTAATCAATGAAGGTGATACCTATTGTCTATTGAAGAAAATGTGGTAAATAAATATTGAATACGTAGTATTTATGGAATGTTTTCGCAACCTGGATGCCAACTGTATTTCGTTGTCTCGAATATTATGATTTTCAATTCGACAATTACCCATACTATCTACTTTCATCTCTCATTGATCATCTGTCGTTGAAGATTCGAGTCATCTAATTAAACCTTTTTTTATATACAAATAATAGCGGTACTAATTATTCATTGAAAAACTATATGAATAAGTATTTCTGATTAATTCATAATTAACCACTCGTTGGCAACGCTGCACGGTGCACCGTCAGTAATCGTGGTCACGTTGACGGTTGAACAAACAATACAGACATAGGACATAGGTAGTTCTCCCGCCGCCGACGCGCCGACGTAGATCATCTTCCGTTTCTTTTTTTTAAGGTTAAGTGTTTATGTGATTCAACTAGAGGCACGAGGATAATTTGGTAAGTACCTACCTACCTTGTTAATGAATTCTATAGTGTGCAAACATTTCCCTGTAATTTGTACTATTTATGATATATTATATTTCTATATTTGGCAAAGTCGTCTTCAAAAAGGTTGTGAAGTCTGCATGCTTTTTTACAGCAATGATTTTCATGCTAGCTATCTCACTCATGGAACGTATGGAAGCTACCATACGTTATTTCAATTTGCACAAATCTAAATGGAGTATTTATATTTGAAAGTCATAATTTTTAGTCGAACAAAGTTAATAGAATAGGTAATTATTGATAATATAGTGGTTATGTCTATTCAATTGTGATACGTTGATATAACGTGGATGAAAGGTAGGTAATCAAACACGTTGAAAATGGTTGGATGAACGAACGTTGAGTTGATGAAACGTTGATAAAGGGTAGATAATTGAAATTGTTGAACATGGACCTGGTACCTGTTTGACACAAGTACCTACAGTGCCCTGTCTGAAATTATTTAGAATAATCACGTTAAAACAAATCAAATGTGAACTCCGAATAATATCAATTAAATTTCTGGAATACCCGCATAATCAGTGGAACTTAATAATAAACTGTTAACTTTTATATTCAAACTTCGGATTTTGTTTTTTTTTGTCTTTGTAATTTACGATTTCCGCTACCTATACGTTTCGAATGATCGATAATCGACTACCACCATATTTTTATTCCTGTATACCCTCGTGAATACCTACATATTGATGTTGATTAGTGTATTTATTATTTATGTATCTATTATTTGTTAGGTCGCAAGATTGAAGTTGGTGGCACTTCTCCTGAAGACCACACCAGGACAATTTTAAGATTCCTCTTCTGAAGACCACACCAGGATAATTTTAAGATTCCTCTTAACTAATGAGCTGGCCTGCCTGTACAATTGGAAGGGCACAGATAAGAAGGCCTTCAAGGAAACATATGTGATCAAACTAATTTATGGTACGGTTACACCTTATGTGCCATATTCCATAATAATATATTGAATGATTTTTGCAGTTGCCGTAAAAAAAGAGTTTGTGTCAGCAACTGATATCCAAATCGCAGATGCGTCAAAAGACTGGTTGAAGTTCGCAAAGAAGCGGATGAATGATGCTATCAAGTCAAAGCAAAAAAGGAATATGTGATGGACATAAATATATATTTTTTCTTTAGTATATAAAATAACCAAGCATTTTTAATCTCGTACAAGTGATATTTAAGTTACCTTCTTTTTCTCTGAACAATGCAATATTAGTTTAATTTTTTATTATATTTCTATATTTATTCTTTTACCATTAAACCTATTTCTTATTACAAAATTTAAGAAATCTGTGATTTTATGCTAGCCTTTTTAATTCAGAAATGAATACCTACTCGAAGAAAAATAGCCTACCACTAAGACTAAGCAAAATCAAAACAAGTATTGCGGTATGTATATTTCATGTAATGAACGATGATGAGAGTTTTTGATCCACTGAGGATGGCAGTAGAGTAGGCAACCCAAATTATTGTTTGGGTTCCATCAGCTATTCTCATAATTTTGGGTGTTTTCAAATATACAATTGAAGGTGTCCAAGATTATTCAGATCAAATTGTGTAGTATGTTTTGTACCAATACAAATTGTTATTCCGAAATTTAAAAAAAATCATTACTAATATTACCTTTCTTTACTATGGAAAAAGTCTGTTTTCATCATTTTCAGTAAAAAATAATTCATACGAGAACACCAATAATTTTTTGGCACTCATCTACTGTCTCTAATAAATCCAGAAACACTGGATTACCCTGTAAAGAGATTGAACACTTGCAACGTTTTTTGAACGTACTGTGTTTGCATTTTTTAACATTTATGGAACGTTTCAGGGTGGAGATAACAAACGTTGATTCATAGTACAAATAGACACGATTCTTCACCCCAGTTCAATTAACGTTGTTGCAACGTTTAAATTGGGTGGTATTATCGATTCAAAGATATTAATAAACATCGTTGATTCAACCAAGAAAATCAACGTTACCTAATTGCTGGAATTCTACGTTTAATTTTGGTGGTATTCTAGGATCATCATCAACGTTAGGAAATCGTATCTAAGTAACGTTACTTAATATCGAAAATATATCGTTATGATAAAGTGGAATATAAATGGAAAAAAACGTTGAAATCCCGTAGAAAGTTATAGTTACATTGAAATCGAATTGTAACGTTATATTTCAGTAGAATTTTCATTACAATAAGAACTTTGGCAACGTGTATATAACCTTGAATCAACGATAAAGGAACGTTACTTTAAACCCAGAAAAAAACGTGTTGCCTAACGACATTTTGCCGTTTTTTCAACGATGAATAATTGTTACGTTACTTGAAAAATCCAACGTTTTTTCCCCGTGTCTATGTTTATTGGGATTCTCCTACTAGCTAAATGAGCCTAGTGGAGACAATCCTACTGCATACTCAATCTTAAGCGGTGTTCTGGGAAAGTCTGGTTTTGTAACATTTCAGTTTTCATCCTTATTATTATCTTTAAAATTCCAGCATTAAAATCAGTGTCTCAGTGGTTAGTTTTATTTTTTCATATTTTAGTTCTTACTCATCCTTGACTTATTTATAGCAGCTGGTCCTAGTTAATCGTCTGGGGAACACATTTTTTTAAATCGATTCCACGTTCCGTCTATTACTATTATTAATCACAAGTTAAGTGCCCGAGGCCCGCACGGCCGCCTAAAAAACGTATGATTCTCTTCGATGTTCAACTCTAACTCCCCAAAAACTCTTCCAGTCCTCGAGAGATTTTTCTATCCCCGTCGGCCAGATAGCAGAAGCCTTCCTACTCACAGATTTTAAGCCTCTCTCATTTGTCAATTCCGTAAATTATTGTTTTCTGGTACTAACAATAAAATTTGTACCACCCTTTCCCAAATTGCTTTGCCATAATTTTTGTTATATACACCATTTCTGTCGAGTTTTCAAAACGTGTCTCCGAGCAAAATATCCCTCGCGTCAAATCACTGCCGTCGCTGATATGACGGTTTTTAAGTCTGTCTGGAACTAAATTTTTTATTGCAACATGAAGTGTTTCCGTTGTTTAATGAGTTAAGATTAGCTTTTTTTATATGAAAGGAACCATTCATTAAATTATTGACTATCACTTGACCGAATACATTACAATGAGTGGGCTATACAGGATGGTATTTTAAAAATGTTTTATCATTGAATTACACAATTGCCTTAGTATTTGTTACAAGACATTAAAACAATAATTGATGAAAGTGGTCATTCCATCTCAAAAACGAAATGTTAATCGCTGTGGAGGAAATGGCAACACAAGGTTTTCTAATTGAAATTGTTTGATGATTTAAATAGCTTTCAAGGCTATACGCTGTTGACAGTGCGGAAGTTTTAAGATCTGGAGATGTTTTATCGGTACTAGACTGCTTTTCATTGGATGTAGCTTGTAACATGGAACCACTTCCCAATAGATGAATTAACAGACATATCAGTTTGAACACCATTTCATTCAATCTCAATGCTAATCTTCAGAATAAAAAATTATATGTTTACTGGTGTTGACAGAAAAATTGTGAAAACTCTGGAAACTTGGTGTGAAAATATTCCTTATTTAAATTCTGAAGGGATTCCAGAAAATCTCCAAATGAGAATAGTCTGCGTTAAAATTGATATTTCCGTCAACAGATTGCACCTGTACGAGCAACCCTCAGAAGTCTTTGAGATACTTTTGTGACCTAGGAGAGACGTAGCCCTTACCTTCTTGAATGTGTGATGTAATGTACGAGACCAGTGAACCCGCTGAGGTTCGAACCCATGCACATATGATTGGATAAAAAAGTGATCACTTCACCCTCGCGCCACGCCAGCACGACCCATGATAAAACTGAAAAGCACATTATTTTGTGCTGAACAGAAGTATTAGCTTCTATACAGCTAAAGAAGAGATTTTGTCCGAAAGTAAATAGTTGAAGGATTACAGTAAGAAAAGATATGTACATTCTTTCCTTGTAAAAGAATGTGAAAGGGTTATTGAAAATGGTTCAATAATTTTCAACTTGTGCATCCATTTATTCGGAAAGCACATTTTCAAAATAGTCTGACACTGAATGGGGAATTCTCCACCTGACGACAATCAAGTATTTTCTATTAAAGATCTATACAACACACTATTTCAACATTTTTCTTCAAAAAAATTTTTCATCTACTTAAATATTAAAATAAAATTGGGTATTTAAAATTTGAAGTAATTTGTTTCTCTTTCACCATCTGGCAACAAATTTCACAGATAAGAATGGACAACAAATATGTTACGTTAATAAATTAAACATATATAGATAGATATATGCTTCATTGTCCAAGAATATTCTCATTGACAAGGATGAAAAGTATAAATGTAAATTTAGGTTAATAAAAATTGGAATAAATAAAATACAGATAGGTATAAATACAATACATACAGTCAACATATATATTAAAAGATAAAGAGAAATAACAATAATAAATAGATAGATAGATTTTTAACCGATCTTCTGAAAATATTATGATCTAATAGGTTCTTGGTTGTCTGTGGTAGGTGATTGAATTTTTTCTTTTCTTCATACATATTGGAGTGTTTTGTTAAATTCAGTTTAGGTATTATTGGCAGGTGAATATTATTATTACCGCTCTGTCTGGTATTATGGGATCTATCTTCAGGAGTATCAGTAACATATCTCGTGAATCAGGCACACCACTTCCAGAATAAAAATGCTCACTACAGTCAAAATTCTCTGTTGTACAAAGGGATGTCTACAGCTATCTCTAGAGTTAGCTCTGCACAAATACCTAAGAGATCTCTTTTGCAGTACAAATACCTGATTGAGGAGTTCTTGACTACAGAATCCCCAAAACGCAATGCCATATCGTAATTGGGATTCTACTAGGGCAAAATATGTTGATTTAGCTGTAGAAATGTCGTGCTCAGTTGCTACAACTCTTACAGCAAATGATCCAGATGCCAACTACTTGCATAATGATGTGATGTGTTCTTTGACTTTCAACTCATTATCAATGTGCAAGCCAACATAGATGACAATGTTCCGAGCAAAGCCGTACTTAGTAAATGCGAGGCCTGGAACAAAATATTTTTGCGGGGCCTTTTTTCAGAAAGTGATCATGTCGCTGCGCTGACCTGCTGGGGGGTCTTAGGTGTAAGGAAGACCCCCCAGTACAAAAGGGGTCTAACCCAAAGTTAATTTAAAATTTTCGCGCAAAAATGTTTTTTTGAGCAATTCTGATGAAGTCATTTCATCTCAAAACACACAAATTATACGTAATTTTTTATTCATTTGCCAGGATTGAATCTATTTTCATTTCTGATGTATACAATACGTTAATTTTTCAATCAATGAACCATTAGGAATATTATAATAATTTAGGTCTGATAGGAAATAAGTAAATTTGTATAAGAAATCATTTTTTCATAATCAATCATAAATAAGCTCATATTATTGCAAAATATTAATATTATTTGCATATATTTATTTGTTCAGTATTTCTAAGTGGAATTCCTAAATATTGTAACGATTTCGAGACCATCCTCGAGACCGGCCGTGATCACCTCATTAATTCACCTCATTAAGTATGCACCCCACGAAAACATTCCTATGCTCACAAACACATGAATCGCGTGGAAGAAACGCAAACTTTCCAACCGAAGTTTCTAGGGACATCTAAGAAGTCGCCGGATAGACTCGATTTATCGAGAACTGTAAATGCGACTATATAAGCCGCTTCACTATAGGCTTTTGGATCCTCAGTGACCTCAACTAGTTCAACTAATGCAGTATAAACTTACGTAATTTGATATCGAAGTGCTTTCATGCTTTCCAGTTTACTCTCCCATCGAGTATCACAGGATCTTTTTACAGTCAGATTCGGTACATGTTTCATTAAACTTTCCCACCGCATCGTTAACGCGGAAAAAATTACTCCAGAGTGGATACCTTTCATGTCAGATCCGTTGTCATATCCTTGTCCCCTGCAGTCCTTGATTTCTAATCCAATTTCATCTAACTCTTGTAGAAGGACATCAGTGAGATTTTTTCCTGTTGTTGACTTAACGTCTAAGAAACCAAGGAAATATTCTTCGATGCTTACACCTTCATTTTCATTCTAAAGAGAACCTGCATCGATATCAATTTTCACAAATCGTATCACCAAAGATAACTGTTCCTTGTGGCTGAGGTCAGGTGTGCAGTCTAGCATTACCGAGAAATACTTAGCTGCTTTTATGTCCGTAACATTCTTGTATTTTACCTTCTCAATAAGCTTAATTAATTCGTTTTGAATGTTCGCTCCTAAGTAGCCATCATGAATTTCAGAGGATCGAATTCGCCTAACATGCTCTTTAATGACGGAGTCGAACGTAGCCAACATTTCAATCAGTCCCAAAAAATTGTCGTTGGTTTGCTCATATAGTTTGCTATTTGATCCTCTGAAAGCAATATTGTGTTTTGCTAAATATTTATAACATTAACAATTCTTCTGAGAACTTCACGCCAGTGCTCCTCCTGGTTATAGAGTAGCTGGTTATCTGAGTGGTAGGTGAGCAGTGTCATTACGATCCAATTCAGATCTTCGCTTTTGAGAACGCTGTTATGGACTGTATTTATTTATCCTTGCGAGGGAAACTGCCGTTTCTAAGTCGTTCCGTGTTTGCAAAATAACTTGGAGAATCAGGTTGATTTGATCCAAGACGTTTCTGGTCTCTAGGTAATGATTGAAGTCGAAAACGAGTCTGTTTAGATCGGTCTCGATTCTTTTGACTTCTACTGAGATGGCATCTTGATTGTGTGTTAGTAACGAGATGGTTTCATTGTAATCTTCCAATATCTTGGTGTTCAAACTTATGTGTTGATTCACATGGCTTATTATGTTCCTTTTGTTGGTTTTCAAGGAAGCAATAGCATCCTCGTACTTCTTAGCGTCTTCTTGGTCCAAGTTTCCGGAAATTGCTTTGATCACACTTCCTAAGCCATCTATGAGTCCTCGTTTGGATCTACTGAGAGGGTATAGAGTCTGTAGTTTGTCTCTGGCAGATTTCAGCTGGTACTTCAGTCCTTGATCAAAGTTCTGCAGGTTGAAGAAGTAGGGGTCACTGATTCCGTTAAGAATAGCAGTGGAGACGGCATCATATTGGGATTCTATGGCAGATATCTCCTGGTGGATTGGCTGGAGATCGTAGTAGTGGATGAAATCGTGAGTACTAGTTTTGATCTTTGCTTGTCCCAGCTTGAGGGGTAGAAGTCCTGGGTTGGTCTGGAGATTTTGGATCTCGATTTCATATCCTCTTGTCAGATGACTGCTGTGAAGGTACGAAGAATTCGGATATTTTATTGGGTAAATGTCTTATATTCTTCTTATGAATGTTTGCATTTTCCGTCTCGACAGTTACTGTGTGATTTTTATGGATGGATTTTGTGGTAAAGGGTGGTAATAATTTGTTTCTTTTCACTGTTTTTCTCGTATATATCTTGGTGCAGGGCTTGTAGGTAATAGGGGTTTCTCTTTTCTTGTTTCTCTTCTCTATGACGTTTGTCTTCTGTTTTTGTATATCTTCGTTAATTTTTTTGTATATTTCCTTTTTTTCTCTATGCTGTTGGACATAGTTATTAATTAAGGCTCGTCTTATATCGGTGTCAAATGGATTTCGATTATTGAGATGTCCGTTGAGAATATCCATAAGTTTCTGTCTTGTTGTGGAATGGATGGAATTATTGTATCCTAGAATGGCGTAGAGCATTTGTTTTTTGATGTCTCTCTTATGTTTCTCTCTCAGTATTCTCAAGTGCTCGAACAATGTAGAGTGGAATCTTTCAATTATCCCATTTGATTGAGGGTTCTCTGGAGTGGTATAATGTATGTTGATTTTGTGTGTATCAACAAATTCTTGGACCAGCCCATATTTGAATTCAGTTCCATTATCTGTGACGATCATCTGCGGGATTCCATGACGGTTTATGAATACTAGGAGAGCGTTCAGAGTGCTTATTGCATTGGATCCCTCTATAGGATATGCCTGGCCATATTTGGAGAATGCATCCACTATTGTCAGAAATTTTTGTCCACTAGCTTGGAAGGTATCCATGTGTATTATTTCAAGTGGCTTGGTTGGTGTGGGAGTCAGCATGAACTTTGGCTTCTCTGGTCTTCGATCATATTTGTTGATCTGACATGTCTCGCAGAAGTTGATAGCTTTTTCAATATCCTTCTTGATATTGAGCCAATAAAATAGTTTCCTGATTCTGGTTTCCGTTTCGGTGATTCCTCTGTGGTTCGTTTTTCCTTCATGCTGCTGTGTGATTATTTCCTTCTGTCTGAGTGGGCAATTGACATCTTCTAGGAGGCGGTTGCATTTCGTGAGATCAAAGAAGAGTTCTTGAATGTCTCTCTCACGATTCTGCACATTCTGGGATAGAGTTCTTCGTCTTCGAACATCAGTGCGTATTTTTTTCCTGGGCTGACATATTCTTTGAAAAAGTTGAAAACATTTTCATCTAGGTTGTCATCTCCTAATTGGACATGGTATCTCTTTTTATTCGGAAATATTTCTTCTATCACCGTTCTTGCTGGGTTATAGCTAACTCTTTTGAAGACGACTTGGTTATTGTAGACATTGAGAGGTTTCTCTGATATTGGAACTTCCAATATTGGGCTTTCTCTAGCTGTATGATTGGTGATGCCACTACTATCTTCATCTGGGGTAGCTATCGGGTCCAGGTTCACAGATTCTTCTTCTCTTTCAGGTGAGGCTTTGTTTTGATTCACCTTGGCTTCCGAAACAGGGTCTTCATCTTCAGGAAAATAGTGACGGTAGCAGTCTTCAAATAGTTCGTTAATGATATCCTCCTCAGAATCAGGACATTCAGATGGAGGGTTGTTGTACAGAGATTCCTTATCGTCGTCTTCATTTACTCTATGGGTCTCCTTTGTATGTATCTCTATCCTGGAGAGAGTATCTGCGTTGGTATTGCTTGTTCCTTTCTTGTAGACGACTTCATAGTCGTACTCTTCTAGTTTCAGACGCCATCGGACCAGTTTTGAATTTGGATCCTTCAGTGAGAAAAGCCACTGGAGGGGTCGGTGATCAGACAAAATTTTGGATTTTCTCCCGAAAAGGTAAGATCGAAAATATTTGGTGGCCCAAACTATAGCTAGCATTTCTTTTTCGATGGTGGAATACTTCATTTCTGTCTCGTTCAAGATTCTGGATGCGTAAGCTATTGGTTTGTCCTTTCTTATGGGGCCTTGGGATAGAACAGCCCCTATAGCGAAATTACTGGCGTCTGTGGTCAGATTGAATGGTTTCGTCGGGGTACTGAAGTAGTGGTTCGTTGGCAAGCAGATTCTTGCAGGTTTGGAAACATTTCAGGAACGTTGGTGTATGTTTGATATGGACATCCTTCTTGAGGCAGGAGGTTAATGGTTTGGTTGTCTTGGCGAAGTCCTTGATAAACTTCCTGTAGTATCCTAGGAGTCCGAGGAATCCTCTGATTTCTTTGACAGTTCGAGGTAAAGGGTAGTTCATGATTGCTTTGATTTTCGCTGGGTTTGGTTTTATATCGTTCGGAGTGACAGGAAGCTGACTTCTTTCTTCAGGAATTCGCACTTGTCTACTTGTATTTTGAAACCAGTTTCTCGTAGGCGTTGGAATACTTTAGCAAGATTGACCATATGCTCCTGTAGGGATGTAGAGAAGATAATTATGTCGTCCATATAAACCAAGCAGAAGGCCCTTTAGGACGTTGTCCATAACCCTTTGAAAAGTAGCTGGAACATTTTTCAGCCCAAAAGGCATTCTCAGGTACTCGTAGTGCCCGTTTTCTACATTGAATGCAGTCTTAGAGATGTCTGCTTCTGCCATTTCTATTTGGTGGAATCCACTTGCCAGGTCCAGGGTGGTGAAATATTGACATCTTCCCAATTTGTCGCGGATGTCAGAAATGTTTGGAATCGGGTAGCGGTCGTCTATCATTTTCTCGTTAACCTTCCGGAAATCTACAACGATACGCCACTTTGCTTTTCCGGAGGCATCTGGTTTTTTCGGAACGACCCAAATTGGTGAGGACCAGGGGGATTGACTGGGTCTGATGATTCTCTGATCTAGTAACGATGATATCTGCCTCTTAACTTCTTCTTTATGAACATATGGATATCGGTATGATTTGGTGTATACCGGGATTTCGTCCTTGGTTTTTATGTGGTGTTTGACTTGATTGGTGAATGTCAGTGGGGCATCTGGATGATGGAAAATATCGGAGTATTTCCTGCATAATCTTCTGATATGTATCTCCTCTTCTGGGTTGAGATGGTCTGTTCTGATTAGGTCATCCATATTGTTGATCGGATCTGAGTATCCAGATGGGATTATGTCAGCAGAATAGAGGTGATGCTCTTGAAGATTGATTGATTTACTGCGTACTGGTTCTGCTAGTACGATTTGAAGTTTATCTGGACCGAAGTTGACGATTTCTGTCCAAGCTAGATGATCGCAGGCATCGGTGAGAGCTTCTCGGATGTAAGCGCCCTGTAGTTCTTGTCTTGGTATCATGATGGTACCATTCTTCTCCTTCACTGGTAATCGTACTTGCGTCACGCTATAAGGCTCTAGTTGGATGGAGTAGAACTGTGTTTTGTTGGTCTGCTAGTACTGGATTGGGAGAGATGAGTTTTCGGTGAAGAGGAAAGAATCAGGGAAAGTCAGTTCAGCTTTGAGAAATTTCAGGTTGTCGAGTCCAATAAGGCCATCAAAAGTTTTGTGGAATTTGAAAAGGTAAAACTTGAAAGTACCATTTGAGTTGAACTCGGGAAATATGGGAATTTCTGCACTGTAATCTTGGGAATAGTTTTGAAAAATGGAGGTGACGACAAAAGGGTCTTTTTTGATATAATCGTTATAATATTGGAATCATAAATCAGGATTGAGGAAAGATTTCGTTGATCCGGTGTTAACGAGGAGTTTGAGGGGAGGATCGGAAATGGTTATATAAGGAAGTTCCCTCTTATCATCAAAGGTATGGAGTTGTATTATGTTTCTGGATTTTGTCTGGGATCCATTGGAAAATTCACAGCTTGTTCCTGTTGGTCTTCTTGTACTTGGAACTCAGTTGTGTCTTCATTGGAATGGAAGCAGGTTTCTTCGTCATAGTAGGGGTTTGCTTCATATCCAAGGTCTTCATCGTATTGTTCGATATTGAACATGGGAGCTGGATTGAAATTTGGTCTTGGTTGAGGTTGGGTTCTCATGCTCCTTGTTGATGCTCCGTAAGTATTTCTGATACTGATGCTCATTGGTGTTGGTTCTTGCCCGTTCTGTTTGTTTCGTTGATTCTGTTGAAAACGTTGGGGCTGGACTTGTGGCCACATCTGTCTCTGGTTGATATTTTGCTGCCATTGTGGTCTGAAGGTTGGTTGTTGCGGTTGTGGTCTCATCGGTTGATGTTGTGGTTATCCAGGTCTTTGGAAGTGCTGTATCGGTTGATACATCCGTTGTGGTGTTGACTGTTGGGCAAATTGATAGTTTGCAGCTCTGTGAGGGGTCTGGAGTGGTTTCTTGGGTACTTGTGGATTTCCAAACGATTTTTGCAAATAGCGTATATTATTTTCTTCCTGAATATACTGCATTGCTGTAGCCAAGTCCACTGGTTTCATTGCTCTTATAGTGGATCCCATGGGTTCTCGTAAACCGGCTAGGAATGTTGTCAGAGCTTGCTGCTGAAAGAAGTTCTTCTTGCTTGTCTTGATCGTTTCGTCGGCAGTGTGTAATTCGATGTAGTTGGATATGGTGTTCAAAAGTCCCATTACTTTTTCATAGAACTGCTCTGGGGGTTCATTTTGATCTTGTCGTAGGTTCACCAAATCTCTCATCAGGGAATTCTCGTTACGTTGGTCCGCGAAGTTCTGGATTAGAGTTCCTTTGATGCTGTTCCAGTCGCTACATCCATAAACTGAGATAACGTCTTTGGCTCTGCCTCTTAGTTTGTTGAGTAGTCCTTCTATTAAGATGTGATTTTGGAAACAACCAGGTTCTTCAGCATTCCAGTATTCATTCAGTAGCATTGTCGATACGTTGATGAACTGGTATAATTCATTTGGACTTCCATCGTATTCAGGGACGATCCAGAAATTCTTCTAGTCGAACTGGTTTGCCATATTGACGGGAATTATATTTTGTGCGGGTATTGGAGAGACAATGGGTTGAATAGAATTGGTATTCGTAGGTGGATTTGGTAGAATTAAGGTAGGAGGACGTAAAATGCTACTTGGAATTGATAAATCAGGATTCATTTATGCTTACAGGATAACGATGATGGCTCGTTGCATATTCGTTCACCGAAAATGTTCTGCGAAATTGTTCCTATATACTAGTCTTCTTGATTGATGGTAGTGAAGAGGTATTCTTGTCTACGGCCGGAATTCTTCTTAGAGTATCTTCGGAACTGGGTTCGGGAATAGTGGATTTTATTTGAACTGAGTAACAACTTAAAATAAAGAAATATGAATACTAACTATTACAATTCAATTGATGGTATTTATATAGAAATTATTGTCGACTTTGCACGAATCAGCTATAAACAATTGCAGGTCATCGATCACTAATATTGCTGACAGATGGGGTTATCGAACTGTAACTAGCTTCTTACTCCTTAAATGAACTTCACCTGACTTCATAAATATCATTTAATTGGAACTTGACTTTTCGTGGTCTGATAATTTACTTCAGTAGCTCTCCGAAGTTACTCGGAGCTACTCCATATAGCAATTATAAAGTAGCTACAGGCCGATTCAGATACATGCATGCCCACGCAGGATTTTTGAAGCACGGACGGTTTATAAATACCTTTTACTCACGTTTCTATTACAAGAACATATTTCATTTGGTTTAGTAATAATTCTGTCAATCCTGAAGTAATGCTCTATTTGAGTTTTTCAAATGATCCCAAAGTATTTTTCACTGTATCTTCTATCTCATTCCTTACTCCAGCATTGACAAAATGATAACAGAATCAAATAAAATATGATCTTGTGATAGGAACGTGAGTAAAGGGCGTTTAAACCGCCGATCTTCAAAAACCTTGCATGGGCACGCATGTGTCTGATTCGGCCTTGATGCTAAACTCGCCAATAGAGGATCTCCACACAAGTTGCAAACCTACAAAATTCACCGACTGAGAAGCACCCAATAGAGCTTGCTACCCATGAACTGAACCTGAATTGAATTGCACCTGACATCATGAATGGGGAACACGATTTTGAATTGTCTGTCAAATTAGCACGTTGTGGAGCTTGTAACCCCTAAACTCACTTATTTGATCGACTATAGAATTCTATGGTACACGGAATTCCACCCCAGGTTAAATTGGCTAATTATTTTATGCATTTTCAACTCAGTTTGGGCAGCCTAGTCATTTAAACTCCCCGCGATTACAAAGACCAATTACAAAACGTTTTTGTCTTGCATTTTGGTGTCGTCTATGAATATGGTTTCTGGTTTCATGATCATACTTTGGTTCGGTTATGAATAAAGCTGAGAGACAATGGAGGTTTCATGTTTTTGGTTTTAATTTTTATAATTTCAGATTCTGTTTCAACACGAAACTATTACTTCCATTATTATTCTGATCACGCCCTACAGACAACCTCATTTGTAGAAATCAAGTTTTTTATTTCAATTCTGTTTTGCATCCTGTCTTATTTCTAAAACTGATATCCAAAATCGCAAAACTTAAAACTTATTACATTCAACTTCCATTCTGTCTGGGGCTTGAGTCTCATATCAGTTTGTTTCGTATCGTTGGTTGCATACATATTAGATTCAAGGACTGCAATTTCTATTTCATCATTTATAATTTCTCATTGTTTGATTGCTATCACTTCCTAAAAATATAGTTTCTACCTGCACACACTGATCTTTATAATACATTTAGAGTCCACGAAATCCATTTGTGAAATTTTTTGAACAAGAATTCATGTCAGCATGTTTCACTTGAGAAATGGAATATAATCTGAAGAAACGGTACTTGTCACGACTTCTTCAAAACTGTGGAGGAGTATAACATGTTCTTGGTAAAGTTTCGGAAGAGTATGCTTGAAATAATAAAGAATATTTCATAAATGTGGTTGTCGAGCAATCACAAGTTCGTTTGGTTGAAGTAACAAATTGAAATCGAATTTTATAGCGTCAAGGTATGATACCTAAATCAGTAAATGTGTACACTAGTTCCTAATTAATGCAGGCACTCATTTGTTTCCATATTTGTACGTACTACCTGTTCTGTTGACTTTTGGCACCTAATAATTCGCAATAACTCGTTTAGAATCGTTCTATCCATCAATGTGAAAAGCACAAGAATTATCACACTGGGCAAATATTGTTTCAAAAAGTTCAGGAAAAGTTTGATATAGAACTGAGTTAGTGAATTATAATAATTGGAAAATAATCAGATCGAATTATTAATACAATGGAACTGAATATTAAAAACCACAGACCTGAAAAAAAATATAAAAATTTAATCTTTGCGTATATTCTTATTTACTAATCTTTGTTTTATCCCTTGGTGGAACTAACAAAATCTTGATCCAAAAATATTTTGTTATTTGATGAATAATTTAAATGAATCCCTATAAAAATTTCAAATTTTCACATATAAAAAAGAAGAAAAACTCAAATCTGCAGAAAGTCAACTGTTTTTAAAAGAATACCTACCTGACATTGAAATAATTATTTATGAAAAATTTAGAACAAGGGATGAGTGAATGTAATTGTTGAATTATTATTAAAGCTTTTCCAATAACGAAGTTCTTTTCTTAGTTCATCAATGAGCAGTTAACGTTCGCTACCGTCATTCTTCCCACAAAGTGACTACAAGCCCCTAGACTATATTATGATTATGCTGAAGTACGTTATGACACATTACGAATATGATCGCTTAACGTTCTGATGCGTTGCTGTTATGATGGCGTACTTTCTGATAAAGTATGTTATGCTGGTGTATATTATGATGGTTTACGATTTCTATCTTGTACTATTATGATCAATTACGTTTTCTACAGAATAACGTTATGATGGAGTATTTTTCTATGTTTTACGATTTCTTTCATGTACATCACGATGCATTAGGTGTTCCCTTTTCAACGATGTGACACATGACCCCCATGCCATTTATTTTTTTTTTGTTAATGTGCCCCCCGCGCCATCTTTCGAGCAATCATAATGTGTTTTATTTCAGAAAGTAGTATCGGTGAAACCCAAACGGTTTTTTTTTGAGTTTATACGTCAAACCGTTCAAAAGTTAACAGGGGGGACTATTAAAAGCCGCACTGTGGCTACTCAGGGAAAACGAATGAAGAATATAATACACCAATGACGAGGAACCGCTACTTCACTGGGTATTAAAATTAATACCACTGATCGGTACAAAATAAAGTAGAGTATACTAACAATAATTTTCTACCCATAAGTGAACAATAGTAGGTTCAATTATGCATGGTTAGTAAAGTGGTCAATAGCAGTATCAACCTGAAATATATCAAAATAGGTTAATAGTTGTAGATGTTCATTTCCAGGAACACATTATTGTTTCTGTTGTAACTAACTTAATTCATTTTTCCCATTTAATATTCAAGTTTTTACTCGTGGGTATTAAATTTTCGCAAAATTTATTTTCTCGGTACAAATGTTTGATATTTCAGTTAAGTACACGAGCTGGATCAAAAACTGTCTAATTCGGATTATAACTTCTTATTAGATTTGAAAATGTGAGGTACCCATAAAAATTGTGCAAGAAATCGATATTGAAATCGCCACATATCAGAATTCTGGTTTTTAGATCTCAACTGATCATTATTACCAAATTTTCTAGATTTTCATAAATATCTTTGGTATTAAGTTACTGAATAGTATAAGGTTTGAGCCGGTACTCTGCTCCTTCGTTCACCTTCCCGCACCCCCCTGGCCTACAAGTGGCTTGCGGGTACTTGCGGGTACTTGCAAGGGGGGTATGTGCGAGCATATGGTGCAATTACATTAGGCAGACATTGAGACAATGATCGTTTGACTTGTAGCTGTAACGAGACTTACATACGCGGTAATGACACATTGCAATTGGATTCATGATTGTCTCTGCTATGTATAAAGTTAATGAGAGAGTACCTACTCCTCAACAAACTTATTGTAATGGATTATTTATATGCGGTAATGACACATTGCAATTGGATTCATGATTGTCTATGCCATGTACAAAGTTGTTGAGAGAGTATCTACTCCTCAACAAACTTATTGTAATGAATAGTTTATATGCGGTAATGACACATTGCAATTGGATTCATGATTGTCTGTGCCGTGTACAAAGTTAATGAGAGAGTACCTACTCCTCAACAAACTTATTGTAATGGATTATTTGTAAAGAGTACATCCAAACATTTCAGAGATCCATCGAGTTATGAGAACAAGCATCTCCGTACAATGCATGTATAATATATAGTGGGAGGGGGACTTCCTCCACTCTCCGAAAATCAACATATAAAAGAAATAGCGAGAACCTATTCTCCTCAGTTTGTCTTTTGAGTTAGATATAAAAATTCTGAAAAGATGAATTTATGTGAATGTGGAAAATTGTTCACTCGACGTGCCAATTTACAGCGTCATCAACGTGAGAGTTGTCAGATGGGAGGTCCTTCCTCAACTAAACGAATGAAATTGAATAATGGTGTTGGTAATGATGCACTCCCTGTATCAATGTATACGTGTGAATGTTGTGAAGTAACAATTCCTCAATCCCAGTACAATTCGCATATTAGAACGCTTGCACATAGAACAAAATCATGTGTTCATTATGGATCCGGTGTACAGACGATGAAATCTGCATTCAAGTGTCGGATAGCTAGCTACAGAGTGAGTAGCACGAATAATTATTCTGAATATGCACCATTCTTCAATGAGATCAAGCAAAAAGTAGTTGAACTACTGGAAAAAGCTATAGAACTACACAATTCCACCAAAGTCAATATGGAAGTATTTGGAAGTTATATTATCCAAACACAGGAATTGACAGACATAAAATCATTTAATTCAATAAATCGAATTGCCGATCGATCCACTGATTTGAATGCATTATTCAACACATTCCGAGACAACATCATTGCCCAGACAACTGAATTTGAGGAGCGTGATTCAGGTTAGTAGTAAGAAGCAATTTTCAAATGTTGATAATCAAGTAATATACATAGATATGTATTTTGTTTTTCAGGTTGGAGTTGTGAGAAAGTCCTATTCCTCGAAGTGAATTTAAACAAATATAGTCCGTTCGGAGGGTCTTCTTACATCGCACTTCCAGCATTCATCGAGCGCAAGACGGCAATAGTCAACGTGAAGAATGAAGATCAACACTGTTTCGCGTGGGCTATTACATCAGCATTATTTCCAACGAATAATAATGTATCAATGCCGTCATCATACCCCCACTATGCAGATGTTTTGAATGTGACAGGTATGAATTTTCCAATGAAATTACGGGATATAAAATTGTTTGAGCGTTTGAATGATATTTCAGTCAATGTTTATGGTTTAGAATCGAAAATAGAAAACAAAAAAATGAAATATGATGTGGTAGGGCCATTGCGATATTCTCAGAAAAAACTCACAAGACATATCAATTTACTGCTTCTTGCAGATAATGCGGGAAATACTCATTACTGTTGGATTCGGGATCTTTCAAGATTGGTATCGAGTCAAATTGCAGCCCACGAACATAAAAAGTTTTTTTGTGATGGGTGTTTATTGTATTTTTCAAATGAGCGACAACTATTACGTCATCAGACGCATGATTGTAATCATATTTGTACTACAGTACCTCGTAATGATTTGAAAGTAAATAAATATGGGGAGATGGTGGCTGGAAATAAATTAAAATTTGAAAATTTTGAAAGGCAGTTGGAGTTGCCATTTGTAGTCTATGTAGATTTTGAATCTGTATTGAAACCGATTCAAGGTAATGAACCAAACCCAGAATTCTCATACATGAATAGAACATTCAAGCATGAGGCATACTCTTTCGCATACATGATCAAATGTTCTTTTGATGATAAGTTATCAAAATTCGTTACATACAGAGGCGTTGACGCTTCTAAAGTATTTGTAATGCGAATAGAAGAAGATTTGAAAAATATATACAACACACATTTGAAATATATAAAGCCAATGGATAAGCAAACTGTGGAAGAGGAACAAGACTTTAATAATGCAACCACATGTGGTATATGTGAAAAACCATTCACGGATGGTGATGTTAAGGCCAGGGACCATTGTCATGCCACTGGAAAAAAAAGATTTCCAGCAACTCATTCTGTCTGCAATCTCAACTTTAAAATTCCAAAATTCATTCCGATTGTATGTCATAACATGAGTGGATATGATTGTCATATGTTCATTAAAGAATTATATGCAGAAAAAGACAGGGTTGATGTTATCCCTCAAACAAAGGAAAAATACATTTCTTTTACGAAACACCTCTATACACATAGCTATCTCGATAAAAAGGGTAAAACAAAGAAAAATTATCTCAAAATGAGATTCATAGATAGTTTCAAATTCATGTCCAGTTCTCTGGAGAAATTAGCTGCCAATTTGTGTGACGAGCAGTGTGTACAGATGTCGAAACATTTTCCTGATTCGAATAAATTCAATTTAATGAGGCAGAAGGGTGTTTTTCCATATAGCTTTGTGGATGATATCAATAAGTTGAATGTTCCTACTATACCAACAAAAAATCAGTTTTATGATAACTTAAATGAGATGCATATATCCGACGAGGATTATCAGAGAGCTGAACTTGTTTGGAATCTGTTTGAATGTAAAAGTTTGGGGGAATATTCGGATTTATATCTGAAATCTGATGTATTACTGCTATGCGATGTATTCGAAAATTTCAGACGAATATGTTTAAATGCGTATAAGTTGGACCCCTTACACTATTATACTGCACCCGCTCTCAGTTGGGATGCAATGTTGAAATACACAGATATCGAGTTAGAGCTTCTTACCGATATCGATATGATCAATTTTTTCAAAAAAGGAATTCGTGGAGGGATAAGTCAATGCAGTGAGAGAAAACACGTGGCAAATAATAAATTTCTTCCCGATTACAATCCCAATGAACCCACGTCTTTCATCTCATATTTAGATGCAACAAATTTATATGGTCATAGTATGTCGCAAGCATTGCCTACTGGTGATTTCAAATGGTTAACCCGTGAGGAAATTTCAAATTTAGATATAATGAGTGTGACAGATAATGATTCATTCGGATATGTTCTTGAAGTCGATATACACTATCCTCAAGAATTGCACGACGTTCACAGCGATCTACCTTTTCTGGTGGAAAAAATTATCCCCCCAAATTCAAAATCTAAAGTCCCTAAATTGATACCAAATTTGAATGATAAACGTAGGTATATAGTACACGCCAAAAACCTGAAACAGGCCATGAATAATGGACTAATCGTTATGCATACCCATAGAATATTGAGATTCAGGCAGTCTTGTTGGATGAAGCCATATATCGATCTCAATACTCGAATGCGTAATAGATCGCGTAATAAGTCTGAGAAAGATTTCTACAAGCTGATGAACAACAGTTGCTATGGAAAGACAATGGAAAACGTGGATAATAGAGTGGATGTGAAACTGATAACACATTGGCAGAATATTCAGCGAAAATTGGGAGCCGGAATCTTAATTGCTCGTCCGAATTTCAAAAATTGTACAATTTTCTCTGAGAACTTCGTTGCGATTCAGATGGCTAAGGTAAAGATACATTATGATAAGCCGCTATACTTGGGATTCTGCGTTTTGGAATTATCCAAGGTTGTCATGTATGATTTTTACTATGGATGTATAAAAAGAGAATTTGGGCGCAATGCATCACTTCTATATACCGATACAGACTCTCTTATCCTGAAAGTGCAGACAGAAAATTTCTATGATTACATCAGAAATAATATAGACAAATTTGATACATCAAATTACATAGAACAAAATAAATTCAATTTACCAGTTACACCTTCAGTCTTGGGTAATTTCAAAGATGAATTCCCCAACGATCCAATAATTAGTTTTTATGGAACGGGTGCAAAAGCTTATTATGTACAATCGTTGGAAACTGAAATAAAAAGAGCCAAGGGAGTGAAAAAATCTGTAATAAAAACTCAGCTGACATCCGATGATTATAAAAAAATTATTGAGAATGGGGGATTTATATTACGTAAAATGAATTCGTTTAGGAGCATTTCACATGATATGTTCACCGAATTAAGAAATAAGGTAGCGCTATCTTTCAACGATGATAAACGTTTCATTATTCCTAATACAACTCAAACGCTCCCTTGGGGGCATAGTGATATTGAATTCTATCAAAATGATCCTATGGAAAATGTTCGTATATGTAATAGGTTGGTTGGATCTTTAACCCAAGAATATAATATGAATGAAGAGGATAGATTGAATCATTTTATTACATTACTAAACGCTGAAATATAGATAAACATGAATATCATTCAAACTATAATTCTTTATTATATTCCGTAATTGAAGCAATAACTGGAAAATTCTTATTTGATTCTGTTCCAATATAATGCAATTCATTTTTGATAGTGTATGATGTTTTTTTTTTAAACAAACTGAAGATTATTATTATTTATTGCATATATCTGATTTCTGTGAGTGGATGGAAGGAATTGATTTATAGAAAATAAAAAAAAACTTTCAAGAATATGTTTTATTTATTGTATATATCTAGTACTAGCACTACTACACTTGAGAATAAGCTACTAAATATAAATGGATACAAACAAAAAATCACATAATACATTTTCGTCAAAATGAATTACGAACAGATCCATCCAGTGCATTATATGTCAAAATTGCATCATGTAGAATCAATGCGTATACTTTGGTGTTGTTTGGGAATTTCGCTTTTCGTGTTTCAAACTCCAATTTGATATCCACAGTAGACGATTTTGTAGCATTCGGTTGATGTGAACAATCAATGATGAATAATGGATTGTCTTTGAATTGTGCAATATCCATGAGTGGCTCACTCAGATCTCTGTCATAGTAACTACGCTGGAAGTTTTCATATGCATAGTATGCATGCGAGTACAATTTTCTATCAAAGTCTAGATTCCAACGCTCATATGGATACACTTCAGAATTCAAGTAAACTCGAATGTTATTCACATCAGCACTCAGAAATTTTGTGACATCCACTGCTTCATTTTCGGATGCGTTGGTGTTTTGAAATCCTATTATGATGAATCGGGGCGTTTCCAAAATATTTGTAGTTTTTATCGCCCAAACGTCGGAAGATGTTGCACGTAATGATGGTAATTCATAAAGATCCCACATACGATAAGCTAATTTTACTTTTGCATTCAGCCCACTCTTATTAATTCTATTGAATAATTTGAGTTTTTGTTTGTCCTCAGCCACAACGTGTCTTATCTTCCACTCAATCTTTGAGATTTCCAATGTAGCTTCTATCTCCCCAATGTATGAATTCTTGAATGAGCGGGCTATTATCAAAATGAGTTCTTGTTTAGCATTAAGAATGCATTTTTTATAATCTTCAGCAAAACCCATCAGATATTTAAGTGGGAGTTTTCCGCTGAATACATGACTAGTTTCATCGAGAATACATTGTTTCGTATCGGAAAGACCCCATCCACTAGTGAGAAGTGAATGAGAATGTGTCTGACCAAATGAAATCATATTCTTCATCGTGGAAGTTATACCTGGCTTTCGAACTACCGCAACATGTTCACCACCCATTTCATAACGAATTTCATCGAAGAGAAATGCCAAAGCATTATTGGACATATAACAGACTTTATTTACTTCTTTTGGTGTGAATTTTCCTTCTATGTAAATGAAACTATCGGCAATGTCAAGAATTGCATCTTGGTTATTGATCATGATGCGGATTTCATCAGAGTTCTTGAACAATGGTGATCCATAGGGTTTGTATGTATGCTCATGAAAACTTATAAGGCTGTGATCAACAACTGGCTCGTTGAAAATATCCAACTTCTCATTGTTAGCCTCCAACACCATTTTTATTCTCGTATTCTAAGCCCAATTGATTTCAGAAAATTTAGATCTCTCGTGGACAATTTACGTCTTTGCTGTTTCGCACTCACTTTAGTAATGATCCTTTCCATAGACGTTACTTTCTTTTTATTATCTGATGCTGGTGGACTTCTTCCACTGCTCTCGCGCACACGTTCATTGTTGTAGCAAAAACCCATAACACTCGCTCTTATAACTTTTTCAGTTCCAGAATAACAACTATGGATTCCTCACTTCCGAAATCGATTAGATTATTTTTTTGATCCAATATGCGCACAGTGATGTTGTCAATGAACTGACGTCCTTCTGGACTAATGGGCATATAAATGATGTTCCGGGGTTCCTTTGTGAGATTATAACCGCGTTCGACGTCTAAATCAAATGAAAATAGAATATGATTCTCTTCATTATTTATATATGATCCGGAAATTATATTACATTCCAAACGAATGAGTCTCACAGGTACAATATTAACAGGAAATGTAGATTGATGTGGTTTATTACTGTTGAGCATCTGTTTCTTGAATCCCAGCATTGGACCTATTGAGTTCTCGTATCGGAAATCCACATTATATTTTGATTGCAATATACATTTGAATATATTATTGTTCGCTTGAAGACTGAACATTTCATCCATTGACATGCTATCGAGTATTTCATTCGGAAATAAGCGAGATGCAAGTTTCTTTTGTAGATAATCATTTATTTCCTCAATCTCATATGCTCCAGATGGTATTTTCATAGTAAAATATCTTGGAACATCATATGAGTCATCTGCGGGGATCTCAAAACCGACTGTATTGTTTTTGTCAGTGATATTGTGAATAGTATTGCATCCATAGAATCCTAATAGCCCCAAGCCATAACGAGCATTCCTGTCCAATTCAATGGGCGGGTAAAAATCCGCGCTAAGGACACTTTTTCCCACAACTTGTAACTCAAACTTGCGTGACATGACTGATGCATTATCTCCGACATCACACCAATTTATTGTGGTATGCAACATAAATGATATAATTTGCGTTTCTTTGGAGTCGAAATATTGCAGACGTCCACGACATTGTTATTGGCTCCTATATTACAATCTTCAATGCTGCAATAACAACAATATATTTTTCTCGGTGTGGGTCCATCATTGACGTCGTTTGATGTGCTAGCACCGTCAGAATTATGTTCATAACAAAACTGATATTTTGAAATATCAACATCGTCTTGAAGATGTTTTGGGAGCTTTTCCCAAACATCGGCGATTTCATGAGCCGCACAAGAAATCATCACCTCCTTGGGCATATCAGCAAGTTGCCCTTTACTCATTTTCAACAAACTACGCAGCCTTGAATACGCTATCAAAGAATGGCCCATTCTCTTAATTACCTCTCGATCTTTTTCCGGAGTATATTCCATTTTAAATATCTGTAGATGGTTGTGAGAGAAACTTCAGGCATAAATGCCCACACACAACTGTATTGTATTTTTGTTGGCGTTCATAGTTATATACAATTTTGATGGGTGTTCTCGATTTTTTTCGCAAGTAATGAACTAGCTCCGGGGGCGGCGATAAATCTCCAAAACTATCAAAATATGTAACATTTCGTCCATTTTTCTTGTATGCCACCCAATGTGTTCCCCGACCGATACTTCTATCCAAATTCATGATTGCTGTTTCATGGACATGCGGTCCTGATGTAGGTAAGTTATCTCGCATGAATACTCCCCGAAAGAATGGAATCTTCATCTGCGTGGCATAATAATTAAGTTCAATATCGGTGAGAGGCTTAAGAGGTAGGGCATCAATTAGTTTTTTGAACTTTGCGGTTTCAGATAGATACCGAGTCCTTTGCGATATGGTTTCAGATATATTCCACTACCTCTTTTTCCCAAAGCTATAGCTTCCATCTTTCTATTATGATGTTGAACTTCTTTAAGACCCTCCCTACTTTCCCTCACCGAATTGATTGCTCTTGCGATACCTGCAGCTGCTCCGCTCAAAGTACCCAATGCAGACAATCCAGCGAAAATTGGTATCAATGGCAATATTCCCCCCACTTTTGGTATGGGTATGATACGTGGTGTACGTATCTGTTTTTTTCCACCTGCTGCTTTCAAATACTTACGTGCTGCATGCAATGCTAGCACATTAGCTTTCTTAACGTCTTTTGCTATAAATCGGTCACCGCCAGCCTTTCGCAGTACATCTCGCACTTTTCTAACAACACCCGCCCCAAATGCAATCTTTCCGTTATTATTCGACTTCTGTTTTCTTTTTATTGTTCGCTTTTTCTTTTTTTTTGAGGTAATGTTCGCATCGCATCCCATTCCGAAACGTCTCTTGGTTTTCATAATATTGGTAATTAGAAGAGCTGCAGCCTTCTCAGCTACTGATGATTTATTCGATTTAAATATTTCCCAAGCTGCGTATTCGAGTTGTTTATCGGCTATATGCCTTGCTGTGAGATTGTCTGGATTTTTTGACTATTGCAAATCGTGTGAAAGACACGCAGAATCCAATGGATTGATTCCTCTCTGATTGGCAGCTAATCTTTTTTCCAATTTAGTACCAGGTCCGCAAAATTGATAACCGGGTATATGAACTTCAAACGGTAATTTATTTATTAACGAATTCACAATTCCTCGACCTTTTCTACTCGAAACGTAGTTCTTACGTCTGTTCCGTACGACGGTAGACATTTAAATGGGATATATTCCATATATTTATCTTTATTACGAGTTTGGTCGTTCACGATGCGTGTTGTTCAACAGCAGGTAAACTTCAGAGTTGATAATTTAGACGAAAGAATCGCGGGAAGTGGATTGGACGGAAATAAGTCGAATCGACATGGTCCACTATTGCCTTCATCCCTTAGAGCATTATTAATTGGACCATCAAATTGTGGAAAAACAAATGCAATGATTGCCCTTCTAACGCATGCGCACGGATTACGTTTCGAAAATGTGTATCTGTATTCAAAGTCACTGAATCAACCGAAATATGAATATTTACGCAATGTGCTGAAACCAATTAAAGGCTTGGGTTTTTACACTTTCAGTGATAATGAAAGTATAGTAGAACCCGCCCATGCCAAACCAAATTCTGTATTTATATTCGATGATATAATTTGTGAAAATCAGAGCATCGTTCGATCGTACTTTTCCAGAGGGAGACACTCTTCAGTGGACAGTTTTTATCTTGCACAGACGTATTCTCGAGTACCCAAACAATTGATACGTGATAACGCCAACTTCATAATAATGTTCAAGCAGGACGAAACGAATCTACATCATATATTCTCAGATCATGTATCACCTGATGTTACATTCAAAGAGTTTCAGATTATGTGTCTGAAATGTTGGAATAAACAATTTGGTTTTCTTGTTATAGACAAAGATAGAATGGTACACGATGGACGATATCGCATGGGATTCGATACTTTCATATATCCATGACAACTCAAAAAATGATTATTCGTTCGGTGAACTTTAGCGAGATCACATATACATCATTACTTCCTATAATGATGAATACAATGAGAAATGAATGTGCAAGAGCCGAAATCGATATGAAACGACAACTAGTTGAAGCGACAGAAGCTGTACGAAAAAAATTCAACAATATAAAGAGTGGGAATGTGGAAGAAAAAATTATGCTCGAGAAACTATATGATCCTATTACAAAACCACTAAATGCCCTTTCTTCTGGAACTAATGCGATACCGTCTACAACTCCCACAATGACGAGAGTTATATCAACAAGTACGCCTATAAAGAAAAATAATTCCTTCAATTCGAGTGATTCTTCATTTTCTAATATTGCAAATGAAACAATAACAGATATGGATAATGATGAAATGGGGCCGTCCACTCTATTTGAAACACTTTCATCACTATCGAATACTTCAGAGTTGGAAACGAGCAATGTCACCAAACAAAATATAGAAATGGAATTGAAAAAACATTTAGAAAATCTCAAGAATGGCGACAGCGCATATGATTTAAAATATGGTATTCGCATAGATCCTTTAACATATTTGGTGAAAATGGGAAATTTGCAAGTACGTTTCAACAATGGAAATATAACATTTCATGATGGCATTGTACAAAAATATCAAGCTGTCGGTAGCAGGGATCTGTATAATCTAATATTCCTCAAGGAACCTCCGGTAGTTGCAGACTCGAGAATTCATCGTACTTATATTGAGATATTGACTTTGACAAGGGTCATATATAAAAAAAATCAAGTAAAAAATGGTATAAAGTTCAAAAAGTCCCATAAATATCAGAACATCATCAGACCTCTAATGAAAACACTCAAAAACCCTACTAGAACTTTGAATCTGACTGGCAAAGGACTCAATATAACAAAATTAAAGAAAGTGTTCACAACGAAGTCGAAGAACTATGTATATTGGAATAAGCCTAAAGAATTGGTGAGTCGCTTACGATTGTTAATTGGTTCTAAATTAAGCGGGAACACTATGCATCAAAACGAAATTGTATCTTTGTTAGAGGAACTACGCGAAGAAGGAATAATATATTAGATACAATCAGATATTACAGTTCAGAACCATACCATCACCCGAATAGCACACATTGCAAATACCGCTATGGCTAGTGATATCAAGAGACAGGTGGTTGATGAATTACATAAGCCGGCTAGACGCAACTTCCAGAGGAGATCTACAGTACTGAAAGGCGTCGGCGATCTATGGCAAATTGATCTTGCTGATTTTCAGGCGTATTCCAGATTTAACAAAAATTATCGATACGTTCTGGTAGTCATTGACTGTTATTCAAAATTTCTATGGACAAAGGCTGTTCGGAACAAGACTGGATTAGTCATAGCTGGAGCTATGAGAACAATTCTACAACAGGCCAATTACTCCCCAACACATATACAATCCGATTTCGGGAAAGAATTCCATAACTCACACTTTTTTTCGTTGATGGAGCAGTATGGAATAAACCATTACTCTACTTTTAGCGTTATGAAGGCCGCTATATGTGAACGAGTTATACGTACGATTAAATCATGGTTATACAAAGAGTTTTCGATAAATGGGAATTATAAATGGTTAGACATTCTCCCAATTATAACAAAGAGATATAATCATAGAGTGCACCAAACTATTGGAATGAAACCGAAAGATGTGAAGTCTACTACAAAATTGAACATTCCAAAAAGAGAGAAGAAAAAGATTAAAAAAAAAAATCATACCCAAGTATCGCATTAATGACATCGTTCGAATATCTAAATACAAGCACGTTTTTGAGAAGGGATATACAGCAAATTTTACAACGGAATTATTTAGGATTACAAAAATCAATAGTACCTACCCCCCAACTTATATGCTTGAAGATATGGATAAAAATCCAATTAAAGGATGTTTTTATGAAGCAGAGATACAGAAAACTAAAAACCCAGACGTATACCTTGTCGAGAAGATATTGAAAAAGAGTGGTAGCAGAGTTCGTGTGAAATGGTTAGGATTCTCCAATAAGCATAATTCCTGGATTGACAAAAATGCAATTGTTTGATAGATCTCATTGAAAAATTATAAAAAAAATCAAAAATATACTTTTTCATTACAACTTTATTGTTTGATTCTTTTACATATATTAAAAAAAAACATATATTTAAAAACATATACTACTAATCAATCAATATTTATTTGAAAAGCCGCATCTAGCTCCTGACGCCATCTTTCGTAAACAGCAGAGACCGTTTCATGTAACTGTTTGGATTTTTTCAAATCTATTTCTGCCTGTTTCCGAAGATCTTGGTTATTGAGCCTCTCCCTACTAACTTCTGTCATCACCCCCTCTCTTTGCTTTCGCAATTTTACAATTTCGGCTTCCTTCACTGCAATTTGTTCTTCAATTTCATGATCTTTTGTCATTTTTTCATCTAATTGTCGATCAACCTCATCGCATTTTAGGAACGTGCTTTTAGCATTTGTGCTCGCTCGCCTAGTCTCGTTCAGCATTTCCGTATACATCTGTAAGGGCAACAGAGATGCTAGTGGAATGCATTCAATTTTATTTGGTGTTTCTCTCACTGAAGATGAGGAACACATACCTTTCTTCGAAACACTACGTCCTTTCTTGTTCTTTGAAGACCTTGGCCCTGTTGAGGTTGATGCAGCAGTGTTGGGAACTTCGATTGTGGCACAACGTTTCGGAGTGCGTTTACTTGGCTGCTTATATGAAATATCAGGCATATGCAGAGCCTGTGTCTGAGGTTCTTGCACCTGAGCTTGATCCGGGATAGTGTTGCATTGTGATAGCTCGTTATCAGAAATATGTAGCACCGGCGGTTCTTCCGTCTGCTCCTGCACTATAATAAATTGGGATTGCACGCCCATCTTCAACAAATCATCAGCATCGAAATTCGATAGTTCTTCGACAATTAAATCAGCGGGATTTCTACTGCTCAATAAATTTTCCACATTTTCACTGTTCGGTAATAAACTCATTATAATTATTCTTACGAGTCTTACGAGAATTATTTCAAGTCAAAAACTGTTATAGCTTCTCCCATTTTGAAATATCATATTTATAGACGAACTACCACAACCCCACCACATATGCAACATGGAGTGGGAAATGTATCTCCCACCATTGTGACAAAGCATTTAAAGCTGAAAAACCTTATAGAATTCTTCATATCTCATACAATGGCAACAACATCTAGATATAATGCTGATTCAACCTCTAATGATCCTTCGGACACAAATCTGTCTGATACACCTATCGATGTGAACTTACCTTTACAAGTTGACATAATTACATCAACAAGTAATATAGTAATTCACTCGCATTTTATATGGAATCCAACAATCAGAGAATGGAGTCCAGTTACTCAAGAACCTGCACCGGAGGAAATAGATTATGATTCTGACGCTACTGTAGATTTGAATCTATAAAATATTCATGAGCCGATTAAATCCGCGCAACAAAACCAAAAGGTTCTTTTCAGAACCAACAAAAAAAAATAAAATAATCTGAGTACGCTACTGAATTCTGGAGCCCGTGTTTCAAAATTCATAAGTCAGGCACTGCATATGCCCCGAGAAAATCATTACTGATAATTACTGAGTTGAACTGTTATATATTATTGCTTGAATGAATAATTGAATTTTATCAACTAACATTATTCTTTATGTGAAATGTATGGAAAATGTATTTTTTTTTTTTGGATTATTATCTGTATGAAAAATGATTTCTTGAGAAAATAAAGAAAGAATAGTTATTATGATGGCTGATTCATTGGAATTTGTATTCACATGATAAAGAGAATTTTAATTAGATTATTTGAGTTGAACTTTTGGGGATTTTTTTTTCTTTCAATTAAAAAACCTACAAAAGTCCGATATAGGCCCCAAAACCCCGCCTATACCTGTGTATATCTCCGAAATAATATCATATACTCCATGGAGAACTTTCGTAGATTTTTTAGTTAGGTGAGCTGAAATGAAAAACTGAAAAACATAAATTTCCTGTAGAGGGCTGAAAAACATAAAAATGCTATGAGTTTCCATCAAGTTGGTCGATGTTCTAGTGTCCAAATCTTCAGAAACTTTTCCAACCCCAAATAAAGTTGTCTCTTGTATTTTTTTATTTTCTCGAATTCTTCCATTTTTCCCGAATATTTTTTTTCCAACGCCATCCGTTCTTTCTGCATTTCATTCATTTCTTGACATAGTTCCCCCTCAAGTGTGTTCAAGTTCGTAATCATTGCGAGAAATCTATTGTCGAATCCTATATCTGTTCTCATAGCACATGAATCTTCAGAACTCATACTTGAGGGGGCTCTTCGAATTGGAGGAGACCTGATGGGCGAAACGATGTTGTTAGGCTGTGGGATATCTTCATCCATAATTGTAGAAATTGACGAGGATGATGTGGAATTTTTTTCTACTTCCTCCATACCTGTGGAATTCAGCGTGTCAATTATTGTGTTTTTTCCATGTGCTTCTTCTGAATCCGGTTCCACATTATTCTGCTCAGACGTGGGGACGGCGGACGAAATATTTTTTTCAATTGCTTTGGTGAGTTCATTACTATTCGTAGAATTCTTCTTGCTCTTAGGCCAGGGAGCGGTGACCATCGGGTTGTATTTTTTCGCCGCCATCATTAGTTTTGCACAGTTGCGATTTTTTCTCTTCTTCTGTTTCCGTAACGCTTTGGGACTTTCTTGTTGTTGTTTTCTGCGCCTGTAAGAGGGTAGTCTCTGCGGCCTAGTTCTTTTTTTGTTGAATGGCGTGGTTTGTATAACGGTCGGTAATTTGGCGATTGTTCCTAATTCCCCGGTATTGTTCTCCATAACGCTCGGTAATTCGGCGATTGTTCCTAATTCCCTGGTATTGTTCTCCATCGAAATGTATTTTATAGCACGTTCTAATTCCGTTGATGTTACTTTGCGTCTTGATATATCCATAAAATCACAAAATGAATTATGAAAAATTTTAATTTGAACACAACCAAACTCGAGGAGCTCTGGTTTACAAATGAAATGTGTATGGTCTCCAAACCTTCGGAATATCGAAATGTACCTCAACGTATACCTGTTTTTATTGCGATAGGAGACCCTTTTTTATAGAGTATGATTTAACAAATACATTTTGACGGAAAGAAGTCGGAATATCGAAATCTATCCCAGCGGGATTATTTGATTTTATTGTTAGAAGAGACCCTTCCAAAAGAAATAAATTTTGAGACTCTGTATTTTCGTCACAAAGAATGATTTTTTTTCTCAGAACAATTATAAATGTATGCAGGAAAGGATTTTTTTTTATTCGTTTTATTTTGTTTTTTATGTTATTTCTTTTGAGTCTGAAAATCTATTCTTGATTTTTCCCAAGAGAGTTTCATCTAAGAACAATTACAAATCTTAATTTAAAATTTTCAAAATCTTATGTTAATAACAGAACAGAGGGGGCCCCAACACACGCCCCCTCCAGTATGCATCTCCATTTTCATATACTATGCATTCCCAAAAGATCTGTTACTACCAATCACAGAATTTCAAATATCATTGACTCATTATCACTCTCGTCATCTGATATTTCAATTGCTTCTTCTTCTTCATTTTCAGACTCGATTAATTCTTCATCATCCGAATTATCGTTATCGCTAGGCTCATATTCCCACAATTGTTCCGGATTTTGAACGAAGTCAATAACCGATTCGTAAAATTCATCATCGAAACTTCTATCTGTACTAGACGATATTTCATTTACTTGAATTGGTAAGTTAGAAGAAGATGTTTCTGATGGACTACAACGGCCTAATTCACTTGTAGAGTCAGCTTGAGACATTTCGAATGGAATGATAGCAATATACTGATCCTTTCAATTTATATACATTTTGTTAATGAATGAAGATGTCTGTGGACTTTTTAGGAGAGGGATTTGTTGTGGATACAAATTCGAAATAATTTTTTCGACTCTGAAACAAATATTGTTTTATAACATGTTTTATTAAATTATATAAATATGTACAATATGCAAACAACTTAATCTATATATTACACTAAATTTACAGTAAAGTACACGAAAAAAAAACTAAACATTACACACCCTACATGCCCTCTGACATGTTATTAGGATTAGGGAGTCTGTACACACTGTACAATAATGCCTCCCTATTTGGCCATATAAGCTAGACACATGTGTGTCTATATGCCTATATCTGGCGACCTGGTTATCATATCTTATACTATATAGCCTATAGCAAGGCCCACACAACTTCGCCAATTCACCATCAACTGTCTGTATGGCGGTAAATAATGTAAGGTGACAATAAACACAATCCTCACTTATTGTTTCGTTTATCGTCATATCGGCGAATCTTCTGCTGACTTGCTCGATCTCATCTGAAGCTTCGAATTCTTCTTCAATACCGCTGTCAGATCCGCTATCTGCTTCCTCCTCATCATCAAATTGATTGACATCAACTGCAATGAGTTGGTCGATTATCTCCATTTTGGCTTCCATTATTCTATTATACAACTACTGTACTCTATTACACACAACTACTATTTCAGTTGAAATAAAGATGAATACTGAATTCTATTGAGTCAATGATGTCTTTTTAAATGTTTTTTTCGGGAGGAGGGATGTCATTTCCTACTCCAAGACTAGAACTTTACATGTTTTCCAAAAGTGGGATTAACACCCCTCTACCACAAGACTTGAAAAACTATATATTTGCAGAAAATTCAACAGTGAAATCAGTTCCTACTCAAGACTTCACTCCCATAGAGTCGTGTATATGGACATTGTAGCTATGGTGTTAACAGCAGCATGGGATTCAAAAGCTAAGATTTATGTGTATCCATACAGAATACGGGACACATTGATATGTTATAATTGCCAAGGTGGTTGGGACAGAAGTCATATGATGGCAGGTACCAGTCTATGTTTCGTGTGTGCAAGAAAACAAACAACTTCGGAGATGATTCCTCGTTGCATTAGATGTGATATATTCTCCGAGACCTGCTGGAACTACTGGTGTGCCAGATGTCGCAGCGATGTCATGTTGTGTGATCGAGTAGGATATTTGTGGCCTAATGAAGAAATCCATTTCAGGGAATGTTGGTGCCTTTCCCATGAAGAACAAAAGCGGAGATGTGACATGTATCCAGGGCGAAAACCAACGACAAATACAACAATCACTGAATCTTCAGCACCATAGTTCAATTTTATTGTATTTATTATTTTCAAAATAAACTTTTATAATATAATTTTTCTTGTTTCCTTTCGCAAAAAAAAAATATTTAAATTTGGAAATTTCAATCAAATAATTAATATGTATCATCATCAACAAAAAGTTGCCATATCGAAAAAATTACATTTTTATAATTTTTCTTGTTTCCTTTCGAAAAACATATTTAAATTTTGAAATTTCAATTAAATAATTAGTATGTACCTATCATCGATAAAAAGTTTCCATATCAAAAATGATATTTCTTTATTTGCCCGGAAGGGTATGATGCCCCATAAAGTCAGGTAGATTACCGGAGCATCATATTATACTTGTGTCTAGGTACAATGACACAACGTCATTCTCTCAGTTGATTCCATTAGAGAATGAATGCAACAGTGTGAACCACTTTCTTAAATACACTCTCCCCGGCGTTACGTAATACCTACCACCTACCTACCTACCTGCCTGGGAAGGGGCGATTTTCGTTGGGGCGCATCATGCAATGGCCTCGGGTTATTCGATAATTATTCATGTGGTGTGGTGAGAGGAGATTAGGAATTCGTTTATGCATTGGGTTTTGGGTATTATTATAGTAGTTTCGTGAAAATAATAAAAACTTTTATAAATAATTAATATATTTTCAATAAATTCAGCAAGTGCACATTTTCGTTTAATATTATAATAATAATGCTTATTCAGATAAACGAATTTTCTCTTGTTCTAAATCCATAAGTCTATGATCCAATTTTTCATATTTTCTATGAAGTAATACCCTAGCTTCAGATATCTTCTCATTGAATGCTGTTCTAGCTTGACGAGACACATCGCCAACTATCGAATCTATGTGAGCGTTCATAGATACGTTTCTCCTTTCCACTTCACGAGATAATTCTTCCATCGCTAATTGCACTGAAGCATGAACAGTGAGTCAGTGATTTATTCAAACACGAATTTTCGTCTACTGATCTACCAAAATCAAGCACTGCTCAGATATTTAGCTATGTTCACATATCCTGTATTCTGCGTGCAATATGAATATGAGTTCAACATAAATTAAAATAGAGGTAAAATGAGTTGGAAAAAAAATGTGACAAAATATTTCATTATTTATTTATTCCATGAGTATACATTTTGTTGCCATTATAAATAATTGATTACTTTAACTCCAATTCAGAAAAGTAGAGTCTACAGATTCAAAAACATAATTTCATGCACTAAAAATTAGAAGTGTATCAATTATTACAATTTTTCAATAATTATGTTCCTTTATACCTAGTTGATTTTTGTAATTGATTTGAACCTGTTTCGTCGCATTTTGAACAACCCTTTTTCATTTCGAAAACTATTTCAACCAGTATATTTCAGGAGAATCTGAAAGTCGTTCAAAATGTTCTAGTTTGATCGGAAGCAATAATAGGCATAATAGGATAGAGTGCTATGTTGCGTATAAAAAGTTTCAGTGATTGATCTCATGAGAAATGAAGCGATTAAGACGCCAACTATATTCCTAAGAATATGTTTCAGCCACATTCATTGTAGGTATATACTACATGATCCTTTCAGTAAGGAAACATTCCAATGGAAATTGAAAACGGTAAATACATATCTATTGGTTATGAAGTTAGATATTTGAAATCAAGTATTATTCAACAGCAATAATTTAATCAGTCTTGGAAATACTATTCGCCATTAAAGAATTATTAAAATTGAAACGATTTATCGGTTTCTTCGTAAACCCATAAATCAATTCAGTTTACGCGGAAACAGTAAAGTTTTTATAGCCTGAAAAACTTCAATATTCGCTTGGCCCCACAGTAGGTTCAAAAGTTTTATATAGTAAGTCGTCAGTAGAAACTACTACGTCTCAAAATTAAATGGAATATAGTCACAATGAGGAACATTAAAATGTACTTTTATGGAAATTTCTAAATAATTTAATGATATCAAGCTAATAAATAGCGAAATAAATAATTTAGGCTTTTCATTTATTTCAATAAAATCCATAACAATGTAACTGAATAATTAAAGTGAACAATCAATATTAGAAAATGCAACGCTGTTATCTTTCATATGTACAAACAATTTTTCAGTCAATTTCCAGACATGATATTGAAGCGGGTTTTCACTACAATTCCATAAACCTCGTGATACATGACAGAATACTCTTCTTATGGAAATATTCCTGGTGAAAATATATTACGAATGATTCATTTGCAAGGTTTTCACTATTCATTTTATTACACTTCGAGACTAATAATTGTTCTTTCAGGTCGCATCCAAAGAAATACAGGACTTTTCAAATTCGAGTGTAGGCATTGGGATCTCGGTAACGGTAAGAGATAGAGGGGTTGTTGGATGAGGGCAAAGTAGCGAATTTCAGAGGTTAATTATATGAATGAAAAATTCTCATTTAGCTTGTTATTTTTGGAGTTAATAAGGGAAAAATCGAAGATTTGGAAATTTTTGTTTTACCTGTACCTATCTATTTATTTTGCCTATACTTTTTTAAACTTATGGCACTTTCCATAGCAACTTTTTGCTTTCTTCGCAAGAATGTGCATAAGATTTATTTACAAAGTCTCTATAAATTAATGCCAAATCATGTTTTACATTGGCGTAATATTGTCATCAGAACTGCCGATGAAAAGGAACTATTTTCAAAAAAATTAAATAAGTATCACATAATATTTTATCAATAACAGCTGATGAGTAATATGAAAAATTTTGAATTTTATTGGTTATAGTTCAATATTTCCAAAACACTCATCAAGATGTAACGCCAATATGAAACATGACTCTTGGTATTAAAGAAAATGCGATGAAAAATACAGGTCCGTATTTGAAATAAAAAGTTGAGGATGGCCCAATTTGTATGATACTTTATATATACTTTTCTAAGCTTTATACAGAACTTGTTTTATAATTTCTCAGCCAAATTGGAGATGAGTCATAAATTTTAAAAACTCCTACACGCTGAATTTGAAGAATTGGATGCCTTGGGGACTCCTGTACATAAAGGCTCAACATGAGTAAGGAATTGAAGGTATTGCGAGGATCTGAATTTAACATTTGAGCAAAATAAATACCAATGCAACAAAGTAATATTGATAATTCAATAATGTTTTCATATCAATAAATATCAGAATAACCTTCAAATTTATTCATTGATAATTTCATGTTCAGACTATCAAAATGCCATGTTTTAGAGACATAAGTTATTATTTGATCAATATCATCAGTTAGGTATTGTTTAGGTTGAAATGATAACAATAGACCAATACCCTATTTCTAATATTAATACTTTATACCTAGATATGACCATATTGATATCCAAATATTTCTTTGACAATAATGGTATGAATATTTGGTCTACAAATATTAATTTCGTCTATACCCAAATACCAATCTTGACATTAAATGTGAATTAACTAATATATTTTTTGTCACAATGAGTCATCACGACATTTTTTATCAATATTGCAGTAATGCTAATATTAGTACATTGCTTTTTCAATATTCAGTACCACTGGTTCAATAAAATTTTTCCGGATTCAATATTAACCCAATATGAAATTGGTGCTTAGCCGATGTTACATCTGGACAGATACAAAAATATCTTCTCTGCGATAACTATTCGACATCTCTTCGAAGTATCTGAAATTATTCCTATTTACGTTTTATGTCTTCATCGAATTTAACATTTTCAGTGTTTTCCGAGATACCGAATGGCTAAAATTTTGCAAGAGACCCACAAGGAATCGATTGTACCCTCGTATAAACCTTTACCTATCATTGCTTCCGAGATGGTAAAACTTATTAAATTAAACCATACATATACAGTCATATCCATGAAGTTTAACTATAAAATACTCGGTCATTTTGAGAAGGTATTGTTCATGACCATCAACACAGCATAAAGTTAAATTTGGTAAATTTGTTTCAAAATATGCTATACTGAATCAACTGTATATCTCTGGGATTTCGAATATAAGGACATTTTGTATATTTCAACTTATTTCATCTACATCCTATTGGGTAGTCACGGTAGGTAATCCTACATTCAGGATTTCATCAATAGGCTACAATGCCTAGATTTTCATGAATTAATGATATTATTTGGTTATTATATGGTTTGTAAATGAAAAAATAGTAGTCATTTGTAATGAATATATCCATTATTCTAAAAAATATGAGTATTTGGCATTCGATGACTTTTCGGAATAATAATTTTTTCCTACAAACTTTTTGGTCACACAATGAAAGTTCATCGTAACAATAAAAGTTCATAACGAATACTTTTATTGTGAAATCAATAATAACAATTTTTACATTTTGGGACACGCTGTCTATAATGAACAGTGAACAGAAATAACAAAAGCATGTAGTTTAAATGAATAAAAATGCATAATTGGAAAACTGCGGATGAAACGATTGTTAATCTGTTTATAGAATTGTCGAATATGAGGAAGCAACGTCTTACGATCATTGAAATAACTCCAGAGCAATTGATATACCTAGTTGAAATAATGTAAAGTACCTAATATAGAATTAATGAATTGACATTAGCTTTTCGAGTGATTGTTAAAAAATATTTCTCTAGGGACTTTCCTTTCAACGAATGGTTATTTTCTATTTTAAAAAGAGAAGGTACTATTCATTTTCTATTTGAAGAAACACCCCTTTTTGAGAAACCCTGAAAAAACTCAATGGAAGCGATCACTCTTCTATCACAATAAATACTTAATACCTATAGCTATACAAAATTTCAAAGCTTTGCCAAACTCATAGAATACCAAACTGAAACTTTCTTGAAAACGAAATACAATCTAAGGTACCTCACCTACATTCATAAGCGAAAACCCAATATAGTATATGACTATAACGACTATCATTTGAGAAAAATTAATAACTCATTTCCGGTATGTGACTATTGAAATTTAATTTCAAAATTCTTCAAGAATAATAGATCCAAAATTAGTAAAATTTCGAGTAAACATAAATGACTTTGAGAATATAAGAAATAAGTCAGTATATACTAAGTCGACTTTTCAGTATGGTGATTGTGTCTACCATCATTATTATTAGCTACATGCAACAGGTCAAATGAGATAAGTGATCCGCTAACAAAAGGTAATATTCTATCGATTAAACACAAATTTGCAAATTTTTTTCATTGATATATTATGTGATCAAGTCTACCCGAATTTGGATCTCTGCTTACTCCTAATATTACAACATAATTGTTTGAGCCTTCTATAGCCAAAAGATGGATGCACAAAAATATATATATAATTATATATAAATGAAGTAATTGATGGGAGTACAGCTATTGGGAGGGTCTTAATGAAACATCTTTTGAATGTATATTTTCGGATGTTAATATAGATACATTATAGAAATCCATAGGATGTCCAGTAGCATTGACATGTTGAGATAAGGCAAAAGCATTTGGTTTTGAACGGATATCACTTTTATGGGAGGTTATTCTTGCTTTCAAATTTCTTGATGTCTCACCAATATACTCTTTATCTCATATACTACACCAGCTTTTTCAAGTTTTGGAGTCTCATCTTTTAGTTTTGTGAAAAGATGTTTCCTGGAACTGGTTTATATTAAAAATGAGACACTATCTATGAATAAGAAAACTGATACACAAAATTTAAACGTAATTTATTCTAATATTCTTGATATTGAAAAGAAAATTCGTTTCGGAAACAATCCATCAAATATTTCAACTCCATCTTGAATCATCCTTTTACTCACATTGATTTATATTATTTGAATCCTTTGTATAAAATCAATTTTACAATGTCATTATGACAAACATTCATTTTATTTTTGGTACGTCCATCAGTTTTATGTATATTTTTTTCCCAAGTTCTGTTCTGCAATTTATTTTACAATCTCACTGCAAGTACTTGTTTATGTCCTCACTTTTTTTGAAAATAATTGTTAATTCCATTCTTAGAGAGACTGAAGAAGAAATAAAGCTATTCCGAAAGCTTTCTCAAAAGTAAAAAGAGTTTTCATTCAAGACCCCCCCCCCAATAGCTGCACCCCTACAATTACTTCATTTATATGAATAGTTTCAGCTACTAATATATCAAATAATTACATATGTACATATTCTATTCTCTGGTGATAATGGACGAATCTTTATTCAATACTATTGAGTAGTTAATGCATTTATTGAAAGTTTAATTGAAATAAGGAACCGAGCATCACTTTTTGAGGTAACCAAAGGTGCAAAATTCCAATGCACGAATTAATCAACGTGTGAGATTGTTTCAAGTAATAAATAGGGATTTTTCGACAACCGCTTACAGTAGCTTTTGAAGCTCTCAGATCTCATCGTAAAGTTGATGTTTTCGGAGAAATGTAATTTTTTTACTGTAATCCTACTCTATAGCAGACATTTGAAAAAAATCTCGATCTCCACTGCTTTTGTTGAAAAAGTTACTCTTTTGCATAATAATGGTGCATTCATACCATTCTAATTAATACAAAAAGAGCTATTGATGAACATTTAGAGTGCAAAGTGACAGATTGCTGCTCGACAACTGTTAAAAAAATTGTTTAAAATTGTTTTGTCCATCAATAAATACTGACAAGGTTTTTTCTACAAACGCAGTCCATAGAAAAAGAAAAACAAACAGAAAACCCTCGAGGCTTCATTCAACATGTGAACATAATTACCTATTAGAAAATTAACACTATCGTGGCTACTTATAGAATGCCATTTATTCACCTTCATTATCTTTCATCGTTAAAGAATAGATTCTTTTTTAACTAAAGCAGGGGAAAGTATTTTTCAATATTTTCGCTTAAGAGCGGGGATGCTGTCACAAAATGACATTTCTCGGAAAACGTCAAGACAGCGATAAAATCGGGAAATGTCAAACGTCAAAAAATATTTTTCTACAACGCTACAGCGGTTGTAAAAAAATGTATTGGTTCATATTGAAACATGACCTAATTGTTAGAGATAGTGCCTTATTCTTGGTTGAATTTTTTGTAAGTAGAGCTCAGAATGACAGTATAGGAACCATAGTAGCGTATTTGTAGAGTTGTTCATAGCAGACGAGCCAGAAAAAGTCGATATTGATTGGAATTAATTCTCGTTTTTTTTTTCGAACTCCAAAAAATTGATGAACTGTAAAATGTTTACAAATCTCACAGGAATTATTACCTATTTTAAATAAAGTATAACACTCCCTCAAGGAAAGAAACCCAAAAACGATCTACACCACCACCCCGGATGGTCGGTGCACACTAGGAAGCATTAGGTAGACGCCGGATTGGCATCAAGGTACGGAAGATGATTTAAAAACCAAATCTAGACAACGGAGTCTATAACCGAAAATTATTTTCGAATATGTGAATCGGAAAAAATCTGCAGGGTCGAGTGATTTTTTAATGAAATGCCATGTATGTTAGCACATTTTTTCAACAATTTTCATAATCCCCATCTACCCCTCAAATATTCAGCCCTTGCTGTATCACTTCCGTTTAAAATAACCTCAACGTTATTCGCCATTTCCGTTATTTCGCTATGATGAGTAATGGCAAAATAGTGGAAATGGCGAATGACGGTGACGTTTTTTTAACGGAAGATATACAGCATAGGGCTGATTATTGACCATCTTCCTACCACTTGAAAGGTAATGATTCTTTTTGCTATTGAAATGATGCCAATTGTAAATACCTACATTCCAAAAAATCACTGTCGTCTTGATAGTAACCGAAAGTTGGCCTACATTCCTGAAATAATTCAAATAGATTTTTGACATTCTCAAAAAAAAATTGTCGACAAGCTGACGTTCCTTGTTTATTGTTCCAAAAGTGACCAAAAATAGGCTCTATGTATGATACGGTATGAATTAATATCGTTAAAGTCATCAAAATAGACTGATGCTCATAATATGGACAATGATTTGTGGAAATACAATTTGAAAACTTAGAGAACTACCCAAGCACAAAAACTCTACTGTACTCTATTTGCATTTCGGCGGCAAAGTTATGAATATGTAGTCCCTGAAAATGCGAACTTTGTTGACCTCACTGACTAAGTGTTGGCCTGTCAATTGAAACTCTCACAATGACATGAGAAAGTGAGAAGAAGGTTTATAACGATTACTGGTTACATAATATACCATTTTCTACAAACGTCAAAAAATGACAAAGTTCGCGCATTGATAACAATATGCAAAGTGACCCTTTTTTTCATTTTCCTTCGTTACCATGACACCGTGCGCGAAGTGTAAACTATATGGGATTTTTATATTTTCACCTTCATGTTCCTCAATCAAGCAATAATCCAAGAAATCATTTATTCATTTTATTTCCATAGTTACAGTAATTACTTGATTTGGAAAAACAGTTTAATTTTTTTTAACTCGGTTGCGCCTCGTTAAAAAAAATCAGTTATCGATCACCTAAGTAGCATTTCGCGCACTAGATACAAAAATAACTATTTTCTGAAGCTAATCTTTATCGCACAGCAAAATTAGATTGTTTTTTGAATGCACTTTCACGAGCTTTAACATTACATATTTTTGAAGGAACCATTCCTTCTATAGAAACGCAGAGTTTATACTACGTATTCATCAAATTAAACATTAAGAAAAGTAATTTTGTTTCCATCGTTGACAATTCTTCTACTAGACAAGGTATTGACGACATAATCCAGTGAAGCAGTGATAAGTTGCAATTCAGTTCCCAGCTGTCAAAGACTGATACTGCACCTATTGCAGCAACCAATTTAGTGACCGAAATTCCAATTTACTGAATTTTGAATGAAGAATGTGTTTCTTTTTTCAGTAACGTAACCGTTGGAGAATATAAACATTATTACTATCAAGATAGTAATAATTTGGTTCGCAATTTTAAAAAATTGTTTTTGTCAGAGAATGATTGGAAATTAATGTTCATTTTATGATTCACGATATGACAATTTCAATTCTCTCTTAGAATTCAGTTATCCCCCGCAAGTATTATTAATATGTGTATTTGAAACGGACAACTCTTGAAATCTGGCATACTGTCTAAAACAAACTTCAATAATATAACTTTATCTCTGTTATCAGAAAACTATGATATGGCCACTTCTGATTGCGAGCCTTGGTTACTTTCAAAGTTGAGCTTACTCGGGGTACTTTTACCTCTTGCAGATGGAATTAATTTAACGGAAAACTATAATTATGAAAGTACTACAGAATGCATTTTTTTTTATTTCTACAAAGAGGAAAGGTTGTATATTTTAGGTAACATTAATTTATTCAAAATTCAAAGCTCCTGTACATATTTTCAAACCGGATTTTGGCACAAGGTAGAATATATTCAAATTAAACCTCGAGAAATAGAATTATGGGACTGTACATTATTTTACACATTTTACAAATAATTAGGTACACATCATTTCAGCCTAAAATTCCATAACTATTACGTGTTATCGTGGTTACTCCCATTATCATCTGAAATGGGAGTATCACCTTTTTGGAGACAGTCTCGTAGGCCTCGTAGGATTATCTCAACCCTTCGATCAAGTGCGGTCAAATGGGGATACCAAAGAATTGGTGCAACAGGGTCTTTGCTCATGCTTTTTTGCATAGCTTGACTCAATTTGGCAGGTCCATTATGAAATCTGAAAAAGATGAGAAATACATTAGAAATATTTGGCGGATTTTCTTGATCATCGAATCAATTTAAAATATAATCCCAATATTTGATATTAATGAACTAAAAAAACACTTTTTGTCTCTCTTGGAACGTCAGTGAACTCAAGTTGAATTTTCACAATATTCGAACTATTTCTCAAAAAAAAAGAAATGAGTTTATATGTTCCCAAATTGTCAGTTACTTGAATTTGAAAAAATAATAGACGTAATAGGGAGAACATAAGATAATGGAATATATTCTTACTCGATGAAGGTACATAAAAAGGTTAATTCATGTAGGTACCGGCCGGCAGCTTAGCGGTCTAATGGCACAGGCCGTTCGAAACTCCAGCATAGCGATAGTCGGTTCGAGCCCGATGTAGATACAAGAGATTTTTTCTCAAATACTCTATATAGGATCGATAGGCGACCGCATGCCTTGTTGAAAATCAAGTGTATTGTGAGTTGTCTAGATGCCAATCTAGTCTGGTGCTAGCTTGGAGTACACACCGACCACCCGAGGTGGTGCTGTAGGTTTTCCGGGTTTTCCTACAGCTGAAAAGTGAATACATCACCTAAAACATCAGTAAGTCGCCCCGGAGCGCCACGGTTAATAATAATAATAGCCGTCCTCCACCCGCACAGGCTATGCCTTTGGGTACACTCAACGAGTGTTTATGAGGGAGTATTATTATTATTATTATTATTAATATTCATGAAAAAATTAAAATATGTTAAGGGTAAGGTTACATTCGGTACATTCTTCACGTTGACATGGAGGTCAATTTTTTGGGTAAATGCAGAGACCACCTACGAATATTGATTAGGAATGAGTTCATAAACACGATAGAGAATGTGGACTTTGTCTGTGAATGAAATAATATGAGTTGCGGTGGATGTCATAATATCAATTTTTTTTGCCTGTAGGTGATGGTGGACAGCAATTATGTTTCGTTAATATGATTGATTGGGAGCTATCTTGAAGATCACAAATTATGGAAATAGAGAAAGTTCGAAGTGTAGGAGAAGTACTGAGTACCACAGGGCACGGTCATTGAAAATTTTTCCCTACGCACATATAGGAGTATTTACCATAAAGACCTGGCCAAAAGTTGAAAACCCAAAGTATGTTAAAATTCAATGCAAACGACTTTTTCTAATACTCAAATAAATTGTTTATGACATTTCGCCTTCATATGCGCCTTTCGCTTCACATCTGCATCTGAAGTAGTTTTGTGTGTAGTTTGGGTGATAAATCAGTGGGATATGGAAGGTGAAGGTATGTACTTTATCAGTAATCAAAATACATTTAATTTTCAGTGCCCACAATGTTTTTTCACTTAATGAAAGCACTCATACAATAGTCGCATTTTTTTGCAGAAGAAAATTAAACGTCAATGTTTTGTATGTGTTCCAGGCACTTCCGAGTAATTTATTCTTACTTTAAATGAAGTTAAGGCTTTTCTGAAGAGAACTGCTAAAGAAAAAGTTCTACTTCGTTCCGCCATTTTGTAGATCAGACATTCAAACGTGATGATAATAGATATGGTATTTCACATGGTTTACATGGGAATTTCAAGAATATTACTAAAAAGCAGTTATATGATGCAAGAATGCCTGGGAGAAAGAAAATTGATGATAAAATGATATTTTTGGAGCAAAGAGTTATACAGCTTACAAAATGTCCTGATGGTGAACTGAACATAAATCAAAACACCCTTTAAGTAATTTCAAGTGCGATTTCAAGCTAAAGTGGGTAGCTGCACATTTAGAACGCATGAACGTTTCCTAAAAAATAACGAGCAGTGACTTAAAAACACCTATGAATTTGCAATTTGGACTACCGCAAATCTGGGTCGACCATCAAAAGAAACTCTTAAATGCGGGATATCAATTCTTCACGCAAGAATAAGATTCTTCGAATCTATACTTCGTCTCTCTTACAAGCTCCCCATTATAAAATGGCAAATTAGGTCAGCTGAGGAAAGGAATAGTAGAAGAAAGGAAAGAAAACATCCAAAAAGCATTTTGAGAGGAAATGGGTCTTTTAGTGGATATACCAAAAGCAGGATTCGAGAACACTAACGATCAATAATTCCAAAAGATTTTTTGCTGATCCTGACACTTCTTCCCGAATTACTGGAATGAACTTATAAAACACATTTTTTTATTTTTTTTTTAACAATTTTTAAAGGCTTTTACTCACGTCCGATCCATTGCTAAGCAGCAGTAGGCAACAACCACGTAAAAAAAGTAAGCCGTCCTGTTCGGAAACTTTAAGTCTTCTACTCTTTGAAGCAGAAAATGCACGAACCGAAAGCAGTGAGGACGAAGAAGATAATTCATATGATGAATCTGACCTCGATGATTCAATTATATTAGTTCCACCTGTTTCTCCTGAATTCAATTAATTAAACGTTGAAAATCTACCTCTGATTATTTATTTATGGATTTCCACGCGACACATCACACAAAATAATTTTGGACAGGTTTTTCGTTTGAATACTCCTATGTGTCACGGTAAAAATTTTTCGGCTCATGTGTATGAAAATGATAACCGGATACCCTACATGAAAGTGATAGTTTTTAGTTTAGTAGAGATGAAAATGAAGCAAATAAACATTATCATGCGACCCGATGGGAATATACTAAAAACAATTTGATGAATTTTTGACACCAATGACAGTTAATCCACTACTTGGAACTTGATTCAGCTCTTCGTTTGACAGTTTATAAACATTTTCAAGATTATATTTTAACTTCTCTCTATAACTATTAATATGGGCTCTGATAGCGAAATTTCAGTATTTCATAAACAGAATCTATCGTAGAATAAATAGCATTTCATACACGAGATGAAATACGGTTTTTTTGTTCGTGAGATTGCCACACTCGCTTACCTTCGCTCGTGGACAAACTCTCACCTAACGAAAAAAAAATAAAAAAATTCATCTCTTGTTGAAAAATATTCTATTTTCTTTGCTGACGACATGGTACTCATCAATGATGATATTTCCTAATCTGGAGTTGGAATCACATTCCATATTTTCCAGCATGAGGGAAATCCGCAATTTTTCAGACAAAAAATTTATCATATATGTTAGATAGGCACTTAGATGAGGAAATAAAATTGTCAGCATTTTTATGTTTAATTTATCATGCCCTTTAGCATACGTTGTTATTGAGCGTATAGTTTTATTCACATCTTTCATAGATACTTCAGCACTAGGTCGAAAACACCATCATATTTATCAAGAACGCTTGGTCATCCTTCGAATCAGGTATATCAGGTATGCTGTCAATGAGGTATTGACTGAAATCTTCTGGGTTTATATCAACTGATTCATTATCTTTATTTTTTGTGATATTCAATAAACTTAAAGTTTTCCAGAACACCTTGGGCTCCGATTTTGACTTTGATATTAAGAAAGCCATGTCATCGTTCGCCATCAAATAAAATAACATCATATTTTAGGAGCAGATTAGTAAAACTAAATTTTCAAGTTCATCCAGACAGATGGAGAAATTGGTATTAGGGGGTCTGTAGAGTGTTCCCAAAAATAAATTTATCCCGATTATTTTCACAGATATCCAGAGACTTTACAAGTTGGCCATTTCATTGACTTCAATATCTTTGTGTTTGATTGATTTCCTTGTGTAGAAGGCTACACCTCCTCCCCTATTTCTCCTATCAATACGGACCAAGTTGTAATCAGGTATGCTTATTTAATCATTCATTATATCAGGGTTAAGCCAGGTTTCCGATAATCCCACAATGTTTAAGGATTCTCCCTTGACAATTTCCGAAAACAAATCAAAACCCGTCATGATTGATCTAATGTTGAAGTGTGAAAAATTCAGCGAAGTATATTTCATATTCACTTTCCTGATATGATGTATATGATAGCATTTTTGTTTTCTCATCATTGGTAAGCAGATTCATCTACTCAAATCAGCCAAATATATTGATTAGGTCCTTCTCAATTTTTTCTTGCATGCAGTCGAAGAGAGGTGGTGGATAAAAGGGAATGAAATCGGTTTTTCACGAGTTTTATCAAAAAAACTTAAATGTAAAAGTTGTAGATAATTGAAAAGTGTATAACTTTGATTCATACACATTCTTCACATAACCTCAAAATTGCCAAATAAAAAGCGGAAAACCGATAATTTTGTTTTTATTTTTCCTTGTAAATTAATTTCCGATAACAGAAATTGGTAGGACTAATATTTTTTATGCCAAGCAGGTAGATCTTATTTTATTTTTGTCAAAAAAGTCAGCAGGTTTTGAGAAATTGATGATTTTCGCAAAAAATTTGTTTTTTGCACGTTCCTGAAGAATTTTTTTTATTTTGGAGCGTTCTGTGGGGGCGCAGTTCTTTCGTATACCCTTCAACTTTCATATTTATAAAAAAATATACTTAATGGAAAAATGTTGTGTAAATATGGCTCAAAAATGCAAAACAAATATTAATAATGATAATATTTATATATTTTCATTTAATTTCATTAAAAAAAAACTCATTTGCCATAAAAGGGGGTGTAATCGGTTTTTTACGACTTGCAGCGTGAATTCAAAAAAATCGAGGCACTATCTATCGTTTTCGAGAAAAAAAATGTTCTTGCCTCGTACGGTTTGTCAACCAACAGTTTATGATTACCCTGTATGAAATTAGATGGATAGAAAGTCTTCAAAGTCGTATTTCAAGAAAAAGTTGATCTGAAATTTGAAACTGTATAGTGAGAAAGTCGATATGAGCAGAATTCGATTTTTCATTTGCTCGCAATTTACACAACATTGTTCCAATAAAGTAGAATATTTTTTTTTCTTTTATATGAACGTTGAAGTCTTTACAAAAAAATGCGTCCTCACAAAACTCTCTGCAATAAAAAAAGGTTCTTCAGCGACATGAAAAAACTATTTGACAAAAATTGAATATCTGCTTGATTGGCATAAACAATATAGAGCCCCAAATAATTGCTTTTTGGACAAAAGTACTACCTGGAAGCCACCTGTGCCATCCCGTGCAGGACAGTCTGTAGTTTATTCCCACCATGTCCTCAACTCAAAAATGCCATTTTTTTATTTGTTATAAACAATAAACAACAAAAAATCGCGTTTATTTTAGTTTTTTATTGTAAAATGGAAACTATTGAAGCAGTGTCAACAGTGCAAAAAAGAGAACTGTAGAAAATTGAATTCCAAAGAGAATGACGGATAAAACGATCCGATCGGATAATTAGAACCGGAGAAAAGCGGGAAAAACCGAAAAATTGTGTTTTTTTTTTAATTCATAACTCTGCCATTTTTTAATATTAATAGTTGAAACTTTGCACGGTAGTAGCCATTGACGTGCGCCTTATGTGTGCAAAACCTGAATTCAGTCGGATTAATAAATAATAGTTTTCGCACAATCCTCATTTGAATTTTTTTTGGATGCGTGTGAGGTCGTCCGATTGAAATTTAAAAAATAGATTTGGAAAGAAGACGTGAGCATTAACAAAACGTCTATTCTGATTTTTCGATAAATCGCGTTTAAGTGTGTTAAAAACTAGTGAGAACATGAGGGAAAACGACAGACCGCGCATGAGCGATCGAGTGGTGGGGAACTGTGCGAATCGAGGAGAAACGTATATAATATAGTAATAGGCGCGCGCTGCGCGCAACTTATAATTCTTTGCATTTGTTTATCTCGGCACGTACTGCAGCTATTTGATTGGTCTTTTTCTTGATTTTGGGGTATCTGAACCTGAGGAAATCGATTCGTGACTCAGATTTCATGAGTGATGAAAGAATAAGTAGGTATTCTATGTTTTATGCTACATATCTTTATTCATAGACAATATATGAATAGATTTTTTATTACAAAACAAAGTAATCAATTTTCTTACATGATAAATGTACATTTTTATTTTAACGCAAAATTACAAAATCCTTCTTTTTTTGGCAGGTTCATCGCATTCTGCTACTTCGCTATTAAAAGTAATATTGTCTATTGACATGAAATCATCGCTTTCATCCTCGGATCTACATTCATCATCAGACATAATTGTATCATTATTATTTATTAGTAAATTGTAACACGTATCTTCGTGGCAGTGTGCACAAAGATTCGAACATCTCAAGCTGTGTTTTTTAGAAGTACATGATGCATCAAAACATCCTTTTTTCCTGCATGAACACGAAATCTGAAAAATCAATGTTTTAGGGATTGGTGGATCAGTGGTTCTTACGGAAACTATACGATTATTTTGTTCAGTCCACCCCCAGTCAGTGGCTTTCAGATTTCCGTTACCTAGCCACGTTTGGACTTTGCCTCTCTTGGTTAAGTTATTGAAAATCATCAAAAAAAGAAGATTTATTGTAGATCCAACTCCAAATCCAAACTTTCTGCGGAAGTCTATGGAAAACCACTTCGGAGAAAGATTAGCATTTTCTTGTAATGAAATAAAATAATCTGTAGTTCCAATGAGCTTATAATATGAGACACAAGATTGCTAATATCCTGTAAAATAGCAGTATTTGGGTAGAAAATCTATCAAAAAATAACTACTTCCTGGCCAATGCCACTACAAACATTGAATTACTTGTGATAAAAGTGGCGCTCTCAGTTTGGATTTATCCACGGTGCGGGCGCGTTCGCGGCCCTGAAATGGGATTTACATCGAATCATTCGTTTCAGTCATTAGTTATTGACTACTAGACCTACCCTATACTGATGAGGGGCAACACCCCGAAATCGGTCTATAGGTGGTCCGAAAATTTTGATAAACATTCCCTTGCAACAAGCAATTAGAGAGGAAAGTAAATAGGCTAGGGGGCTTCACCGACAAAATCCCATGTATTTTCTTAGGTAGGTCCGTTCTGGCAATTTTGGTTCCTTTCAAGGTCACGCGTCACTGCTTCGCGTTCATCGTGTGACGTAATCGAGAGATATCCAGTTGATTGATAACATTTTGCCAATAGAGCGTCAAAACTACACCGTTTCGTTTTTTCAAAACGCTTCGTTTTCAAAATAGTACACCGTTTCGTTGCCAGAACGGACCTACATAAGAAAATACAGGGGATTTTGTCGGTGAAGCCCCCTAGACTATTTACTGAGGAACTCTGCAAGGAAATTTTATCAGATGTAATTCGATGTTGGTCGCAGTATTAGCCAGGAAAGTAGTTGTTTCTTGATGGGTTTTTGATCCAAATACTCCTATTGTATAGGATATTAGTAATGAGCAGTTCTACGGACATCTGGAAAACTTCAAATCCTACAATCGTACATTCATCAGATATCGTTTATGGTCTTCCCAATTGCCAATTTCATATTGGATATTCTTATGATATCATCTGTGAATATTTTTATCAAGTAGTATATATAAGTAATCTGTTTCGAATAAAATTAAAATTAATTGCACATTTCTGGTGAATGAATAGTAACACCATGTAAATATATAATGAATTGTGTACAAATATGTTTCACAAGAATTAGGAACTTCAATTCAATGAACTTTATTCTATTTTCAAACCTTACCATACGGTCCCAGGCGACAGTGGTTTACGAATATTGCTTCGCCGATGATATGTTTCGTCGTCGTCAAATGGCTGCAGCCAATTTATTATCAAGAAAATATGTACATATAATATACATGTAATGCTACTTGGAAAATTGCGCAGATTTTGGTGAAAAAAGAATTTCAGTAGGATGAATTATGAGTGACTTTCAGCGTGTTGAAAAATGAATATTTCATTGAAAGTTGAGTTTCGGCACAAAATAATGCTCATAGGCGAAACAGTATTATTAGCGGTGGCAAACCTAAACGCCATGCGGTCCTTGTATTCGTCGTTTTCAAATTGCTCTAGCCAATTCATTATCAATAATAGATCTATACATAATCGATATGAAATGTAGCTGGGAAAATTGCGCAGATTTTGTGAAAAGAGAACTTTAGTTGGGTGAATCATGAGTGACTTTCAGGGTGTTGAAACATTAACATTTTATTGAAAATTTTATCTCAGCACAAAATAAAGCACATTTTCGGAAAAAGCTTATTTTCTTTAGACATTTTTGGAGACTCATTCCAAACTACGTGAATAGGCCTTTTTAACAGTGAAAGAATTTTTAAAATAACTCTATTATACTAGAAGTTATAGGCCTTCTTTTAATTAATTTTTGGAATATCCCAATTTTTTTCGTTTTTTCTATGTAATTTTTGTCACGACCAAGCTGGCGTGTCGTAGATTTCCATTTCATATGTGGAAAGACATAAGGAATCGACCTGCATAGATCCCATTTTGATATACCACATGGGCCAGACTTTAAAATAGGTGATTTCGGCGCTGTTCCCACCGGACTATAAACGTTTCTCCTCGATTCGCACAGTCCCCACCACTCGATCGCTTACGCGCGGTCGGTCGTTTTCCCTCATGTTCTCACTAGTTTTTAACACACTAACGCTTTTTATCGAAAAATCAGAATAGACGTTTTGTTACTGCTCACGTCTACTTTCCAAATCTATTTTTTAAATTTCAATCGGACGACCTCAAACGCATCCAGCTCTCCGCAAAAATATTTCCAAAAAAAATTCAAATGAGGATTGTGCGAAAAGTATTAATCCGACTGAATCCAGGATTTGCACACATAAGGCGCACGTCAATAGCTACTATCGTGCAAAATTTCAGCTCTTAATATAAAGAAATTGCAGAGTTATAAATTTAACAAAAAAAAAAACAATTTTCCGGTTTTTACCGCTTTTCTCCGGTTCTAATTATCTGATCGGATTGCTTGATCCGTCATTCTCTTCGGAATTCAATTCTCTACAGTTCGTCCTTTAGCACCGTTAACACTGCTTCAACAGTTTCCATTTTACAATAAAAAAACTAAAAAAACGCGATTTTTTGTTGTTTATTGTATAACAAATTAAAAAATTACATTTTCGAGTTGAGGACATGGTGGGAATAAACTACGGACTGACCTGTATGGGATGGCACAGGCGGCTTCCAGGTAGTATTTTTGTAAAGGACAATATCTCTATTGCTTGGCCTAATACTACATTCCTACCAATTTCTGTTATCAATATATAATTTCCATAAATAAGAAATAATGAAAACGAAAATATCGGTTTTCCGCATTTCACTCAACAATTTTGAGGTTTTGTGAAAAAATTGTGAAAATAAAAGTTGTAGAATTTTCAATTATCTATAACTTTTATAGGTATTCAAGTTTTTTAGATAATACACGTATTTTACGCTGCAAATCGTGAAAATCTGATTTCACCCCCTTTTATCTCCAACTCCTTCTCGACTACATGCATTCAGATGTTGAATTTTTATTCCTGCATTAGTTATGCTTTTTTCAAACCTTCCCAACCTAGTTTACCTTGTGAGGAACTTTTTAGTCAAAAAAGGTAATTTGGTTGGCCTACTTATTCAAGAATATTTTTCTAAACATCAAATATTTTTTTATTCGCTTCTGAGATAGTAGCTGCTGAATTCATGAAATCAATAGTAAATCACCGTTTATACACTGAGAGAAATGTATGGTGGTTATTACCTGAAATATGGTAATTTTTACAAAAAATTTTGGTACTATATGCGACAGCAATTCAATATAGTAAAGTTTGAAAAAAATATATTTTAACCATTTGTGGTAATGACTACTATACTAGTATTCTTATCACCATTAAAATATTTGTATTATAGCCCTAACAATACATCATATTATGAATTTTACAATACTCAGATAGTTAGTAGATCGGAATGTGATTTTATAAATATGAAAATAATTGATTGTTACATTGAGATGTTTTTTTGTAATCATAAAACTTCATTATGATAACATCTATTATACATAAATTGTGGAATTAAGTATAATGCGGTCCAAAACCCTCAGTTTTCTAAAAGAACCTCTAACGATGTATATTGAGGTACGTATTCAAAAAACAGCAGACGTGCTCACAATGGAGGAGCGGGACAGGACCACTTACACCACAAACCACATTCATCAAAATTTTATTGTAACAATACAAGACAATTTACACCGCAACAATATATTTTTGTGGTTAACTGAACTCTGAACTGACTGAAAGCTGAGTGAGAACTGTTGTTGCCTGTTGTCTGACTACGTGACTACGACTACTGCTACTGCTGCATAATTTCTCGGTTTCTCCCTCACCCTCAAACGATTCGACGGATAGACTGTCAATGTGTAGGTAGCAAGTAGCAACCAACAACCAATCACAATGCAGGTGACTAAATGTGGTCGAAATATCAGCCACGTGATTTATATCATTCATCCTGTTTTTTATGCATTACAATATGATGCTTATTTGTATTCCATGTATCATAAAGTTTAGGAAAATAGTATAATAATAATTAGCATATTTTATAACTAACCATTTTACAATAAAATATGGTAATTCTATATAGTGCAATATGCTAATATATAACTGTGTGTCTAAGCACCATAATATAGTATCCTAAGAACAACAACAATGTCATTACTATAAAAATAGTTTACTGTTTACAGTTCAAATTGTTTACAATCATAATTTGAAATAGTAAACCATAAAATATTTTTATTAATATTGTTACGAACCTGGTAGCAGATAGAAAAATCATGAATCCTTCTGTTTGCCTTCTAGAAACCCATTAGAATGTACTAGAATCATTGAAGTTTATTCGAGAACTTAGTATGGAATGTTCTGTTGAAAGTTCTATAGCTTCTAGAATAATGTTATCCTATAAATACGATCAGATTTGCCAAGTTTGGGAAGTTTTTGAGTTTTGTTTACTTTTTATCATTTGACTGTTGTAACGTTACCAAGTGAAGTTTGAAGTATTTATTTGAACTGCAAAGTGTCAAACAGTGTTGTCAGTTGTATTATTTGTTCTGTGACAATAAATGCGAGTTTATAAGTAAGTGTACCACTTATTGATCCTGAAAAACGCAACTTTTGGTGATAGCGGTGGGATAAGTGGTACTGAAGAAAGAAGAGTGGAGCAGATTTACAGTATTTGATGGTGAATACTCGAGCACAGAATTACGACGAGATGGCGACGTTAGACATAATCCAGTTTTTGAAGGAACAACAAGCTAGAAGAAGACAAGAACAAGAGGAGCAAGAGGCGCGGTTAGTCCAACGGTTACAACAGCAGCATGTCGATCTCCTGCAACAGTTTAGTCACAGCCAACAGTGCTTCCAGAATGAAATCACCGAAATAGTCCAGGAAGTTAAAGGGGAGGTCCGGGAGGTCAGAGATGAAGTCCAGGAAGTCAGAGGAAGAGTCCAGGAGGTCGAAATTGAACTGTCCAAAATGAATGAACGGGTGGCACAAGAAGTAAACAAGAAATTCAACGAAGAAGTGGATAGGATCAAGGAGAGGATAGAAACAATACACCTTCCACACAAGCGGGCACCCTCTGAGGAAATTTCTCCCACCAGTGAAAGGCAATTTTCACTGACATATCCAAGGCCTGCTCAAGCAAAAATTTTGAAGCCTCCAACATTTGATGGGCAATCTTCGTGGTCTATGTATCGACGTCAATTTGAGGCGGCAGCAAACGCAAACGGCTGGTCCGAGGAAGAAAAGGCCACTTCACTAGTCCTGTGTCTGCGAGGCCAAGCGTTAGAGATATTGCAGAATATCCCCGAGAATAAGCAGAAGGAGTATTCTAGAATCGTGGAAGCTTTAGAGATAAGATATGGGCAGCAGTATCTTAAACAAGTGTTCCAGAGTCAGCTAAAGAGTCGATCCCAAAAACCAAACGAATCACTGCAGGAATATGGAGCAGATGTGGAGCGACTCATTAATTTGGCCTATCCACAAGCACCGAAAGAGTTCATAGAACAAATGGGACTGCAAACCTTCATCGACGGCCTAAGAGATCCTGACATGCAGCAAGCCCTTCGACTAGGACGTCTTCAGACCATAAGCGGGGTACTAATAGCATCATTGGAGTTTGAAGCGGCTAAAACTGCATCAAGAAATACGAGATCCAAGTTACAAGAAGTCAAATTCATCGAAGATTCTTCTACGAGCGAGGCGCTGTTGAATAAGTTATTGGACTCCATATCGGCATTGGGTAAACAAATGACTTCTGAAGAAAATAAAAGGAGGCGCTACTATAGCTGCGGAAAAACTGGTCATCTACAAAGAAGCTGCTGGGAAAGATCAAGGTCCAGAAGTCCAGTGAGGGTAAGGACGACATCTACAAGCAATGAAGCGAGATCGAGATCCCCAAGCCCAAGAAAGGAACAACGTGGTCGTTTTATCAGAGGAGGCTACAGGAGGTCACCCACGCCAGAAGGGAGACCTCGAACGCCTGAAAGAAGACTCTCTTCCAACTAGGAAAACGAGAATTGGTGGGCACTAGGAGGCGTGTGTCGACTTTCAGTGTTCAAAGCCCCAAGATTCCTATCTCGACGTTGAAGAGAAATGGACAAAGTCTACTAGTCCAAGGCCAATTAGAAGATCGAAGATGCACCTTCACTATAGATATAGAAGCTTCCAGAACAGTTGTTCGTAAAGCCGATAAAGAGGAATATGGTTTTGGAAACAGCTACGGGACAAACCTCACCAATCATTGGAGAGACGCTTGTACGCATCCAGATAGGCCCCATTACCATGGAACATTTTATGTTAGTTGCAGACATAAAGGATGAATGTGTTTTGGGTCTAGATATCATGGAGAAGAACGACTTCATCCTTAATGTCAGAAAGAAAATATTGCGGATCGGCAAAGAAGAAATCTTCCTGAGCAGATACGAAGAAAAACTCCAACCAATGAAGATTTATGTTGAGGAAGACATCCATATTCCGAAAAACTCCTAAACCATTGTTATAGCCAGACATGGAGTTCCGCTAGAATTACATTCAGATCAAGGAAGAAACTTCGAATCCGAGTTATGGCAGGAAATGATGAACATTTTAGGCGTGAAGAAAACTCGCACAACAGCCTTACATTCACAATCAGATGGAATGGTTGAACGACACAATAAAACCATCAGCCAGTATCTGTCGATGTTCATCTCCAAGAATCAAAAGGATTGGGATGAGTTGGTGCCACTACTTCTCCTATCCTATCGAAGTGCCCAGCATGAGTCCACCGGATATACCACTTCAATGTAAATCACTGGGAGAGAAATGAAACTGCCAATCGATCTGCTATTTGGAATGCCACCCGCCAGGAATGTAGATGAGGACAAAGTTCTTCCAGAATTTGTCAAAGTATTGCGAGAAAGACTGGATCGAGTACATGAATTCTGCAGACATCGTCTTCAAATCACCAGTGACAAGATGAAGAAGAGATTTGACAGGAATACTCCAGGGACTATGTTTGAGCCAGGTGATGCTGTTTGGCTGTACCAACCTCAAAGAAAGAAAGGACTATGTCCCAAGCTAGAGAGGAACTGGACAGGCCCTTATGTCGTCGTAAAGAAAATCAACGATTTGGTGTACCGCATCCAGCTTACCCCAAGAAGCAAACCCAAAGTTGTTCACGTGGAGAGGTTAGCAGAATACCGAGGCCACGACCCTTCAAATTGGTTCCAGCGAGACAATCAAGATGGAGATGATGTTATCCGGGACGGAATAACCTAGAAGAGGAGGCAGTGTTACGAACCTGGTAGTAGATAGAAAAATCATGAATCCTTCTGTTTGCCTTCTAGAAACCCATTAGAATGTACTAGAATCATTGAAGTTTATTCGAGAACCTAGCATGGAATGTTCTGTTGAAAGTTCTATAGCTTCTAGAATAATGTTATCCTACAAATACGATCAGATTTGCCAAGTTTGGGAAGTTTTTGAGTTTTGTTTACTTTTTAACATTTGACTGTTGTAACGTTACCAAGTGAAGTTTGAAGTATTTATTTGAACTGCAAAGTGTCAATCAGTGTTGTCAGTTGTATTATTTGTTCTGTAGTAATTGTACCACTTATTGAACCTGAAAAACGCAACAATATAGTAGTATATTCTCCAGATTTCTCTCAGTGTATCAAATGGGATAACTGGAAAAATGATGAAAACACCAACTCACTTAATAATGCAAATGTCTAATATCTCAATAAATGGGTCTTTGTTTGAGATGATGGCTGTTGAATTCTTTAAATTCCTGATAGGTACCTTGTCAATGTAAGAAATAAAATACCGGAATAATCTGAAATACTTATATTCCTTTATAATCTTCAATCGTCACGTTCAATATGAAGATCAAGAGCAACAATTAGGACCGGTGTGAAGTTAGCAGCCACTTCTCAGCAGCCAATTTGACGGAAACGCCCGAACCATCAGTGGCGTCGGTGGCTGCTAGAATTCGAATTTTAAGGGGTCATTAAACGAGTAGACGTATAAACATAGTAAGTATTTGAAGTAGATAATTCATACGAAAAACAAATGCATACAAAAAACTGAAAGAAAATCGAAAATATGATCACTAGAGTCTGTCCGAAACGGAGTATCAACTTGATGCATATAAAAAACAACATGTTATAATGATGACGATTATATGTGGAAAAATGAATTCCTTAGCGAGGGGTTAGGGGGGACATTTTGACGAAAACATATGATCATTATTATTAAAACATATAATCGTCATCATTATAACATGTTGTTCTTTATATGAATCAAGTTGATACCTCGCTTCTGACAGATTATAGTGATTTTATTTACGATTTCTCTTTACTTTTTCGTCGAAATGACCACCCTAACCCCTCGCTAAGGATTCTTTCACATATTATCGTCATCATTATAACGTGTTTGTTTTTTATATGCATCAAGTTGATACCTCTTCTCAGAAAGACTATAATGGTTTTATTTCTGATTTTCTTTTAGCTTCTTGGCCTTGCTAAGGATTTTATCTTTTCATATATGATCATCATCATTATAACGTGTATACATCCAGTTGATACCTCGTTTCAGACAGATGATCGTGATTTCAATCCCGATTGTTTTTACTTTGTCTCAAAATAACTCTCCTAACCACTTGCTAAGGAATTAATTTTCTCACATATGATCATTATTATTAAAACGTTGGATTTTATATATGCATCAAGTTGATACCCCGTTTCAGACAGACTCTAGTAATTATATTTTCGGTTCCTTTTACTATTTAGACAAAATGACCCAATCCCCTTTCCCCTCGCTAAGTAATACATTGTTTCACATCATATCGTTATCATCATAACTTATTGTTATTTATATGCATCAAGTTGATACTCCATTTCGGACAGACTCTAGGGATCATATTTTCGATTTTCTTTCAGTTTTTTGTATGCATTTGTTTTTCGTGTGAATTATCTACTTCAAATGCTATGTTTAGACGTCTACTCGTATATTATAGGATAATTAATTCCGTAATGACCCCTTAAAATTCGAATTCTAGCAGCCACCGACGCCACTGATGGTTCGGGCGTTTCCGTCAAATTGGCTGCTGAGAAGTGGCTGCTAACTTCACACCGGTTTACATAAAACTATAGAACCTGGATCACTTCCATGATGGAATTTATGAAAGTAACACCAGGGCCCGTATTCTTGACGGTGATAGAGTAGAACGATCGATTTCCTGTTTCAAACCAATGTACATAAAATATGTATGTTTGTCTCTTTTATTTGTTCCCAAATTTAAGGCGAACTATTTAAGAATCGAGACCCAGGTGGTGTGCATTTTCATAGAATATATCTAGTTTTGGTTCATAAATAGTCATAAGTTTACAATGTGAATTCAAAAAAATATTCTATGCAGTTCTGATTCTGTATTGTCACATATTGTGATATGAATTACACTGTAGAACACTAACATATCAAATTTTGGATGCTTATGATAGAATGTCAGGTAGCCGAGTGGTTAGAATCAGTGGTAACCGTACAACAAAAAAACTGGAGGCACTGCAAATTCCATCAAATTCACAGACAGTACTCAGCTGAGGCCACTCATCTTGAATGTTCTCGAGCTAAAGCTCTCGGGAGATATTCAGATTATCATTGTTCATATGATCGAATTGAATTCCCTCAGAATAAAAGTTACTCGAGATGAATTAAAATAGTCTCTGTCATGGTCGAGTGATATTTCATGAACTGCATTAAATCATTCATATACCTACTCATTCATATACGTTTTGTTTCAACATTCAATTCAAATTATGTTTAAACAACAACGAATGCATTAATTTCTGTAGTAGAAGGTAATCCAAAACAAGACATTTCCATTTTGAGTGACTGAATTACGCCAAACTTTGACAGATACAAACAAAAGAGAGTCGCGCATATTTCTTTGTTTAAATAGCAGCTTGTTTACCTAAATAGCCGACATCATGTGACTTCAATAATAAAATTTGATAGGCACAGCCATGTGTGGATGAAATAATCGGTGACTATTGTGTACCATGCGAATAGTCGCTAATAGAGCGTGTTCATTGGTCCTGTCAAATAGGAAACAAACGTATGATTGGATGAAGACTGATATTTAATAGACGAAAGAAATAATCTAGTCAATCGTATGAAGTTATTCAAAAAAGATTGTGTTTCAGAAAGCGTTGACTATTCAATCACCCCAATTACTTTAATCTCCATCACTACTAACTTGAAATCATTCGATACCGGCGCCGTCGACTCGCAATTATTACACTAGTAAAATCTGAGTATCTTATATAAAACTTTTCAAACATTGGCGAGAGGAAAGCGTCGAAACTAATTTCTAGAAGTGGGGAATAATGAAAGAACATTTGCCGTTTATATGAACTCTTAAAATCGTAGCTTGAAGGGATCTCCTGAGAATCAGCCCAACAGGCCTCTTAATAGAAAACCGTAGTATGGGAATCGCGTGTAACTATACCCATTTAAACTAATTACATCCAGATGGAAGAACTTTGCTAAGGGCTAAGCAGATGAAGAACCATGCCAGACCAATTCAATTTCCCACGCACTTTCGTTTGTCAGAGAGTTACTCGTCAAGTCGTTACTAAACCCAATCGTTTCTAGTAGCACATTATGGTTTCCGGAATAACGCCTACACTTCAATGGAACACTAAACATTATGCATTGAAAAATTTATTGGTGGAACGTAGTATACACAGGGATTGTTATGTTACCCATTTATTAGAATTTTTCTAAACCCCCAATTGAATAAAATTCTGAAGATTTGGTACATAATATAGGTCAATATAAACAATCCAATCGAATTGAAATATCGTGAAGAACGCAGCATTTTCCGTTTGAACTGGAAATATAATATCTAAATATATCTACTTGTATTTTATATCAAATTTGAAATGTATGAATCATTTTGAAACAATTTTTATAATGTATTGTAACGATTTGAAGTCCATCCCTGACCGCTAATTAATCGTTCTCGGCTTATAAACAACGCGTATGCGTCTGCTCGTTAACGGGTTTCCCATGACTCATCTCTTCCAAGAAGGAGCGATAACTCGCTTGGAATGAAATCGGTGCTTCTATCCGCACCGAGAAGTTACGAGAGTCATCTGAATTCACCGTATAGTCTCGATAGTTCGAGAACTGTAAAAGGAACCTGCTTGTCGATTTATAAGACGCTCGACATGAGATGGCGGGGGAGTCGTAGAGTTACAGTTGCATATATAGTTCGAGAGTTCTCAAATCGACAAAGTAGAACAGTAACTGTTATAACAGACAGAAAATGTATAAATGTATAATTCAAGTTATTGTTTCGAAGAGTTTTAAATAAATTTGCGAAATTAGTTGAGTGTATTTTCACTACAAAATCACAATCAATTGTTTTTGCCTTACTACAATCATCAATCATCATCAACAGATTATTACTGAAAGGCAGACAATATAAAAAAAAATTATTCACATGAAATGAATCAATAATTCAAGTGCTCAATGATATTAAATTTCTGTTCAAACACTGCACGATCCTTCTTTCCAATACTTTCGTTGACGATTCCCTAATCTGACCTTTTTTTAATATTTCCGTCATGGGTGGCATGTATTTTCGATTTGCTTTCACTGTTCCACATGCATTTGTGTTATCCTTATGTAGGCGTGAAAACAAAAGTGGACTTGAGTACCAATTGTCAACATACAAAGTGTGCCCTTTATTCAAATAATATCAATATCAATAGTTTTGATTTGGGTCTTAAGACCAGCATAAATGAGAAAATTCAGAATATATCCTGTCTCACAGTCGCATAAAATGAATAATTTAATGCCAAATCTGTGCCTTTTAGAAGGTATAAATTGTTTGAATGCTAATCTTCCCTTGAATAACATCAAACTTTCATCGATGACGACATTTCTAAATGGAACCAGTGAACCACTAAAAGTAGATTTCAAATGGTCTACAGCCATGCGAATCTTGAAAAAAGGATCTCCTTCAACGTTGTTAACGTTATTGTCGGAAAAATGTAATAAACGCAATAAAATCAAATATCTGTCACGTGACATAATTTGGGGAAAAATTGGTGTAAACAAAAAACTGTCAGTCGACAATAAGAATTAATCTTATGTTTCTTAACTTTAGTCATGAGTAACGATACAGCTAGGAAACAATACATCTCATCCACATTTGTGTCTTTCCACTTTGCGATACGGGACTTTTCTTCTGAGTTGCCATGTTCCGCAACGTATTTATAAAAATTGTTGGTTTGAACAACAATTTTTTCAACAAACTCCTCAGAAAAATATGATTTGAATGAACTTAAAATATTAGGATTACTTATCAAGTTATCATCCTGACATCCTGAATTAATAACAATAAAATCATGAATGATTGGTTAAAAATTTCCCATTTCCCAAGTAAATATGGTTTCTGATTGTCTAGATTTTGCAGTTGAAGCTCTATTTCTATTGGAATTTGATGAGGAAGCTACAATCCCATCATTTTCCAGTTCACCTTCAGAGCTTTCATCTTGTATGCAAGATGTCATGACTTTTCGACGTTTGGCTTCTTGGGTGAAAACTCCATTTTCATTGTTATTTGAGGAAGCTGCAACTTCTTCATTTTCCAGTTCAGAGTCAGAGCTATCATTGTCTAAGTCACTAAGCACAAATTCATCTTCACTGTCACTTTTCATTATACATTCATACAGTTCCTGTTCTTTTAAATATTTTCTTGACATATTTCTCAATTTTAGGTTAGTAATAATTAAATAGTTCGTTTTAATTCTTGGCACTAGGTAAACTTTCTACTAAAATATGGAACAACGAAAACAATAACTTGACACTGTTGGAGCACAGTATGACAGCTTTATAAAATATAACGAGAGACTTGAAAGCGGATAACCTCGCAGTTCGAGTACTGCGGACTAACAATGAACTTATATGACTATATGTACCGACCTCAACGACCAACTGTCTGTACCGATCTCCGAGAATCAAAATAATTGACAGTTTCCAGGTTACACTTTGGAACGTTAAACGTAACTGAATTCTCAAAATGCAGCAAGCCGTTCTAATATTTGAATACATAAAAACAGCGAATGTAGCAAATATGCAAATCCCCTGAGTACGTCTCGACACTAGAAGGTGCTGATCAACACGTTTCCCGCAGTGTAGGCCTAAATTTTAAAAACATATTTTAAACGTCTCGGCAAAAATAAACTACCATCTATAGGCAACACAGAATACGTAAAGAATATCGTATTCGAACGGGTCCCGCAGTGACTGCACAAAAAGGTGGCGCGTATTTATCCGGTTCCCGTTCTACGAACACAACATTATTTTGCGTATATATCCGGTTCTCGCAGTGAAAAGGTTAAAATTCCGTTTTCCCCACACTATCCCACAAAGTAGAAAATTTAGAGAAATATCTGCCAGAAAATAACTTCCCCCCATGGATATTGCATAACATCTGAGATATATTTGTGCAATTTTCCTTCAGGATAACATTATTGCAAGTACTCATTTTGATTGTATTTCACTTGTTTGGGGAAAGAGTTCATTAACATTCTGAATGGGAATGGGAATGGAAAACAGTATTTATCTACTTCATCATCATTCAATAGTTCTTCAGTGTATTTTCGACTCTCAGAATTATATTTGTCTACAAGATGGAAAAACCCGTTTTAAGACCCAACCGATGTCCACTCAAACAGACCCATAAATTTCTATCGAGGGGTGTGCCACTTCTCCATATTTGTACACCTACTCTGTGATTTGATAAAATTACAATGAAATCCAGATATAAATTGTTCTTTTGAAACGATTTTATGTATTTTATTGTACTTTCCGAAAGTTAACTTACTTTTATCTACTTTTTTCTACTTTTTCCTACTTTTTCCTACTTTTCTGTACTTTTTGTAATAATTACTACTTTTTCGTATATATTTTCTCTGTTTGCATACTTTTTCTAACTTTTTCATACTTTTCTGTTTTTTTGTAGACTTTCTTCAATCTGAATTCGCGTTAACATCCCGGTTAACAATTTTACACTATATTATCCATAGTACGCGAGCCCTCGTACAAATTCTTAAGTGATAAGCAGCAAGTTGTAACTTTGTATACTGTTTAAGTTTGCCAAATCTGACAAGATGTCGCAGAGAGGAAACCTTGAAAGTTGTAAGTTTTCCTTTGTCGTCACATCGACATCTTGGAGCGTCGGACTGCTGAAGATCCTTATTAATATTGTCGGACGATGTTGCATTGAAAATCTCATTTAATTTTTGTGTTTCCTTACGAAAATCATATTGCTGCTTATCGTCAATCTAAGTAGTGATATTGACACGTTTAGAATGGGATTTAATGAGATTTTCAATGGCACCATCAGAAAAAATTAATAAGGATCTTCAGCAGCCCGACGCTCCAAAGATGTCGATTTGGCGACAAAGGAAAACTCACTTTCTCTCTGCAACATCTTGTCAGACTCGTCACACTTAAACAGTATACAAAGATACAACTTGCTGGTTATCACTTCCGTTTTTGTACAAGGGCTAGCGTACTACCATATTATTCACACTAGTTTTATGCACTTGGTGTAAACATGAAACTATATGGCTACAGCAAGTTGTGTTGTTCTGTCTGTTCTGTATATTGAATTTTTAATGCTTCTTCTGAGCTACTCTCATTATATTTGAATGCAGAAATCAATTCAGTTCAGTAAATCACCAAAATGCTTTCAATAAGTGATGATAAAATGACAAGGTGTTTATTGACAGATTGGGAAAAACATCAAGAATTCAAATTTCCAATCGGTAGTTAATGTGCTTTGTATTTTTTGGCATGGAAGAAATATTCAACAATGTTTTAGATCATGAAAAATGTTTTGGAAACATCGAGGAAACAATATTGAATGATATATGGGAGGGACAACTTTTCTTTCACTTCTGGTGGTAATCTGGCCGATATAAGTCACCACATTTTCTGATTTTTCTGATTTGTTTTTCCATCTGGTGTATCATGTGATTTTCTCTTCTGTGAAATCAGCAAAACTGTTTGTATTTGTATTTGTTGGAAAGTATTCTATTTTGAGAAAAGTACGAAACCCATAAATACCCGGCTCTGGGGCGAAAATAGCGACAGACAAAACAGCGACAGGACAAAACAGCGACAGGAGAAAACAGCGACAGGAGAAAACAGCGACAGCAGAAATATCGATAGACAAATCAGCGACAAGACAAAACAGCGACGGCAGTAATAGCGATAGAATAGTGACTGAGGAAAGAGCGATAACACAAAACACAAATTCGAAAAGAATAATTCGTATGAACGAAAACAAATAATTTCGACTACGGTAGAAAATACCCTTCTCTCCACACATTTCCAAATTAAGGGTAATATTGAAACGGATGGCAGATGCAATTCCGTATGGGGAATTAGTTGTTTTGTCAGATATTTTTTTTTACTCATATATTTTTTTCCTGTATTAAAACTTCTCGAACTTTGTTTCATTTATTTAATAATACTCATGATTATGATAACACATTTATTTTACCTGTATATTTCTCAAACTCAAATTGAATGAGATATTTTCCAAATGTGCTCCAATATTACGTTCATTATAATTCTCAACCAGAGTTCGTAATCTATTATTGTTTAGGAAAAATTTAGAATTGTGACTTTTTAATTGTCTGAAACGGCTTTTGTATCTAGAAACAAATATCTCTGACCTATTTTGTTCTTTCTTAATGAATTCTATAAATTTTGAAAATAGCAGTCGATAGATTCTTGAAATGCATTATGCTATGCTTCTAGGGAATTGTTGGTTTTTGGAAGATTATTCTTCAAGCGTTCAAACATGTTCTATGATTGTATGGAGAATAGTGGGCTAATTTTTCAATAGTTGTCGTCCTACATAATTATTTTCCCAATGCTCTATTATTGGGGCCAATAATTTCAAAACCCCTTTGAACGTCCTCAGGAGGAACGAAACTATGTCAGAAGCATCTTAGCAGAATTCTTACATTTTCATCTGATCTATAAAGTGCTGTTAATTTTGTCTATTGGATTTTTCCTCCATACGTTTTGTGATAGGTGAAAGAAACAACCTATAATATTAATATTTGGAAAACATGTTTTTGATGCATTTATAGATGCCATTTCAAAATCTGTTAAAATTATTATTGGATTCAGTACGCGTTCTAATTCTTTCAATTTGGACATTACTCGTTTATAAGATTGCTCATTTTGTTCCTCAAGAGACAATAAATAACAGGTACAGCTTAATCATCAATCAGAACATGTATAGTATATATTTGGAAAAATAGACTAGGTGCCACCTTGAATGTACCATCGATATACCAATGCTTAAATTCGTTCACCAAAGCCAGATTACTGAGGGTTCCAAACATAAACACCTTGTCGTGCCTCATAAAAAGAAATTCTCTCCCTTTTCAGTTTTTCTTATTTCTTCTGCGATTATTATATCGCCCACAGTATTGAAAGTGGCTAATGTCACTGGAGCCACTTTGCTGCATCTTGATTATCTTCCTTGAAGTAGATATCAAAGAAGTGGATGCTTGAATTATATTTCTAGGTCTTTCGAGGGTATTACTTGCCAATTCACGCATAGATTGATGCACTTTGTTCATCTTCACCTCAGCGGGGTTAGGAGCATGATTGTGAAGAGTGGTGGGCTTCGGATTATTTTGCCGAACGAACAATCTTCCTTTGCAAAAAGATTTCACGCATCTCCATGATTCTGAAGTTGAGAAAACTTCATCTTTCCGGTATATACAGTGTCCGCCAAAAACTTGTAACAATATGGGAAAATTTTTAACTTATGGTTTCTCAAACAATTTTATTCTACATAAAAGTTGGTGCATTCAAATAGCCGTTTTCATCAGTGGCGTCCGGTTAAGCGGGAATCGGCCGGTATTCTAATTTCGCTTTAGAGAAAAGTGGCATTACTACATAAAATTGTCACGTTTGAAAAATCACAGTAGGTTTCTGTAAGGGTTCTCAGATTCCTTCGGTCTGCTTCAGCTTCTTGTAACTAGGTGGCGCCACCAATCAATAACTTTGAAGTATTTATATGTTCTTATAGAATTTTCAATAAATAATAAATAAGTACCTTCCAAATACTTTCAGTCCAATCACAAATCTAGAATGAATTTCGGAGGAAACCTTTTGGTTAATTTGTCAAGTATACTTCCTACGGAAAAGGATATTCCAATGCAATTTTTTAATTGTTCATTTGTGCAGGAACCGTAAAGCATTTGCAAGCCAGTGTTTGTTAGCTGACCCTGTACATAGTAATCTTTCTCATTCAAATGGTGCCAACCACCGAAAAGGAAAACTACTCTCAATGATCTTTCACCATTGAGTTAATGCGGGGGTGTATGTTCATAGATGTCTCCCATTTACACTCAGTGCCGAGGAAAATTACATATGAGGTGATCTGAGATCTGACCTACTTGTTACCTGTCGCGGGTTCAACAAGAGAACAGAATTTAAAAAAAAGAGAGGACAAGCGTTGCTTTGGCCGGATAACCGGGATAACGCAATTTTTAACTCTTTTTCGAATGAAATTCGAGCAGTAAGCATCTCTGTGGCTTGTTGCATCCAATTTCCTTGGTCTTTTCATTTGGAAATCTGAAAGATGTCGACTCAAAAGCTGCTTTTCGGAGTGCGAATGTCGAGCACTTCAACAATTTTGCTAGCTGCATTTTTATTCCATCTGAATGGCTTATTTCGGCTATTGCCTGAAGACTGGTTGCCGGGGAAGCCATTTGTAACCCTCCGTGCGGGGTAAGTGTTCAACATAAAACCATCTAAAAGTGGTCTAATTTGTTTCCTTTAACATCAAGGGTTGCTGGAAAGAGCTCTTCCTTACTATCCTTTTGGGACAATTTACACCCTTTGACGAGGTGGTCATATATTTTTGGAAGGAACACCCACTTGGCGTTTTTTTTGGAAGAAGGCATCCATTTTGAAGATGCACCATACCGATACCCTTTGAAGGGGATCTCCCTTAGTGGTTGGAAAAATACCTCCTATTCATTTACAATCTTTTGGTGTCTCCTGGCTGGGACCCAGATGCCTTTCGGGCAAGTGACCATGCCTACTTAGTCATAGGTCTACACTGGAACGATTAGGGGACTGGAGTATCCCCCTCACCTTTGCCTGTCTGGGGTTGATTTCATAGGAGGATGTTACAGTCGTCATTCTGAGGATGAACTTCCATCGTGGGACCCATGGACTCCGCTTAGTCTAGCACCGTAGACTAACAGGCTTGTTAATTTTCATTTATTTAATATTTCTCATGAATGCACTTTGGTAAGTTTGCTGTAATGCTTTATACTTTGAATAATCTCATGTAAAGCCCACGTACAGTACTGAACGTTAGCTACCTTTACACTTGGCAGCTTGGTCAGTTTCCTTGGATGAATAATATGAACCTTAATTTCATTTTGTACTAGACTAAGTGGATTCTTGAACTCTGATTTGAAACAGCCAACGACACGATTTCTTAAATTTTCAACGTACTCTGAAGCGACAGGGTTCTTTAAAAGGTTCTTGTGCCTAGTATTATATTTTTTTATATATTTACAAATAACGTCCAAAGTCATTTCGATGTACATACATTTTTTAAAAATAATTACAGGGTAATGGTATTATAAATAAATAATTACAGGGTGACGGTATTATAAATAAATATATGGGGTTTAAGTAAGGTGATGTTTTATTCCAGGTGTGTCTCAGTAATTATAGAAGTGGACTAAATTATTACAAACTCTTACAGATAAAATCATGGAACTCGATGCATAAATTTATAGAAATTTTATACTACTTCCATCAATCTCTTTCTATCCTAGTTTTCTCGAGTCAGACAAGGACTTTAGATTCTTCAATATTATTTCTTTAGACCCGAGTGGCGCCCTCAACTCAACACCAAATCAAAGACTGACAGGACTTGACCCCGACCACATGACTCACCGGCTACTATAGCTAACGGGTTAGTAACACTTCATTTCGTTAGGGGGTGAAAAGGTTACAAAATATAAAATGTTATTGGAAAAATCGATTTTGCTGGGGCCGACAGCAGGGTTTTCATCTACGAACTATCATCAAAAGGCAATACAGGTTATTTGCGTTTTATTAAATCGTCTTCCGTTCAAGAATAGACTTTTGGATATCATACAAATGGATACAAATGTTGCATTTACTGAAAATACACATGGCAAGTCTGTGAATATTGCAATTGTGTCAGTCAATAAAGCGATATTTATTTTAGTTTTATCGTTGATTCATAGTGCAGAGTTTAGTATAATCGACCAAGAAGAAAATAAGAATTTTCTACCGAAACCGAAACTAGTGCAAAAATAATCTAATAATCTAATAGTGCATAGCTACGAAATATTTTCACACACAAAAAGTTAGAGAAAAAGGAATATAATATTAATCAATAATAGATAATAATCAGTATTGAGAGTGTTGACCAGTGTTATTCATATATAATATTTTTGAGGTAAAAATTTTCAACTTCAAGTCTTGCGAATCAAAACCTGTACAATCGTACTTCATATGTACATAATGTTTCAATATCTGTCATCAAGCTGGCGCAGTGAAAAAATTAAAATAGAGTAAAATTTGTGTGAGACAATATCATAATTTGCTACTAGAGTTCAATAACAGACTAGAGAAAAGCTACAGAACAGAAAAATTAATTTTGGAAAAACCATAAAAGAACGTCAAGAGAATACCGACATATGCAAAAGCTAAAAAATGATATGGTAAATGATGGAACATGCCCCAAAATCACAGTCTGAATCACATCACAAATAATGGAGCTACAAAAAATCATAGACCAAATACAAAATAAGTCATGTTGCACAACAGGCACTCAAACAACAGTCTATAAAACCTCAAAAAACTGTTTCCTAAGAATGTACAATGAAACGGATGAAGAAAAAACATCAGAGATGACTAAATATGTACATAAAATCTCTTGAAAGAAAAGTGACCCGGAAGAAGCAGTTCGAGCTCTAACATGAATCTGAAGTACTTAAGTATTGACAAGATTTATATAACGAACACATATGAACAGTCCGATAAAAAATTACTCTTTATTGGGGATATGAGTTTCAAACGGATTTCTCCGCATTTTGAAAGAGCTACCGACAGTAAAAGGTATCACATTGATGAAATCATTATGCACCAAACTGAAATTAAGGATATTATAAATAACATTTTTCAGGATACAATATGGCTCTAAAGATTATTTGATAGTCATTTATAATACCAACAATATAAATAACAATAAGCGGAATAGGAGTTTGTATCTAACACTAGAACAAGTTTTTTCCACAAGCATGCGTGATTCATCCTATACCCGCACGGACATGAGATTGTTCAATACGTTTGTAGAAATATCTTGATCCTATTGAATAGTATATTCTGTGACGAAGTTAGAATGGAAAAATTCGATATTAGTGAGAACCACGAGTATCGAATTTTTTCATTCTGACTGAGTAACAAACTATATTTTCTCCACAGCCAGAAAGTATGAAACAAAAACAATTTAATCAAATCTGAACATAAAGGTTATTTATTGAGACATTTATATTAGGTACATTTTATTAATATTTCAGGGAGTTTTGTGAAAATACATATCTAATTATTTCGATTTTTTACACATTATTTAATTGGATTGAAGCTTTTCTGAACATAAATATCACGACGCCACCATTTGCATCTGTCAATGACAGTTTTGAAATCCACGGCAATCTATGTCGTTTAGGTCATTTACGGAATATTCATTCCATACCTTGTTATAGAATGAAAACACATGAGAAGTACGTGTTTCAGGATGAATATTCTAACTCAAGAGTAAGAATGTGTTCATTCTATTTTCTATTACTGAAAATGATTTTGGAATTACTACATTCTTTAATGATTGTGGAGAAAGATACTTTCCCACACTCGACTGCTTACCCGAACCACAGATGAACCGAACTTTGCGTCATTCGGTAATGCGTAACCCGTACGCAATTTCATTTGGGAAGTGTTATTATCCCGCACGCGAAACTTTGTTCAATACAAGATTATTTAATGCACTTGTAGAAAAAAATCTTTTATGATTCTCTGACTTTATTTTTTCCTTCAGATGAGGGAGAATACTCGTATCACATTTTTACATTGTGTATCCACATCAATTGTTGTTTGAAACTTTCAAAAGAACCATTTCATGCAGCACAACTTCATTTTTAACAGATAGGCTGTAAGTGATACTTTGGCAAGAAAGCACAATTTAAGACGTTGTCTATCACTTGCAGGTAATTGGAAAATAACAAATAGTTTAGGTGAACACATTTTATTCACGTGAAAATATTTTATTTGTCAAGGTACAGATACAAAATTTTAACGATTGATTGCAAAGTTTTGCGCTGCCCGCAAATAACGCATCTTTATTAACTACAGCAGTATAGAAAACTGTGCAAAAGTTTCAAACCTGCATATATAAACAATTTCAATAGTAGATGGGTCTAGTTTTTGGCAAATAACTCGATAACTTTCAAAAGTAAAGAAAAAGAAGGAGGAAATTTCCGAAAATTAATGTCGACTTCCGGAATTTTCTCTCTGTTACTGATACTTTTCATTTCATTGTTGAATATTATTTGGAAAGTAATAGAATATACCTATACAGTGTAACATGAAGAACATAATCAGATAATTTCAGTTGGGAATATCATGACGATAATCTGTCACATAGTATTCAATACACACTGTTAAATCTTTTTTCTCATACATTTGAAATTTGTTTTTCATGAATGGACATAACATTCAAATATCTTATTTCAATTAACCTATATCATACATGACTCAAACCAGACAATACCATAATATAAATTTGAGATCAAACATGTTTCGGAAAGTGTTGCAAATATAAAAGAACTATTTGTTTTTTTAATCGAATAATCCCAAGTTGAATACAGACATCCGTTGATGTAGGAATTTGATGATAAACCATCACGAACTTGTGACAGAGTTTGAAAGCGTGCCTCACGCGAATATAATCTTCCATTCCATTCAGCCGTCCGATTCCGTGTTATGGCATCCAAAATGAGCAGCAGTTTCTGAGATTACTTTTACTGCTACCTTGGCCTCACCACGACTCTAAGATCTGTGCAATAATAGGCGTCAGACACGGACACCATCACAAAAAATAACGTAACATAAAATTGTCAATTTATTTTCATAAAATGTTTGTTGATAGTTTTAGCTTTTTAGCTAGGGAAACGGACCAAACAAAAGCGGCAGAGAACGCGAAAGTTTGCAACTGCATAAGTGATGCCAAAAAAATTATAAGGAGCTGCTAGAATGGTGTACACCATACCTAGTGAATCCTCATAGGGAAAAAGGTATATAGGTCCATGATATTGTGTTCTGAACCATATTGAAATGTCAGTAATGCAAGATATAGGATAACACTAAGATCTTTGAAGAGTGAAATAGACTTTCGTCGACAAAAATTTATTGGAGGCCTAGCGAAAGAGATGCAATTCTTGTATCAATGATTTCAACTTTTTCTGTGAGTGATACTTTTGAATAATATTTCTCATTTGTCTTTATAAATTTTCAATGAAAACTTCATTGTTGAAATATCAACTATCTGAATGAAAATGCAAATTTTCACTTTCAGATTCAGTTAAAGTATTTTCACAATATCTATCAGATGTTCAGTGTCCAGCGTGACTTTAGCCAGGAAAGTAGATGTTTTCTGTTAGATATTACAAAAAAAATCGTCATCGTGATACTTATTGTGAGCATATTATATGCAACTAACAGCAGTGTTTACATGGAATAATTTGAATAAGTTTTATGCACGTATATCATGCAAAATCTAAATTAAACAGGATATATTCTTTAATTTGCGTCACAACGAGAAGGTGCATAATTTTTGGACAGGATACACACTGATGATACGTCATTGTGTCTTGGTGCATAACGAGCAGGCGCATAACACCTGCTGCATTAAGTACAGATTCTATTCTTGCCATATATAGGGAAAGTGAATTGAAAAAAACCTTAACTTGAATGTATTGTAACAATTTCGAGACCGGCCTCGAGACCGGCCCTGATCATCTAATTAAATATGCACCCCAGACAAGTAAACATTCCTAAGCTCGCAAACACATGAGTACCGCGTAGAAGAAAAGCGAACTGTAAATGCGAATATATGAGGCGCTGGATAGCAGAGGGCAGGGCAGTCAGAGTCTGTCACAGAGAATTACAGATATAGTTCCAGAGTTCGCAGCAATAGTGAAGATAAATTTGAGTTAGTGAAGTCAATGTTTTAGTTGTATAATTGTTCAAGTAGTGTTTTAAATAAATTAGCAAAATTAATTTAGTGCAGTTTCACTAAAGTATATTCAACAAAAGGAAAAATATTGATATATAGGTTTCGAATAAACTTATATTTGATAATTACGAAAATAGTTGCATTTGGTTGTCCCAAAAAAGTGGCATTTGGATGTTTCGAAATGAAATTTTCCAAGATATTGTTTCATATGGTTGCACCAAAAAAGCTGCATGCGAGAATCATGAAAAAAGGTTCGTTTTATTTCCTTATCTTCCAATGACAGAATCAGTTTTTCATTTTTCGAGGAAAATAAAATCATGTATATTCCACGAGCGTGATTGAATGATAACGCGCCCTTGATGTATGTATAATTAACCAAAACTTTAACAACCTCATGAAGCCGTAGGTAGTGAGAGCGTAAAGGGTTTTCCGATCTAATCTCTATACTTCCTGTGGCTTTATATTTGGCTTTCTATTGGACTCTCGGAATAACAACAAATATATGCCCTTCGCGATTTTTTCTCTTCCGAATAAATTCGAAATACTATTGAAACGTAAGGAAGAAGGTCCAATTTTTTATAAATAGTCAATGGATTGATTCCCTACAAATAGAAACTTGCGGCTATTCAGAACAAGCTATATTTATATTATAACATTCGTACTACCAAAAATGGTAAAATGAAGTAATTGGAAAGAACCACGTACACTTCTTATGCACAAAGTTTTTCGGTCAAATTGTCCAAAATTTCATAGTTTACGAGTAACAGAGTGTTGAAGTTGTAAAATGTCACTTTCAGACCATTATTATTTGAACTTTATTGGTAGTTATTTCAAGAATTTATTGGTGAATTTTTCATATGCACCACAGTATTATACATAGCTAGTGCAATAGTATCATATCTAATTATTTTTAAAAACAATATACATATCAAATCATGACTAAAATATACACGTGATAAGTAGTAAGAAAAATTGTATACCTTCTATACAGAAAACTGATTGGTTAATTTTCCTGATTCCTTCTCAGTTTACTGAGGATATATCACATGAACTTCTTCGGGAAATACAGAATTTTTCTGTTGTTACTTATCGCTAACCATAAAAAACAGCATTGTTACTATCCAATTCATGTTTCAAATACCAATAAACTTTAGTCTTCATTTACATTTCCAGTCCGATTACAAAAAAGTGATAGCCTTTTTCATTAATATTGGTGTAAGAACTCTCCCTGTATTACTTTTCGCCTCAATCAGTATGTTTAAACTGATGTCGGCCATGGTGTTAACTTCATTATATGCCTACATCGTTACATCATTAAGTTATGACTAACTCTTTACTTTAAACTCATACTGCATATTCATAATCTGAGAGTACTCGCAACAAAGAGAAAATGTGGGGGTCAGATTGTTAGGAATCAATTTCAAATATGCTTCAAAACATTAATCATTTGATCTTTCAGCATCATCATCCTTATAAAACAGACAAAGAAAATAGGAAAATTCTGTAATTGATACAATGTAAAATAAAAAAAAAATTGAAAAATCATCCATTCAGTTTTTTATACAAGGTTTGGTTTTGCTTATTCTTGAGTAACACTGTATACTACCCATAATTCACGTTTTTTCAAGTCGGCCTCATGGCACTTATAATCGGTGCTCTGAATTCATTAAATCACATAATCCGAATCGAATATAACGAAGACACATATAGGTACTTTCAATCCCCTCTGTATATAGAATGCATTTTCATATATTATGAGTTCAGCCATTCTTATCGAATATATCCAACACAGAAACATCAATTTCCGTACCATCCGACTCATGACGTAGATGCTTCATTCTGATATAATTTTCCGTAACTCAGAAATAGACATGATTTACCCTGTATATTGTTAAAACAGAAATGTTTGGAAAACATACTGTTGCACTGGTTTCAAATAAATGAAACAAATAACTTCGACAAAGTGGAAATATCCTATTCTCCACACTATCCCACGAAGTGGAAAATTTTAGAAAAATATCTGTCAGCACACAACTACTTTCCCTTACGATCATTGGATTACATCGGACATCTATTTCTATTTGCAAATTGTTCGTAGGGACAAGTAGATATTTTCTGACAGATAGGTATTTGCCTCAATTCTACCACTTTATGGAATAGTGTGAAGAGGAGGTGTTTTCAACTTCATCGAAATTATTCGTTTAATTCATGGGTGGCCGGTAACTCAGTGGTTTAGGTCTTCGGCAGTAGAACTTCTGCTCGCATCGGACAGAGGTGCAAAACCACAGTTATGAGAATTCTTCTCAAGTGTCTCGGTTTCTTTAAGTGACCATATGCCTTGTGTTGAAGCAAGTGCGATGTGTGTTGCGTAAATGCCAATTTTGACCAGCCACCTGGGGTAGTACTGTAGGTTTTCCGATTTTTTCTGCTACTGAAAGGTGAATATACCACCAAAACTCAGCAAGTCGTCCCGAAGGGCCACTGTAAATAATAACTATAGCAGCTCTTCTACCCACAGAGACTTTGCCTTTGGGTACTACAAGTGTTTATTATCATTATTATGATTCAATTATTTGAAACTCTACGACACACTTTTCGAACTTTGTTCAAATTCAGGCATTTTCTCAGAAAATTCTAGTAATCAAGCTCGTAGTGAATTGCCCTGTATTCTCTACACATTTGAGATCACTTCAAAAATAAATAAATCACTACATTGTTTTCTCTTGAGTAAAACAAAAGGGTGAATTCAGATTGAAAATGGAAGAATGAAACCTAAAACATTCAGAGGGTTCAATCATGGTTTTGTATTTTTCAGTCACGAACCTATTAAATAAGCAAAAGGTTGTCTATCGCCGAGAAAAGAAGCTGATTTCCTTAATGAGAAATTGAAAAAGTGTATAACGTGTTTTCCATTTGTAGAAGTTTGTGAATATCAAATGACCTGACTATAATATTGACATTCACATGGTAGGAAGGACGAATGATTGATTTTTGAAGAGATTATTTGCATTCGGTCCTTTCAGAACTATTTTTCATGAAACTTCAATGATTTGAATAGTATATTTTTTACTCTAATACTGATGATCGATTAGTCGAAGAACTTTGAATACAGAACTGGTTACGTATATCACAAATATACCAAAGGAAAAAATATTATGTCAGGAAATTTAGGACCTAAAGTTGTGAGAGAATTGATACCATGATTTAGTAGGTGGAAAGTAGAGCGTTAATTTTTATAATAATTTAACATTAATTTTAATTCAATTGCTTAAGTAATTCTTCCATAATCAACGCGACCGCGAGAGGACAGAATGGAGAATTTGTCACAACTCAAGAAGGAACGATCACAGTTGAGAATATTTTTTACCAAGGCTTGTCGGGACACTGTTTTGTCTCATCTGAAACAATAACAAGATAAAGGCAAATGATTATTCGAGCTAGATGACCAGGTTATAAAGATACTGTTAGCCCAAGACATTGGAGAGGAAATTGATCAAGAGTTTGATGCAGCCGAATCGTATAGAGATATTTCAATTTCCTATCAGACCAAATGCGATCCACATTTCACAACTACTACTTCCATTCCCGCACCGAAAGTGCCAGGAAGTGATAACAATTCCTGTTACCACTCCGCCGCGGTCAATTCCATACAGCAGTTTACTTCTTTTTCTTCTTCTTCATAATTTTATGGCCCTTGCTCCCTCTTGGTGCATTCAGCCGAATCACTTCGAGGAGCTACTACTTTGTCTGATTCTTATCATTTTGTAGCCTTGAATAGCTTCCTCTTTCTTCTTATATATTCTTATATGTATCGTTACATATATACATATATATATTATTGGTTTGGTGCAGAAAGGTTAGTTTAACAAAGTAATACAACAAAGGGACAACTCTTCTCGCTTCGGGATAGCGGCGAAGCATTTCACACCCTAAAGCTATCTCGGATAACAAGCACCAAGCATTGGATAAAAATACAGTAAGGATAATAAGTTTACTTTTGTTATTTTTCTTTAGTTTAAAAATTCCCAATTAAAATTTTTGTTTTTTTCAAACGTACCAATTTTTATTATTATTTTTGTTAATTCCCAATTTTGTTTTAATATTCCCAATTTATTTATTTTAATTTTTTTCAAATATTCACATTTTTTTTTATTTTTTGATAACTTTATTTTATTATATTTCAAATATTTCATTATTGAATTAATTATCTTATGATTACAATGTCTCAATACTACTTGAATATTAAATGGGGAACTCCTTTATGGATTAGTTCTCTATACAAATCATTAAGAGGTATTGATGGGACATTCAAAAAATATATGTTCTAGAGTTTCTTCCCTACCACACTCACAGTTTGGAGCCTCTTTAATACATATTCTGAATAAATGTTGATTAGTACTACAATGTCCCGTTTTCATTCTTGTGATAGTCGTGATATGTCTTCTATCCATAAACATATTTCACCTTTGCTTTTAATGTTCATTTCCCATGTTTTATAATATTGATCTAAAATTTCCTGTTTTATAATAGGCATAATGGAATTTTTATCTATTCTAATGTTCATGGCTCTATTTGAAGTAGTTCCAATTTTAGCTAATTAATCCAATTTTTCGTTTCCTACTATCTTGAAGTGTCCAGGTATCCATATATTATTTTATTTTTTTCTGAATTTTTCTTCAGACACATCATCATACCTTGGTGTATCACTATCAGCTCTGCATCACATATATTTGTAATGTCATGTAGCCTAGCCATAAAGGAATAGTCCCCGTTATTAATTAGAACTGCAAAAACCCACTTTAGTTTCTTTTTTTCAAGCATCTGTGTATTCTAAGTTATGATCATTCTGACATTTTTCTATTGCCATTTGAAATTTTATTTTAATACCGAAATCATTATTTTTCAACTTCAAATCTATTACTTTGGGTTGATGCCTTATAATTCATATTCAAAACTGAAACAAGACTCAACTTATTTTCGTATATGAATTCTTCATAAGGTAAAATATTTTCTAACGCCTCTACTAAATACGGCTTATTTTTATTTTCCAATATCCCTTCCCTGTATTACATATTTTTCTTAAACTTTCTAATACCTTCATTATGGGGGAACAGTTATTATAAATTCTTTCAATGATAAATTTAACTGCCAATCTTTCTTCTGTATTCCAGATTAATTTCCCCCGTTTCTACCACAATACTGGAATTGGAGTGGATTTCATACATCTAGTTCTTATATTTATGTTTTTCATGGGACAAGGCTTGATTAAAATGGTCCCATATTCTAGGTGTGTTTTTATTATACCATTGTATATCATTAATATACTTTTAGGATCTGCTCCCCACCATACTGTACAGAAACATTTTATAACATGAGCAGTTCAGTTGTATTTATAATTCTGTGTGATACAGTCGAAAATATATCGAAGTTTACTATTCAATTGAAGTTATTAATTACCCATCACCAATAAGTAAAGTGTATTAACATCAGAAGTGGGATATTAACTCTACGTACCGCCGCAGTAGTGCTTTGTGAAAATGAGTGACGCGAAGCCCAAATTTTTGAAATGAGTGATAACGAGAATGACCTATATCGCGAACTGTTGGAAAAACATATTGAAAGAAAAATAAGTGAAGCTCTCAAAAGGAGATTCAGTTCAAGTTTGTCGGAGGCGGGCACTAATGAAATGAATAGGGAATCCGCTCTCAACATCTTCAACATCTAGGGCAACCGGTGATGTAGTGCCAGTGTTTGATCCAGACGACAAAACGATGACGATCACAGGGTGAATCCAAAAAATAGATCAGCTGGGAGAAATTCTTAGTTGGACCGACTATCAGAAAACTACGTTTATGCAACAAAAACTGCGAGGATCGGCTAGAAACTGTTCAACAGACTGGATGATTATAATAAATCGTGGTGCGAATGAAAAACGGCGTCGGCCCGTGCTTTTTTTAGGTGTACTGATTACGCAGCGGTGTTAGAATAATTGGTTGCTCGAAGAAATAGATCAGGTGAGACGATGACACATTACTACCACGACAAATTGGCTCTGAAGCAACAATTTCATGCATCATAAAAGGGTTAATATTGGAACTTCAGGCCAATGCCAGGGCGATCCAATGTTCAACATTTGATGAACTTTATGCAGATTTCATCGCTTCCTTAGAAAACTATCAGAGTTCACGAGAAGAACTGAAAGCTAAAAGGACGAGACTTGATAATGTTCTTAATAGGACCGGACAATGTTTCAACTGTGGGAAGTTTGATCACGTGGCTAGAGATTGTCGCCCCACCCTAAGGTGCTACTTTTGTATCCAATTTGGGCACAAAAAGGAAGATTGTCGACTTCTAAAAAATTATTTTGTCAAGTCAAGAAAGCCGACAGTTGCACCTGAGCCGAAATCGATTCAGTTGATAAACGCACAGGATATCAATGACAATTATTCAAAAAAGTGCTCCATAAATGGCAATCAAGTTATTGCATATTTGGATGGTGGATCGCAGGTGAATATTATTCACAATGTTCTTGTGGAAAAACTCCAACTACTAGTTTTTTCCGTGTCAAAAACATTCAAATCGTTCGGAGGGTCTCTTATACACATTGACAAGGCAACCAACTATGTTTTGGAGGTCGATGATTTCCAGAATGAAACCTCCGCTCTAGTGACCACGGCAAATATGGATAACTTCAATATGATCGTAGATCAACCAATTATTTTACAATTATGAGAGAGTCACATTTCGATTTTGCTAGCATCATTGTATAAGTCAAAAAAAAAAGATAGCTCATTTAGGTTATGTTGTGATTACAGAGCTCTTAATAAAGCAACAGTCAAACAAATTCATCCAATGCCCAACATAAATGAGCATCTGAATTTATTAGGTGCTAAATTTTATTTCACTTCTCTCTCAGGGATTTCACCAAATATCTGTAGAACCAAAATGTATTTAAAAACGCCATTTGTGACGCCGGATGGGCATTAGGAATTCCTCAAAATGCCTTTTGGGTTGATTAATTCTCCCGCGGTCATAAACCATAAACAACGCCCTGGGAAGCCTTCGTATTGGTATATATGGACGATCTGTTGTTACCATCAACATCTAGAAACCGTTCTCAAAATTTTGAATAAGTCTGGTTTCAAAATGAAATTGAAAAAAATTTTCATTTTTGAAGAGTTCAATATAGTTTCTGGGGTATGAAATTGGCCCCAAAGGCATATCTCCAGGGTCAGCATATGTTGAATGTGTGCAAAATTTCAAACGCCCTGGAAATAAAGTCCGCCAATTTCTTGGACTGGCCGGATATTTCAGAGAATTTCTTAAAAACTTTGCAATTATAGCTTTGCCATCGACTTAAATACGTCGTTTGAGTGAGGTCAGGATCAAGAAATATCTTTTCGATGCCCTAATTCGCAAACCAGCTAACTCCATTGATAAAATGTGGAGTTAGCAGGTTTGCGAATTAAGCCATCGTTTTTCTGAACTCAAAGAATGTCTAATGTGCAAGCCAATTTTGGCACCGTGTGATCCAAGTTTAGAAATCGAAATATACACTGACGCAAGAATCAAAGGTCTCGCTGGAATATTCTTTCAAGTATCGGGAGACAAATGCTTGAAACCAGTTACATATTTCAGCCGCGTAACTTCATCCGTTAAAAAATATTATCATAGCTACGAACTCAAAACCCTTGCTGTTGTTGAAAGTTTGAAACGTTATCGTATTTATCTGGTTGGTCAAACCTTTAAAATCGAGAGAGGTTGATCAGCAGTACGCTATACCTTTTCAAAGAAAGACCTGAATCTCAGATTAGCTAGATTAGCAAGATTACCACTTTGAAATTATTCACAATCTAGGTCATGCTATGAGGCATGTTGATGCGCTTAGCAAAAATCCACCCACTGTTTCGTAAATTGAGGTGGAAGACTGGTTTTTAACCATACAACTTCAAGACGATGCTCTGAAACGCATCGTAAAGCAAATTAGAGATAATCCTGAAGAATATCTGGCGAAGGACTATGCATATGAAAATTATTGCTTTTGCCACATTTCAACTGCTAAGAAAATACCATGATGAAATAGGTCATCCAAGGTTTGATAGATGCCTAAAGTTGATCAAAAATCAGTTTTGATCTTCGAAGATGTTTTCTTTTATAGAGAAATAGGTATATTTCTGTCTACAATGCGGTTACATCCTATTCCCAAGCCAATCATCCCCATGGACACTGTCCACATAGATCACATGGGACCATTCCCGAAAACAAAAAGGGGAAGAATTTACGAAATTTTTCGTGGCTAGGCCGTCTGAAACATTAGGCTCAGCGGAGTGTAAAAAAAATCTACATGCCATTTTCGGGGAATTCAATTCAATTCAATTCAACTTATTGATGTCAATGTACAACATAGTGAATATAATCATAGTAATAATAATTGAGCATAATTAAATATATAACTTTTCAACCCAATTTGAGTAGCCTGCTACACCTAAGCAAGTGAGTGCTTGTGTTGTGCTTTGCAGTACTCCTCAAAAGGGGGTTGTGAGTGAAATATGGGGGAGAAATTGAAGCAAAAATTCGTCCGGTTGGATATTATGTTTTTTTTTGTACTTTCTAAAAGAGATTATCAATTATTTCTTTGTTGGTGAGTATGAATTGTTTTATAGAATATTTGTTTAGTTTTTTATTTTTTTTAATTTCTATTGGCAGATAGTTAAAAAGTTTTGGACCGTGGAAGTGTACAAATCTTTGAGGATGACTTTTCTTAAACAGTGGCAAATTCACAGACATATTTGCGCATGATCTGGTATTTTTTGGTTTGCTGTGACATATTCATTTTTATGGAAAAACATCCAGATCAGGCATGAGTAGGCATAAAGGCTTCTCACATCGAGTAGATTAGATTCTTTGTAGAGTTTTTCAATGGAGAATAGCTTATTTTTTTTTTAATATTATCTTCAAAATAGTATTTTGTACGATTTGTATACACCCTAGGTTGTTATTGTACATTCCCCCCCATGCAGTAATACAATACCTGATAATAGATTCTGCTAATGAGTAGTATATGGTTATCATAATTTTTTTGTCTACTATATCTTTTAAATAATGGAATTTGTGGATGAGTTGTCTCAGTCTGTTTCGTATGTGAAGGGCATGTTCATCCCATCGAATGTGTTTGTCTAAGACGACCCCTAAATATTTCATTTTGTCGGTTTTTTCAATCCTGGGGCATATACATGGATCTTGATTACAGTAAAATTTGTGTATTTTAAGGGTTTCATTTTCTGGTTGATCATTATTTTGTAGTGAGATAGTCATAAATTTTGTTTTGCCAATATTCAAGCTTAAGAGATTGAGATCAAGCCATAATTTTATATCTTTCATTCCTTTTTCAGCTGCTGTAAAAACCTCTGACCAACTATCTTTAGTGAAAACTAAGGCGGTATCGTCAGCATATGACACAATATGACCCCGGAAGTTTTTTATATGTGTGATGCTGTTGATGTACACCAGAAACAGTATTGGCCCTAACACGGTCCCTTGGGGCACACCATGAGTCACGGTAGACCATACACTTAACTGATCACCTACTTTGATCCTTTGTCTTCTCTGTGATAGATAATCCCGCAAGATACTCAGTGGTATGCCTCTTACTCCATACCTGAATAATTTATCTAGAAGTATGCCATGAGATACTGTGTCGAAAGCCTTGGCCAGGTCAAGAAAAATTGCTAAGCATTTTTCCGACCTGTCCAGGGCATCAACACATTTTTTTGTGAAATCAAGTACAGCATTTTCTGTATTGGAATTTTGTATAAAACCAAACTGTCTGTTGGTTATTACATTATGTGTATTGAAAAATCCAATTAGTCTCTTTTTAATACTTTGTTCAAAAATTTTTGCGAAATTATCTATAACAGAGATTGGCCTATAATTTCCTGGATCACCTCTATCCCCTGCTTTGTGAACGGGAGTTACGGTAGATTCTTTCCATTGGGAAGGAATTTTTCCTTCACTGTATGCGATATTTATTATGTATGTGAGAGGTTCCAGAATGTGTCTATGAATTTGTTTGATTGTTTTTGTAGTAATTTTATCTGGACCTGGTGAACAATTATTTTTTAATTTAGACAGGCTGCAAAAAGAGGTTAGTATGGACAAACGGTTCTTTTAAAAAGGTATTGGGAATAACTGGTTTTTCAATTTTTTCTGCCATTTTCATGCCCACAGATGTGAAGTACTCATTTAAAATATTTGCTTTTTTTTTATTCTCGTATGTTAGTTCTCCGTTTGGCAGTTTCATGGGAATCTCTGCAACATTCTTTTTATCCTTGTTGATATTTGATATCTCATTTATTATTTTCCACGTTTGTTTGGAGTTTCCTTCGGTGGCATTGAGTTTCTGTTTATAGTATTCGTTTTTAGTATGTTTAATCAAATTGATTAGTCTGTTTCTATAATCTGTGTATTCTATTTTTAATTGTTCTGTTTTGTGTCTAAGCATAATTTTTTTCATTTTATCTCTTTTACGTATAGATATTACCAATCCCTTTGTAATCCATGGTTTTAGTTTTCTTTTTTTATATGGTATTTTTATTATTTTGGTTGATTTGTTTATATAAGTTTTAAGTTTACCAATGAAGCTGTTATATGCGGTTTGTATCTCTTTGCAATCGTGGGTTTCTTGCCACATTTCTTTTTCCAGAAGGGAATCTAGTTTGTTATAATCAATTCTCTCATAGAAGTTTGTCGTGTCATTATTTGAGGTATTCGTTTTTGTAGGTTCATTTTTGTTAGGTATTCGTATGATAAGTGCGGTCGTGTAATGATCTGACAAATTTGTATGTATAACAGACGACTCAATATTTATGTTTTTGCATTTATTTTTTTTATTTATGAAAATATGATCTATTATACTATTGGATTCCCTAAAAGATCTAGTAGGGACATTAATATATGATAACAATCCATTTTCATCCATTATATTCAAATAGTTCTGTACATTATTCGAATTTTCAAGTAAATTAATACTTAGGATATCCCAAACGTATTATATCAGATAATGGTCTAGCCTTTACCAGTAGATATTTTGAAGGATTTGTGAATGGTAAGCAAATAAAACATGTTAGGACAGCTACAGCAACACTAAGGGTCAATGGTCAATTAGAATGATTTCTTTCACCGCACTTTACTGGATACTTTGAGGGCTGTCACCAGTGACGATGATCGGAGTTGGGATGATGAAATTCCGGAAGTCGTATGGGGTATAAATAACAGTTTGAATAGTAGTATGCATCATACGCCGTTTGAGCTTTCGATTGGGTTTTGAGCAACTCGGAGACTAGTCCTGAAAAGGTCGATTTGAAAAAAATACAGAAAGCTCACAAAAACCTTGTCGGAGTTACAAAAAAAATTTAAACCCGATATGACCAAAAAAAAAAGTATAAAAAGGGTGATTCTGTTTTATGGAATGGAGATCATGTAAGTACAAGGGTGTAAGTAAAAAGCTAAACAAGAAGTATTCTGGGGCTTATTAGGTAGTTGAGGTATCTGACGGAGACAGATATAAGATATAAGTTAAGAAGTGTTAAAGTTATGAGAGGTTATAAAAACTTCAGCACTTCAGTCGCAGTTGACTCCCTTAGACCCTATCAAGTTATATGGGAGATAGTGATTCCCTCGATAGTGATGATGAGTTGAAGGATAAAGAAGACCTAATTGATTTGCTGGAAAGCTAATAGTCAGACAGGACGACTTTAAAGGTAACCTGTGAATTTTTAAGATCTGAACAGAGTCGTATAGGGCGACTTCAGAAGGTACCTGTGTGAAATAAATATTACTAGTGATACCTCCGATCAAGTAATACAACCTAGATGAGTAATACTCTGATAGAACTGAAAGTAACATGTTTTTATAATTTCATCCCTCAAATCATGATATTATTGCCATGTCGCAATTTTTTAAGGATACAATACGCACGTCAGCTAGATTTTGATATCTGTCGGGTATATTCATGGAAACGAAAACCGAAGAATACTGTCTTGGATGGAATATATAGCAATAAGAAGTAGTAGGGGAGCCCACGATGCTAAATATGGATTTACTCGAGCGTCATAGAGACCTATTGGGTTGCAAAGCATAGATGATAAGAAGAAAAAAATGTTATGTAATGTATACCTTTTCATCGGATCGGTGGGGGAAGCGGCTATAAATTTTTAAATTTGTAAAAAAAAACTGTTGCAAGGACATACTCGAGCGTGTCAGATATTGATAGCATCAATATCCTACGTATTTTTAATAATGTACGTATGTTATTCTGATCGTTACATGATGGGGGTGGTCGTAGGTAAGGGTTGAAAATGAAAAAAAAAAATTATCGAGCGCGTCATATTTTCTCAGGGGATGTTGAGTGAACCTAAAAAAATGCTCCCATACAATAATCTGACGATGTCGATGTGACGCAAACTCGCGGCCATTATTATAATATGAAAAAAAAATCGCCATTTTGAAATACTCAAGCGCTCAAGATATATATAGTTCATGTTTATGTCCTAGATGTGCTGTCTCCTAAGCTGACGATTATCTAAAGGGATTCGCCTAATCTGACAAAAAAAAATAGGAAAACGGTTGACCCTAAAGGCCATCCCTGCAACTTCTCGCTAACTCCATACCTAAGCGCTCAACATTTCACTAATTTTGTTTTTGAGCTCTCCGAGTTCAAAAATATGATATTTTTGTCATTATGAGCTCTCCGAGCTCAAAAGTCTGATAGAAGTTTATACAATTTTATGAATTTTCAAACCGCAATAACTTTTGAATAAATGAACCGATTTTCACGCGGCTTTCGACGTTGCATGAAGAATCTATAAGTTTGAATTGATTGAACTAGAAATTTCAGAGTGATTCCGAAAAAACACTTTTTTCGGTTTTCTATCGACAACGATAACTCACGAACGAATCAACCGATTCTGACCGGACTAGCGGCGATCGACGTGGTTTTTCGATAGTAAGAACTGATTAGTTTTTGAAATCGATCGATGAAGCCGTTTAAAAGTTAATCCGAAAAAAACACATTCCAAGAAAAAAAATCGTAGTTTCTCAAAATCTACCGGTACGAATCGGTTGAAATTATATTCAAAATCTAAGTTTGGCCAAGCCAAATGGATAGAGAAAGATTGAGAGAGAAATAGTAACGCGAAGAAGGAAATATAGGCATTACGCTGCTGCACGCATCAGACTTTATCGACGAATTTTTGATATTACGGCTTGTGGAAATCGTCAGATTATATATTTTTTATTATCCTTGAATTATTTCCTTCAAAATAAAAAAAGTTCAGCCACGCTGTAGAATGTCGAGATGACGTTTTTTTACAACTTTGTAGCCCTCCCCTTTCTTTACGTCACTCTCAAATTGTCAGATTAGTAGAATAAACACTTTTTAGCATGTAATTAACTCACCCTACCTTAATCTGACGCGCTCGAGAATTTCTGATATTATTTTTTTTTACTAATTTGATCCTCTATCCTGGACGCGCGGCTTTATTTATGAGGTTCATATTTTGTGGAGTTATTTAACCGGGTACAATATATTAATATATATTAATCTGCCGCGCTTCAGTAAATCCCGAAATCCCCGCTTGGGCTCCCCTGCTAAAGACAATTGAAACGTTCATTGCAGCTTGTTGGGAGCATGTAAAAATGATAGTATTTCCATCGCCGAACGGACATTCTTCGTTGTCGATATAGTCTGATCATTACGGCAATGATGCATTTGAAATATAAAATTTCAAATATGACAGAACAACTTATTGCAATGTTTTTTCGTGAATAAAGGGAAGAAAAGTCGCTACCCGATTGGGGGCTGCACACTGTTGGCTAAAAGTCGATCTTGAATGTAGTTGTTATCGGATAATTTCAGTGAAATTAATCAGGCTCAACTTGATAATTAGAAAATAAAATATATTGTTTGCTCGATACTGCCATTAGTTTTCTGTCCTAGGGCCACAAGAAATTAACCAACTCCATAGCACTTACCGAGGACGGAAGTGCATACAGGATGGCCGAATGTCACTGCTCCGCCGCGGTCAATTCCATACACTACGACACATTGCCGAGAACAAGGGATAGGTGTGTAAGCGTTTTTGTTAGGAAATAAGTGATGGGATATCGGGGTGGAATGAGTAGTTCAGTTGTATTTAGAATTCGGTGTGATACAGTAGAGAATATATCGGAGTTTACTATTCAATTGAAGTTATTAATTACCTATCACCAATAAGTGAAGTGTATTAATAATTCCGATGAATCTTCCAGGAATGGAAGTATATCCAGCAAAAAGATGGGAAGAAAATATAGACAACCGAAGCTGGAGCTGAAAGTATTTGACGGCAATGTAAGGAAGTGGATAGGACTTTTGGTCCAATTCCGTAAAATCCATGACGACAAGGATATCGAGGATGACGACAAGTTCCAGTATTTACTTCAAGAGATGGAACCACCAGCTTTCAGGACGAATTATGAAAAAGCGATCAACCAGTTAAAGACCAGAATTGCTATAGATGGGTTTTTGATTGAAGTTTACGCAAGAGAACTTCTCAGCTTGGTTCTGAAACAGTCAGGTATGAGCTCGACTTCTTTATTCGAAGTTAAAAACTCAGTTAAGGGCTTTGGAGTCCCTTGAAGTAGGTAACTAGGGATAAATATGCTTTTATGATTTATTCATTAGTCGGATCAGCAGTGCATGAAAACATACTAAAAGGATGAGAACGACATCGTACTTCAACCTTGCACGAACCAGTTTTCTACCAGAGGAAGAAAGTAGAATGTCAAAGACCAATATGGTATCGAGTAAGAAAAAAGTTGTTGGAACAGGTGAATTACCGCTGCTAGTCTACACCCTTCCGGAGGAATGAGTAAGTGAATTGTTCTTTGTTCAATTTGTGACAAATTACAGGCCAGAAGACTGCACGAAAGCATTACGTTAAGGAAAGATATATGGAAGAAAAACAATTCTTGTCATGCCTGTTTGAGACGAAATCATAACGTAACCAAGAGTCGAAATTTCATCATTTGTGTTTTTTGTGGAAAAAGGGATTTTTCCATCTTGTGTCCTGACTTATTTAACAAAAAGATGTTCGGCATGATATCAATGAAAATGATACTACACATCATGAAAACGCATTAATAAGCAGAATTTCAATTGAAACATCATTACAAACTCTCAATGTAATCAGTAATGGTAGTAAAAGTGAAGACATTACAGTTTTGTTAGATTCTGGGTCTCAAAAATTTAACATTCTGACAGATTGTGCAAAAGAGATGAATCTACGGGAAATTGGTCAAGGAACTATAATACAAACAATTCAGCTCCTCAGCTTCACAAGGTTTATGAGGTGAATATACGCAATATGATCAATAACACGTCTCACAAGTTTTAGATTCTGGACCAAAATTAAATTTGTGGTTATGTTCCAAGATTACAAGACATATCATGTCTAAATATTTTCTGAGAAAAAAACATATTTATTGATGCTGAAACAAACTCTCCAGTTATATCGTTAGTATTGAGTGCTGATATTTTGATCTATATCCGCAGGCATTATAGAAAAACTAAAGAATAGTTCAGTCGCAATGGAAAAACATCTAGGTTGGGTTTTAATAAGACAACAAAACCAAACTACTTCTATTCAGCCAAGATGGCCTAGATCGGAGATCATATGTTCTCAAGAACAATTAAATATGGAGAAAAGTAAGAACTCTGTATCGAATCGAGATATAGTTGGTACATGTTTCTACTGCTTTTCCAAATTTTCAGAAAATTGTCAGGACAGATTTAAGAAGAATTGTCAGAGATAACATCACCATAAAGGTGAATTGACATGCGATGAAGTAGAAAAAGCTGAAATTTTACTTCTGAAAATTATTTAGTAGTAAAGTTCGGAAGGAAATGATAAATTAATTGCAGGATCTGAGGTATTTTGAGATGAAAATAGCTTAATAAGAGCTGGAAGACGATTAGTTTATGCAGATGATAATGATAGTTCAAAATACCCCCTATTATTACTACTTATCCAAACACAAAATCGTAAAAAGACTCATTGAAGAACAACATGCTCGTACTCAAATGCTACTCAGTATACTCCGACAGAAATTCTGGATATTGAAAGGAAGGAAAACAATCCGAGAAGTTATGCTGAAATGTGTTGTATGCAAAAGGTATGAACAAAAAGCAATGGAAACACCTATTGCGCCACTTCCAGCAAATAGAAATCAAGAGTGCTGCTGTATTTGGAGTCACAGGCGTTGATTGAAGGATAACGAAAAATGTTGGATTGTCATTTTTATGTTGTAACGTTTTCCAATGTGAAGAAAATTGAATGGAATTTCATTCCACCGACATCTGCCTGGTGGGGAGGATGGTGGAAGAGAATCGTCAGAATTGTGAAAGAGTTACTGCGTCGGAATTTGAAGGGCTTCAGTGCATCATAAAGATATGTTGACTTGTGTAATTGGGAAGCAACAATGAACTATTGACTTCTAACTTATACATGATCTGAACTAGTGAACTTGAAAAATCGTTGTACCTACACTTTCAAAGAATTTTGTAAAGTTTGTTGCAATGCTGCACATGCGGCAACGCTGTTAAAGTATGCTTTGGTTACTGCCTATCATCCGCATTGTAAATGTTATTAACAAATTTCACCAGTTTATGTTGAGATGTTGACATGTCTTTCGTGTGCGGTATCGGTATTTGTGAATTGGCGTTCATATTCCCATAGACCACATATAGTGGGTATCAAATTTCTAAACACATTACTTTATGTGGGTTTCAAATTCGGTACTTCGATTTGATGTTATGAATGTACAATTCAGCAAGTATCAATCCAAATATAACACTTCTGGTTTGACCGGAAACGCATCCAATTTTTATATTTCAAATAGAAAGTATTTTTTTTGAAAACTACAGTACAATTCGGTATACAATTTCCTTTACAATGATATATCACAATCATACTTTCAATTCAAAATATGCTGATATAATTGAGATTTTATAAAAAAACTACTTTTTGTATTCCCCTCGTAACGGAGCATTTTCATGAAAGTATGCTGTGGAAGATTGAACAATATCATTTGAGTAACGATGATTCTTGGCAAAACTTTTTATAATTTTAGTTTTCAACATCAATACATAGGATTTTTAAAGTTGGTTAGAAACTCAAATACATACTGAAATACAAAAAATTAAAAAACTTCTACATTTTTGTGTCCTAATTATTTTTTATGAAGATAATTTCCATGCTATACCTTGTATTGAACATTTCAACTTCATGTTAGTTGGCTATGGAATTAAATTTGTTAGTCCAGGGTAGATCATTTTTGAAACCAAAACAAATTATAGTAAAATAAATTAGGGGCGATCTGAGGTCGGGAAGTAGGAGGAGGTGAGTTTTTAATGGTAAAATACGGTTGTAGGTAATAAAAAGATCTACAACTTTGGTGGAGTCACTTTTTTCACATTACCTCAAAATTTATATGAAAAATTCAAATATCCACGTTTTATATTTTTTATTTTTATCTTTCACAAATCAATTTTTTTTCACGAAATTTGGTGAAAACTTACTTTTTTATGTTCCGAATGCACTGTAATTTTTTGTAAAAAGGTAAGTTTTCACAAAAATTCGAGAACAATTTTTTTTGTAAAAGAAAAACAAAAAACCAAAAACTGGTTACCTGTTTGAATTTTGACATACATTTTGGGGTTATGTGAAAAAAAATTTTATACAAAAGTTGTAGAGCTTTTTATTACCTACAACTTTATCATTTAATTTTTTTCCATAGGACTTGTATTTTTGTCATATTATCTTCCATTTATAATGAGTTTCATTTTACTACTATTATTTTCTTTTACTTTTTACCATTTTCAAAGGCTTCTACCATAGACTATGTTGAATTGTTCTGTTGTTGTGCTTACGCCATATTGTTGATATTTCGAATGTTCCGAATTTTCCAAGATAATCATTAGTGGATTGAACAACTACTACTGATTTACCCAAACTGAAAAGGTTAATATGTTGTTGACATAAGGAGAAGCAAGGAAAAATTCCTATTTAGCCTTGCGTCTGTACCAGGAGAGGTATCCTAACCATCCGCAACCTAGTAGTAGAAACTATTTTGCAATATTGGAGTCACAGTTCAGGAAAGAACGGAATAATTATGATGGGGAACATATTCCCTTAGCGACAGGTTGCGTTATGTATTTCCAACAAGATGGAGCACCGCCACACATAATTCGAATGTAGTCCGAGGACATCTTACTAAAACTTTCAACGACAATTGGATTGGTAAATATGGTCCAGTTCGTTGGCCACCAAGGTCACCAGACCTCAAGCCAATGGATTTTTTTGTTTGGGCTCACTTGAAAAATTAGGTTTATGCTCATAATATATCTTAAAATATCGAGGAACTTGAAGACAGGGTAAGGAGAGCCATTAACGAAATTACTCCATCTCAACTAGAGAATGTTATTCAGGCATGCTCCGAAAAAATTCAACAATGCATTGACGTTAACGGGCGACAATTTGAATAATTAGATTAATTGAATCTGTCATAGATGTTGAATTTCTTTTGAATTGAGTCATAAAACTGTACATGTCCCAAATGTCTACTATTTTGTAGGAAAATGATCGAAATAAATATTTTGTGCGTCCGATTGTGTAGTTTCAAAAATAACTCCAGACCTTTAGAATAAATTCAATTCCATAGCCGACTAACATGAAGTTCAAATGTTCAATACAAGGTATAGATAGTGTAGTAAAACTGCACTAACTAATTTTTGATAATTTATTTACACGCGTCTTAAACAATAATTTATATCACAAGTCACTATTTTCATTTATTTTACACTGTCGCTGTCTGTCTGCGGACTTTGAAACTAATTCTGCAACTCTGTCTCGCCCTCTGCTATCCCGTTTATATAGGGTGTTCCTTAAAGACATGCTAATATTTGAGGGGGTGATTCTTTGACTTATTTTAAGGAAAAAACTTTCTATAAACGTATGTCCTAAAAGTCCTAACTTTTGAGATACAGGGTGATAAAGTTTTGAAAAAACATCAGTTTTTTTATAATAACTGAGATAATATTGTAGACGTTTTTATAAAATTTGGTACATGTCTTCTATGCATCAAGGTGCATTTTTTAGTGCACAAACATTTTCATTTTCTCAACCAGTGGCGTCCGTACGGGTTTTGCATTGAATATTTTTGGAGAAAAAAATACTACGCCACTGCTTTCTCCTAAAAAAAAAATACTTTTGAGATCCTCATTCATTTTTGAGCAAATTTGATCTCCTGAGTTTTCTTTGTCCGCCGCATGGTTTTCGCTTAAAAAAATAAAAATCGTTTCATTTCAGGATCAATTCTTCAAAAATCTGATGCGGAAATGTTTGTGCATCGACTGAAAGCAAATTGAGGGATCAGATTTGTTCCAAAATGAATGAGAATCCAAAAAAATGTGTAATTCTTGTCAGATTCTTGTCTTGATTAAAATAATTAAATTGAAATTGCTTCATATCGCAGTAGGTACCTAACATTTTGTTGACAATAACTCGTCCGATAGTAATTTAGCTACCTCTTTATAATTGAAATTTCTTTTCACCACTTCTTAATCTTTTCACTTATAATCTCCCAAGTGCTTGAATTATTGCCGGAAATTTACTTTACACTTATTGGGAAAGCTACCTAGGTAGTTTTTTATCAGTGTAATCGACCGTTGATTGGTCGATTCTAAGAATTTGAAGTTTACGATATTAATTCAGCTACCTATCTGTAATTAATAGCATTTTGTTCTTCAAATCACTATAAATATTGTGTTTTCACTGGTTATGAATACCATTTTGTGTTTGAAAAAGCTATAGGAATAGCGAAGCGCACAATTATTTACTTGATTTTTAAGTGTTTCATTGAAGTTATTTTGGTTGTCCGCCGTTTTTCTGAATATCGGTAAATATGGTGAATTACGCACGAATGCAGAAATGGCGGCATTGCATTACGTATATGGCCTCGCTGATGGTAATGCAAAAGAAGCCAGACGCATCTATCAGGAAAGATATCCTAATCGTGCCTTACCAGATAGCCGTACCTTTTCAAATATTCATTGCCGACTTAGGGAAACTGGTAGTTTCAAGAAAGGTACTTCGGAAGGTCTCTAAGCGTCAGAACTGTTGAAATTGAGGAAGCCGTTCTGCAAGAAATCGAAGAACATCCTGAGACGAGTACGAGGAAGATCGCTAGAACTCTGAGTATTTGTCATCAAATTGTTTGGCGTATTTTGTTTGATTTTTTGTTATACCCATACCATATTTTACGAGTACAGGCATTACTCCCTAGAGATTTTCCACAGCGTGTGAACTTCTGTCAGTGGTATCTTCAGAGTATTGCACTAAATCCGCAGTTTGAGTCACAAATTTTGTTCACAGACGAAGCAAATTTTTCTCGGAATGCTATTCAAAATTTCCATAACAATCATATGTGGGCAGAAGAAAACCTCCATACCATAACCGAAACCCATTTTCAACACCAATTTTCGGTTAATGTATGGGCAGGAATTATTGGTGATTATCTAATAGGCCCATTTTTTCTACCAGGACGCCTTGATGGTCGGTCTTATTTACACTTTCTCGAAGAAGAACTAAATGGGTTGCTTGAAGATGTACCAATTGCGTTAAGGAATCGAATATGGTACATGCACGATGGAGCCCCTGCTCATTTCAGTGTAATTGTCCGAAACCATTTAAATACAGTTTATCATAATCGTTGGATAGGTCACGGAGGACCTCAGCATTGGCCAGCAAGATCCCCTGATCTCAACAGTTTAGATTTCTTTTTATGGGGGCACCTTAAAAATCTAGTGTATAAAACTCCCGTTAATACTTTAGAAGATTTAAGAGAGCGAATAGTTGCCTCGTGTGAAACTATTCGAAATACGCCGGGAATATTTAAACGTGTGCGTAATTCCATGCGTAGACGGGCGGAAGCATGCCTAGAAGCATGCCTATTAAGTGAAGGTGGCCATTTCCAACAATTTTTATAATCAGTGTTAGTATTGTCAATAATTAATGAATTTGATCCGTTCATTTAAACTTACTTTTATAAAATAAAATAAAATTCGTTTTTGTACAAGCTGAAATCCATGTTTTTTTGATTCTCATTCATTTTGGAACAAATCTGATCCCTTTATTTGCTTTAAGTCGATGCACAATCATTTCCACACCACATCATATTTTTGAGGAATTGATCCTGAAGTAAAACGATAAAACTCAAGAAATCAAATTTGCTCAAAAATAAATGAGGATCTCAAAAGTATTTTTTTTTTCAGGAAATGAAAATGTTTGTGCATTAAAAAATGCACCTTGATGCATAGAAGACATGTACCAAATTTTATAAAAACGTCTACAATATTATCTCAGTTATTATTAAAAAACTGATTTTTTTTCAAAACTTTATCACCCTGTATCTCAAAAGTTAGGACTTTTAGGACATACGTTTATAGAAAGTTTTTTCCTTAAAATAAGTCAAAGAATCACCCCCTCAAATATTAGCATGTCTTTAAGGAACACCCTGTATACTCCAAGCGGATTCTATTTACAGCCCTCGATAAATCTAGACTATAGGAAGATTCATCTAGATGGCTATTAGAAGCGGATGGAGGCGATCGAGTTTATTCCATCTTGTTCTCGGCGATTCGTAGGCCAGCAGATATGCTGTCGTAGTTGAACGAGGGTGCAAAATTAATTAGATCAGGGCCGGTCTCGAAATCGTTACAATAGCATGGAAATTATCTTCATAAAAAATAATTAGGAAACAAAAATGTAAATATTTTTTAATTTTTTGTATTTCAATATGTATTTGAGTTTCCAACCAACTTTAAAAATTCCTATGCATTGATGTTGAAAAATGAAGTAAAACTAAAAGTAGGGGAATGTGGGGTAAAGTGGAACATCGGGGCAAAGTGAAATTTTAAAATATTTTCTATATCACTTGTGCCGCCTAGGTTACAATAGCGAAAGTAAATATCATCCTGTGTCACTGATAGCCTCGAACAAAATCATGGCTTCCAGATTTTCCAAAATGGCCGATGTCTCTAAAAACGTGTTTGTGGTGATTGCAGATGTAAGAGTTTATGGTGAGTAAATAAGTTCTAACTACCGCATTTTTTTATTAAATTTTGAAGTTTCTGTGTTTAATACATGATGTTGATGTTGGCTCATAGTTTCACAAACAGGAAGAACAAAAATTAATCATTAGGCAGATATAGTAATAGGTTTTCTTTGTTACCTTACCATGGGGCAAAATGGAAATTTCAATAGCGGGGCAAAGTGGAAATTTCAATAGTGGGGTAAAGTGGAACAGTTCCACTTTGCCCCGCCAGTTTTATAATTGAACTTCAGTAAAGAACGTCTTATTTTTAACAGGAAAAATGGTTCGTACCTACAAGTGAAAGTCCAACCAACAATCGTGGTCCGAAGAAGCTATGAAATTAGCCATTTTAGATGCCCTTAATAATGTAGTCGGCTATAAAACTCTGGCCGGTCGTTATGGCGTTCCTCTTGCCACTTTGTACAGACGATCGAGAAAAGATGGTGACGTGGTGAAAGTCTCAAAGAAAAAATTTTGACGATTCAGAACTGTCTTTACAGATGACCAGGAGCAGACATTAGTGGACCATGCGTTGGCTATGGAACAAAGATTTTATGGGATGACCTATAAGGATTTGCGCTTACTTGCTTTTGAATTCGCTAATCGAAACGGAATCCCGCACAATTTTGTTGTCAGAAATTATATGGCAGGCTATATGGATTCTTGAGAAGACAAAAGTCTCTATCATTACGTATGCCTGAGAATACATCAGCAGCCAGAGCTTCTCGATAAATATCACTTTCCTCCAAGTAGAATATACAATTGTGACGAAACAGGAATGACGACTGTTCCAAATAAGCCGAGCCGCATTCTTGCAAGAAGAGGTACGAAACAAGTAGGCACGTTATCGTCAGCGGAGCGCGGAACTCTGGTGACAGCGGAAATATGTTTCAGTGGAATAGGACAATACATTCCTCCACTAATCATTTTTCCGAGAGTAAGAAGAAATCCAGCTTTAGAATATGGCTTGCCAACCGAGACTGTCGTGGAATATTTTCCAACTGGATGGATGCAAAAACATATTTTTTCAGATAAATGGTTTCCACATTTTCTCAAGTTCACAAAGCCTTCAGTTGTGGACCCTGTTCTTCTCGTATTGTATGGACACAAGACTCATACAAAAAATTTGTAGTTTGTAGAAAATGCTAAAGAAAATCATGTCCACGTCTTGGTAATTCCATCACACACATCGCATCGGTATATCTTTCATGTACCCTTTATCTGCTGCATACGAACAGGAAGTCAAAAACTGGTTAAGATCGAATCCTGGTAAGGTGGTAACATTATATGAAATTGGTAGATTATTTGGAGCCGCATATGAGAGAGCAGCAACTACAAAAAATTCCATAAGCGGATTCGAGAATACAGGCATATGTCCCCTCAACTCATTCATTTTTCCAGATGAAATGTTTGCTCCTGCATAAACCACCGATCGAGAAGATCCACGAACCGGAAATGAGAAAACAGAAACTGTAACGTCTGTTCGGAAAAGACCATCTACACCAGAAAATTTCACCAAAAAGGCCTCAACGGTGGGGCAAAGTGAAGAAAAATGGAGGGTACAAATAATGATTTTTTCTTTAGTTTCGTAGCTTATTTTATTTATGAATTATTTTTTATTTTGTAATGGAAGTATCATCGTTTATGATAAAAATATTTGAGGATATTTTTTTCGATTTCTTTTTTAAATAAAAAATTTAACTTGTTAAGTATTTCTCTTTGCCCCACTTTCCCCTATAAACATAATTAGTCTGCGTAATACTTATTGTGTAAAAAGTTTGGCCATGAATTATTGTTACTTATATGATATTGTTTCATCTTCCATAGTATACTTTCATGAAAATGTTCCATTACGAGGGGAATACAAAGAGTAATTTTTATATAAAATCTCAATTATGCCAGCAGACTGTGAATTGAAAATGTGATTGTGACATATCATTGTAAAGGTAATTCTATACCGAATTGTAATTTTCAAAAAAATACTTTCCGTTTAAAACATAAAAATTGGATGCGCTTCCGGTCAAACCGGAAGTGTCATAATATTTGGATTGATACTTGCTAACGACTTGCTAAATTGTACATCCATAAATTGGTTCCGGGCCACCTGGTATATCGAAATATTGTTATATGGGGTTGATAATCGACAATAACAAAAAAATTACGTACAAACAATAAAATTAATTTGGATGAAAACGCATAATTTTTGGCTGAACTGTTGACAACTCATTGACTGAAAAGATGGAATAACAAGTGTGCTAAGTTTTCATTTTGAAGATGAAGAATGAATGTAACACCTCTTTGGATTTTTATAAGACTTTGATTTGTGTTCTGCGTGTGATAATATCAGTGCTAAAATCAATGATGTATGAGTGAACCTGATATTGACCGAACAAAAACTATTTTTAACAAGCTTTCAATCTAGTTAATTAGTCAAATCTTGCAAGTGAATTTTCACCTCTTTCTAGTCCGCCCAACTTGGGATATTGTCAATATTATGTTTTTTTTTTGTGAACATCCATAAAATCAAGGTAGCAACTCCTATTAATTTTGCACCACTATAAAAAAATTAAAATAGAATGAAAATTAAAAAAATAGTACAAGCTTTTTTCATTCAAGTGCACTAGATGTTATATATAAAATATAACTTCAGATGTGTGAGGTAAGTTTCTATGTGAGTAACAGTTTCGAAGGTTTTTTGCTTTTGTATTCTGAGTGAAAACTTGGCGCGGCAGGCTTTTGAAAGTATTTTTGCTTTATTTTACATTGTTACAAAAGAATGTCTTATTTTGAATTTTTCTTTACGTTTCTAGCTGATACCCACGGAAACGCTGTTTCGTTGGAAAAGTTGACAGTGAACGAGTCCACTGAAACTATTTCAAAGTATGCTAGCATTTTTTCTACTCATTTAGAACTGAATGAAAACTTGTAAATATGTCTTCACTAATCAAACGTGCGGTTTAATTTTTTTGACAAATTCCACTGCTTCAAACGTAGAAATAATAAATATTTATCTTCTAGAATCGAATTATTAAATGAAGACAATCACATAAATATTTTAGGAACATATCAGATAGTATTTTACAAGTTTCACTAAAGTTTTTATAATCATATTTGGAATACCACATACTTTTGTTATTATTAACTCAACAATCAAAGTATGTGCGCCACTGTCGGTGGAGGAGAGGTTGTCGAGAATGTGGATGTGAGTAATTTTCAAAAAAAATAGTTTAATTATTTTCAGGTGCCTCGGCCAGCTCCGGGTTCGACCGCATTCTCGCCGCCCAGAGTCTCTCCATTTTTAACAAAGAGACTATAATCGATAGGGAAAAATATCAATAATTTTATCTATAATAATAGCCTACTCCTAGCAGACCCTAACGTCCCTAACAGAACTTACCAATAGCTGAAAGAGAAATGTATTAGTAGAAATCTACAGAAATCTAATACAAAAATATCAATGTCTTTTATCGCGCCTAACACAAGGAGTTTACCTGTGTCTCTCCCGGGAGAGAAGTTGCGATTTACCGCCCCGTCTCACCTTAGTGCAATGGCTTGTCTTATAACGGAAGACTCACCCCAGTGATCCGGTAGGCATCACCTGGCATAGATTCCGGGACCACGCAATCTAATCCAGGCAATACGGAGCCGCTGCTTCCACCGGCGGTGGAGGCCAGGCTAAGCTGTAAGAGAAAAATATTATTAGTAAAATCACAATAAAAATTGGTAACGAATTCTCTTGTAGTGGGCTCGCACTGAGTCCCAAAGTATTTCAGACTTTATTTTTGTTCTGAGAAGAAAAAAGTGTGTTAGCTGCTTTGCAGTCAAAACGAATTCATTTTGGAGGGATTTTTGGTTTTCTTGATATCCCTCCAAAGAAACACAAGTTTCACTGACAGAAAAATGTTGGCCGTAGATCTCCTCTTGAATCTCGTCACCTTCTGGAATCTTCTTTCTTGAATTCCCAATATTTGGACTTCTCGAATTTTCTTTCTCAAATATTTACTCTTCACCTTCCCAGGTAAAAGGACATTTCTAGATTTTTCAATCTCCAATATTTCAGCAATTATTCTTAAGAAAATCTTCTTTGACTTTTCTGGAACCTCTTTACTATTTTACTTTTCAATATTTTGAAAAACTATTTCAAAAATACTATTATTTCACTCAGCTGAGTATACGTCGGTTTCCATACGTTAGCAGGCGTAAGTGAGGAACACTGTGTCGAGCCGCGGAATGCGCTCTATATTTATAATAGTCAGCCGGAGGGCGTGGCCTGGCTTTGACCAATCGCGCTCACGGACGCCGAACAAAACTCGGGCGAGAAATTTTCTGGCTTCTTTCTGTTTGAGAATTTCTTCACGAATGTTGAGATTAATTCCATCTGTCTCGTCTTCATGAAATTTTAGTCCAATATTGGGCATTTATGACAAGGTAAGAGTCTATCGCAGGTCTCCTTCTTCCTTGTATCTCACGCAGCTTCAAAACAACCTACGTTGGAAGTATGGGATTGCCAAGTCCATTCATTCAATTTATACGTCCATGGATGGCAATCCTCCACATACTCTATAATTTTTTGTACTGTCGGCGAGCAGACAGTAGTGGATTCTAAACTGTGTTATCACTTCACCTACCGTGGCTGTTACAGAGCTGACCCAGAGCTTAGTGCTCGTAAAGCGCTCAAAGCACTTAAGCACGTATGTGCTCGTGAGCACTGTGCTCCAGAGCACTTTCATGAACCAGTTTCTTGAACCAGTGCTTCGAGCATTTAACCACAGAACCTAGTACTTAGTAACCTCGAAAATTGCTCGCAAGCACTGCAGTGCTCCGAGGCACTTTTTAGGATTACTAAGCACTAAGCCTTTCCATAAAAATTATTCTGTTGAAACATGAAATTGCAGCAGGTAACTTCAGACTCTTTTATCGACTAATGAATAATGCTGAGTGAATTCTCATAATTTGTTTTTGAGCATTCTGTGGATTCATGAGATTTTCAAAGAATGGTAACTAAAATAAAAAATAAAAATTCGACGCACCTGAACATTTTTTCGAGAATAAGTAACATTTTAAACCGTTATGGTCTCGCACTGTATATTTCGAATGTGTTGTCACCGTTATTATTTTATTTTATCGAATATGTTGATTTTTTATACTAAGTGAATAAAGTTTCCATTTAAGAGTGCTTATCTCATACTCCAGCATACCAGTTTATACAGGGTGTAGAAAATTCAGGAGCATATTGTTGACGTCAAAATAAGAAGAAAAGTTATTCGTTTCTGAGATACATAGTGTCAAAGTTGAATTCGTAATTTTGTTTTGTGTGAATAAATTCAAAAATAATTGTGATATTTGTGTAGAGTTTGGCATCTGAGAGTATTGTTCAATGACAATATCAAATTTGATGTTAGTTTGTCTCTGTCGTGGGGATGGCGCTACCTACATGTCTTTTGAGTCATTTGAAATGTCATAACTTTTTTGTGCGTACCTGTATCACATTTTCTAACAAAAAATTAGATTTTTCAAAAAAATGTGTGTAAAAAAGATATCTTTGGTATAGGTCGCTGCGAGCAACTGTTTTCGAGTTATTGAATTATTTCCATGGGGCTCGTAGATCGCCTTTAAGTAGTAAATATCAGAAAAGATACTCCAGTGCATTTTCCTTCTTTCATTCAATATTCTCCTACATTCAACATTTGAATGTAGTCAAAAATGATTTTTTTTGAACAATTACTTTAATCAATTCCCTCAACTAACTGCTTTAGTATTAATTTGGTCTTAATTACTGTTACTATCATTGGTATAAAATTGTGACAACACCCGATTCCTATTTTAAAATTAAATTAAAGAAAAATAATTTCTCTTACTTATTGAATCAATTTTGAATTCAAACTTCTTGTCATTCCAAATTTCTTGCATTGATTATTTCAAATCCCAATAACTCGAAAACAATTGCTCGCAGTGACCTCTATCAGGAATATATTTTTTACACAAAAGTGACATGTAGGCGCCACCCCCAAGAAAGAGACAAACTAACATCTTTGATATTGTCATTGAAAAATACCCCTAGATACCAAACTTTATTCGAATATCACAATTATTTTGAAATTTATCAACAAAAATCAAAAATAAGAATACAACTTTGACACTCTGTATCTCAGAAACGAATAACTTTCGGAAATATCTTCATACGAACTTTTCTTCTTATTTTGACGTCAGCAACATGCTCCTGAATTTTCTACACGTACTTAAAAAACACCCTGTACATTGCTTCACTCGTTAAATAATATTATATAATAATAAATCTTACGGCGAAGCATTGCGTATTACATAATATGCTGTAACCGTTTCTGTTCTGGATTCAATTCAACGTGATGAATCAAGACCTTTCATTTGTATTTGAATCAATATGTAGATTTCAACAATTCTCTTTCGAAATAGTGAATTATGAGTATTTTAATCACGAGTACAGCCTAGTGGACTGTATTGTAACGATTTCGAGGCCGGCCCTGATCGCCTAATTGACTATTCATCTTCGGCTTGTATGTAAACAAAGTATCTTCGCTCGCAAATACCATGAGCCATCGCGTAGAAGGAACGAGAACTGGCTGAAGAATTTCCTACAAACGATCAAAAACGTACTCGAGAGCCATCTGAATGAGTCGCCTAATAGTCTTGATAGTTCGAGAACTGTAAAAAGAATCTGCTTGTCGGTATATAATATGCTCGACATGAGAGGGCTGGCGGAGTCGCAGCAATGCAGTTACAGATATAGTTTGAGAGTCCGCAGACAGACAGCGAAAGTGAAAATATATTGAAATAGTGAAGTCAATGCTTCAGATGATTAATTGTTTATCAAGTTTTTTAAATAAATTAGCGAAATTAGTTTAGTGTATTTTCACGAGTGTCTAAAGGATTTACCAACCTTTGAAATTATAAAATCAAAGTTGTATTATTTTGGATACTCTGTAGTTTACAAGCACTGTAATGAAATAGTAACCAGCTGATATTATACTATGTTGTAGTAGCATGGGTCGTAAGGAAAATGTATTAGTTTAAATGATTTTGTATGTGTCGTTTCTGAGATATAAGCGGTCAAAGTTCATAAAAACGTAGTTGAGTGGAATTGACATAGAAAAAAACAATTTTGTTGGTCGAAATAAGACAAATTCAGGATGAAAATTTATTTATCAGAGCTTGATAACATGTCCAACTATAATCTTATTAATGATAATATATTAGGGTCTTGGGGCATAATCAAGGAGATCGTTTTATGGAATATTTTTTTCCAGTACTACTCCAGAACAAACAAGTTATATGTTGGTGAGACATTATAGTTTCTATCTATTCTATTCGATTGGAACGTATTTTGTTTCTTGATACTCTGTTTGAAATATGAATTTTTAAAATTTTGGAATATACCTCCATAATTAAAACAATTGACAGATCGTTTTTGAATACAGAAAGGAATAATTCATTGGTACTATTGATTGAACAGAAGATAAATCAACAGAGAGAGTTATCAAGAAACAAAATACGTTTCAGTCGACTACCATAGGCTGGAACTATGATGTCTGATCAAAACATGACTTGTTTGTTCTGGAATAGTGCTGCGATAAAAATCCCAAAAATTATCTTTTTGACTATGCCCCGTATAGATCCTAATGTAATATCATCAATGAGATTGTAACTGGTCATGTTATCCTGAATTTGTATCATTTCGATAACATAACAGTTATTTTATATGTCAATCCCACCCAATTACGAAGTTTTTACGATCTTTGGCCGCTTATATCTCTCAGAGATGACACATACAAAATCATTCAAACTCACACATTTTCCTTATGACCCATGCTACTACAACATTATAAAATTTCCCATATGTTTTCATGCGGGATCGTTTGCTTCGAACACTGATTGTGAATATGCGATTTACCACCATCAAGCGCGGTGCATATCCGCACTCTGAAAGCTATTTTAGTGAGTAGAAAAAGTTACAAGTTTTCAACAGTCTGAGAAGTGTTTAGTGCTTAGTGCTCGCTAACTAAAATCACTGTTCTGAAAGTACTTAGTGATCGCGAGCATTTTATGAATAAATGTGCCTAGTGCTCGAGATTTCAGAGCAATTTTCAAAAGTAATTAGTGCTCGGCATAGTTCTGTTTCGGCATAACATTTTTAGATTTCATTTCATAGTAAATTTCACCAAAATAGAATTTTTAATAACTTGAATTATTGCTTACATGTTCGTAATGTGTCTTGTTGATATTTTTACACCATCGAATAGCGACCAACCTCACTGGAATTGTAAGTAAGGTTACATTCTTCACTTTCATCATTTATATTATGAATCATTAATTTTTGTAGCTACCAATATTCATTGTCGAAATATTGAAAATATATTCTTATAAATGGTCAGCACTCTTCTGTTTGTGATATTATTGTATCCTGATATAATATGATTATGAAAAAAAACGTTGTTGTGAACTAAAGTCAATAGTTATTCTGTGACTAACAAAATAAAACGTTTCAAATATATAAAAATATCTTCTGTACCTAACATGACTGAAGGTTTCCACTCGGTATACAAACTCCTGAAGTGTTTGAAATACCCTATCAATCCATCAACTACTTCTGGAGTAAACCACGAAAAACTTTATTGAAATAACTTTTCTACTTCAGTGAGCTTTCATGTCTAGTAAAAAACCAATCTAATTTTAATCTCTTTTCTTACATTTGCCTTCTATGTAGATATCTCGCTTTTGCGGAAAACCTCCCAATGCGGTGGAGCCATTTCGAGTACTCGTTTGGTTCGGATAGCTAAACCAGAAGCAGAACATTGTAAAGACCATCTTACCTTGGATAAAGTATTAATATTGATGGCCTGTGCATATTACAGTAGCCAATCTGCGCTGTTCAGTAATGCATGCGATGTGGAACATTGAACTCTGAACATTATGGCTCTCATATACCGTGAATTCATAAAGTTACTACTCGCAGTATTTCGTATCTTTGAATTGGTGTCTGAAAACCTATTGTTACTCAAAATATCTTAGTTTTCATTTATGATACTCATTAACGAACACACCTCTTTTCGGACTTAGCTAGTATACTTTTTATGAAAGTGAATTATTGTGATTAAAACAGTAAAGTTATATACCCACATGATGCAGAGCTATAACATATTATATTCAGAGATTTTTATTCTGTGTCTAGTTGTGGAAACCAAACAATATTTGTATAGGGCATTAAATTTCTGCTATTATTCTTTTACTGATTTTCGTTTCGTACGATCGTTTTGAGCCGCACGCGAAAATCAGTCGGTTTCAATCAAAAACAAACTGTATTATAGTTTATTTAATTCCAAAGAGTTTCTGGCTGGTAGGCCATCATCAGCGCGTCTTTGAAATATAAATCACTTACTCGTCATGTATAGAAAGGTGTTTCTTAATGATAGGCGACTATTCAAGGGTGTGTTTCTACATGGAAAATTAATGATAGTTTTCTCTATAATCTATAGCCCAAAACGTGTTCGCTGTGGATATCTTATATTTACAGTCTTGTCAATTATGGCGAATTATTTAGATGTGAAAATGGTGGTAGACCTCGAAATGTAAGAACGAACACCTGGAATTGAGAAAGTTGTACAGCACAAAGCCGAAAAACCTGCCATATCAAACTGTTTGCAGAATTCTAGTGGATTCTATGTTATATATGCATCATATTTAGGAAGTACAGGTATTAATTCTCGGAGACCTTGTTTCAACAGGATCTTGAATATGTGCAAAATTCGCAAATTGAATTGAATATTATGTTCACGGATGAAGCAAATGTTTCAAAACATGCCGTTTTAATTTATCATATCGATCATTTGTGGAAGGAAAAAGATCCCCATGCCGTATTCGAAACTCATTTCGAACAACAATTCTTGGTTAACGTATGGGCCGTAATTATTAGTAACTATTTTATCAGACTATTCTTCACGAATAATCGTATCGCAATTTCCTTCGAAAACAAGTGCCTTTGCTATTTGAAGATGTTTCGTTACCATCAAAAATCAAATGTGGTTCATGCATGATTGGGTATGAGCACATCTTAGTGTAATGATTTTCACAGTTATTTACTAACTGTTAATACAAATCGTTAGATTAGTCGCGGAGGGCTTCAAAGGTTTAAATTTCTTTTCGTGGGGCCTTCTTAAGACACTAGTGCACACTGTAGATCAATTAAGAGCAAACAGTTGCAACATTACAAAATATTCGGGAATATTTGAACGAGTACCCAATTCCATGAGGAGTAGAGTGAAAACATGCATGATTGGTCACCATATTGAATTCAATGAATGTAATTCTAGCCCCAAACGCAATTCATGAATTGGAAAGATGTTAACCCTAACAATTTCAGTGTATCCGAATTTAGAAGCGACTCACTATTTTCAAAATAATAACAGAGTAATAACCTTTGTGTGAAGAAATAAGAACAATTAAATAAATGATGTATGCTTCAACATAGAAGATTTTTGGTGAACGCGGAAATTTTTTCATGAATTGTAAAGTTAGATATTATACGCAAGGGATTTTTGATATCAAGTTGCAGGTGTACTTATAACGGAGTTGAAATACTTAATGAAGACAATTCAATAAAGTCTATTTTTCAATTAAACTTGTTTTATTTGTTACGGCCGGTTTCAACTTCCACTACTATGGTGTAAATGCCGAAATCAAAAGTAAAAAATGAACCAAGAGTGAGTGGAAATTAGATAGAAGTTGTATTTTTCTTCTTCGAGTATTTCACCATCAAAAAGACAGCTGTTCTATTAAAGATCGTACCCCCTCTGGCCCTTGGATACTTGGTCTATGATCAAGTTAAAAAGGAACACTACAGATGTTGAAGAATCGAGTCAATTTTGTGTATAAATATACCTATGTGGTGACAATAATTTTTAAATTCACTCATGTTTGTTCTTCAACATACTTCCAAGCTCAAAATTTAAAATTTAATTGAACAAACTTATACTCGAAACATGCATGTGTGCAGGAGGTCATTCCCAAATAAATGACAATTATTACAATCACTACTTGTAATTGAGTCCGTAAGGAACGTTGCACAGATGGATATCAGATGTAGTTTAATGTCGTTTTTGAGGAAATAGTTGTTTTCTGTAGGATGTTTACACCTCATAGTTTCATTTTTTGAGAAAGAGTGGAGATATTTTCGGTTTCAACAGAAGCATTTGTTTTTATTTTTTTATGAAAAATGGACGAAAGTACGTGATACTTGGAAAAGTTTTCTACAAGAACTACTTTGCAACGCTCTCTGTATATCATAGTTGAAATCATTTTTTGATTTGTAATGGGGGAATACTTACGAACAGATTTCATGGTTCTTGCCAATGATCAGTAGATGCTGGTAGATGGCAGTAGTTCTATTGTTTTCTGATGGATACTTGCCAACGAGGAAACATATTGAACAGAGTTTTTGTTGTAGAACATTGAAGTATGCAATACCTTTTTCATTATTAGTTGAATGGTCTTGAGTCAAGTAGTGCCGTCCATTCTTTATGAATTGATTTCCATATTGAAGTCGACACAGTGGTAGGAGTGCTTTTCATGGAACCTAGAGATGGCGCTAGGTGTACACTTTATTATTTATATCAGGAATTCCTAATAAAAGCTGAAAGGATTTAATTGGTTGAACTAGCTTAACTGAAGAGTGGCAAAAATCATGAAACCAGGTGTTTCCTTACTGAAATCAGGAAATAATTTCAGCCATGAGATTAGTCATTGCCAAGTATAGATAAGATATAATTTGCAGGTCGTATATAGTAGTTATTTCTGCGAAAGATTGTTTTCATTATATATTTGTTTTCATTATGGCATTATGTAAATTTCTTCATGCAATATTCCATTCATAATAGCTGTCTTCACATGAATTAATACTTCGATTTTATCCGAAAATGATAAGAGAAAATGAAAAGTGTAAATTCTGGCCACATGTGCAAAAATTTCGTTAAAATCTGGTGTATATTTTCGACTGAAACCTCGTGCAACTACTGCAACCAGCCGGCTTTCAGGTTTCCATATTCATAATTTACAAGTTACAATATTTTTATTCAAGAGTGTACCAATTTCTAATGTCTAATGGCGAGCACTCACTGAATTGTATTTTCTCGTTCTTCTATTTCTAGTAATTTTTGGGACCAGCATAAAAAAACTGTGCATTTTTGATTCTTCTTTTCTTTTCAATTCAAGGTTGTTATTTGTATCACTATTTCGTGTTTCAGCTACTGAAGTTTTATTTTGTTTGGAAATTTCAATATTTTATGTTTTATATCACAGCTTCCGTTACCGTCATGAATGCAGAATCAATAATTTTACTTTTGCAGCATATTTTTGTATGGGTGTGAGGGTTCGTGGCCGACTATCTTATATCCGTTTATATTAATAACAATTCGATTTTCCATGACGCCCACAGTTATTCTCGAAAACTCATTCTGCGACTTTTGATTCACTTTCTTGGGCATCAAGACATCTAATTGCCTAGGATACTCACGTGATTTCCATTTTTTGAGCTTGCTTCCACTCATTCCCATCTTTTACGAAATCTTACCCCTACATTCAAGACTTCCAGGGTGGAAGGACGTTCCTCATCCTGTAGTTCTTCTTCCAGAAGTTGTCTTGTCACCCAGGGTTTCCAAAATAGTGAAAATCTCGCCATTTGGATAATGTCAATAATAGGTGGAAAATTTTATTCATTTCATCAAGGAAAGCGCCTGTTGCTATCAAGTCATCATAGTGTCAAATTTGGAGAAATGATGTAGGTGTAAGAGGGTGTTGCTAAACTGCGTCTTCCATAAATTGCATCCAAACTTCCAAAAATGTCGCCTACTTTTGTATTGTCCATCGTAAAACTAAGGAATGCGTCTCTTAAATAGGTATTCTACGATTATGCTTTTTGCAACTGAATGATATTCACACAACTTATCCCTTAAGGTTTCCGGAATTTCATGATTTTACGCGGAGTTTTCAAACAGTGTCCTACTTTTCGTCACCAATTGGTTGTATACTGCGTTTAGCTAATTTATTCTCTATTGTAATTAACTTGTTTCAGAAGTGTAGGTAACGTGTTTTTGCGAGCAACTGTTGGAATAAATATTTGACTTTTGAGGCACTTGAAAAATAAACGAAAACGACTTGCCGGGTTTTGAGGAAATTATCATTTATTAGCCGATAGTTTCAGAGTTACTAAAAAATTCCAAGTTTTTACAGCAACAAAAATAAAGGAGCCGGAGATTGTGTCAGTTCGCTGTAAATAATGCTTGGCACACACAGCAGTGGCATGCATCTCACACTTAATATTTATAGATGAATTAAATAAAATTATAGATTGCATTTTGTTTATTTGTAATTGGGTATATGACCAGATATTTCAACAGTTTCATGGTATTGACGGTTTGGCAATGAAATGTTTCCAAATGTATTCAGAAGATAATAAATAATAATAAATAATAGTACTAATAATCAAGCTCTCAAAGGGAAAGCCGCGAATTATCCAGGTCCAAGGGCTTGTTTTCACGATTCAATTTCAGTTGATCAATGTAGTGAATCAACTTAAATTGATCAAGTTTCACGTCCATCACATTTAAGGCATAAAAATAGAATCGACTAATATGGCGTCAATAGAGCAGCTGTTCGTAGAGTTCTAGAGTACTATAGTATTTTATAAAATCGTTTTACAAGGATGGGGTGGACATCATAAAAAAAACGTTCTGAGTCCATGTTTTGAGTTCATACATTTCTATTCTCCGCGCTACAACATGTACCTAATGTATGATATGCTTCTGTAAATTTTATCATTGTAGTTTCTCACCGGTGACCACTTCAAATGAACTTTTGAATATATCTATAAAGCTTCATGATCAAAAACACAAAAAAAGCAACACAACACAATCGAATGTTTTAGGTCGACTAACAAATATTCCCGAAAGTTACATGGTAACACATATCGAGAATATGCCGACCACTGGGAAATCCGAGACTTTGTAAATGATTCATGAGATGATGTGAATAATAATTGTTTCAACAAATTCATTGCTGTTTTTTGACATTGAGTACAAAACTCACACTTCAAACGTATTCCAATTAGTTTGAAAAATGAGCAATTTTCGTTTGAATTCAGTTTGAAAATTTTTGCTTGTTTATCAAGGGTGAAAAATGAATCCACTAGTGAAATATGGCTCTTGACCAGCAGTCTGCAACACAATCGAATGAATGAAGACTTAGTGGACTGACGAATGAATGTCCACATGCTTTGAACGAATTTCAATAATTCTTCTGAAAAATAACGGACGACTCATAACTTGAACGATAAAATTTGAATGGGCCATAAGGAACAAGGATGCATTATGCATTCATTACCTATCGACCGACGCTGACGTGCGATTTCAGCAACGGTCAAGAATCGACTTAGGGTTATTATAGTTGTTATAAATGTTCAAGAGTAGATAAGGAGCCAAATGAAGTTCGTACTGCAGCAGCATCTTCGCTGTCACTTTCGTTTGAAGAAACCAAATATTTCAGCAATTTTCTGTAGAAGATAGCTCATAAACAAAGGTTGAAACGAGTTATACTTATATTGTTTACTGTATCTCCGATTAATATATCAGAAAAAAATACCCTTCACTATATGTTCCATAATTCTTCTCCCATATCACTCCTTCATTCATTCAAAAAATAAACACCGTTTTTACTATTATTCATTTACACTTACATTTACACGTTAAAAGGTAAGATCTCGTTAATCCTTAGCTCGCACAAGTTTAGACTTCTGAGGGCTGTCGTTCATAGGGGGATGACAGCTGGTTAACGAAAAAAACAATATTTAAATTTTTTTTTTAAACTTGCACATTTTTATTCAAGTACGATAAATTTTTTACTATTCTCTTATCATTATTCCCGCGTGGGAATAATAAATGACTTATGTTCCAAAAAGCTCATCTAAATTGTATATTACATATTAGTCGTAGATAAACTTTAACGTTATTATCATTCGTTTGGCTCTGGATTCACAAAGTGGCCTCAATATTATTAGCAGTTATTCCAAGTTGCTCATTAAGTAGATGTCTCGGTAATCGATCACTATAATCTGGCATCGTCGCTACTACAGAGAAATCGTGCCTTCTTTCGCTGGTAATCAGTCATTTTCTATGCGATCAAGTAAAATGGCTCTATAAAAAGGGATTAGATAAATAAAACCGCACTTCAGTATACCCTCTGTGCTAGTTTTATATTTTGGCACATATAAAAGAAGTAAAACTTGAAGAATGTCTTAAAACTTTGGCAAAATTAATAATTTTTATCAGGTTTGACAATATATTTTGATGAAGATGAAGAGTAAATGCACAATAAACAACAAAAGCAAGGCTGATGGACAGAATGACCATAAATCAGAAAATTCATGACCCATATATTTTATATTCTTTCTGAAGTCAGCTGAATTAATTGTAAGTAAATTGACATACATAGTACAAAAGTCAAAAACAGGTAAAGATTAAGATAAAATCACTACTACTACTACGAAGGCGCTGAAGGGCCAGAGTTTTCCTTTTTTTATAATCCTGACTTTAATCCCGGGATCTTGACTTTATTCTCGGGATCCCCCAGCTTTATTCTCGGGATCCCGACTTTATTCTCGGGATCCTGATTTCAAAGTCGGGATCCCGACTTCAATATCGGAATTACTCAAATAAATTAGGATTAAGTAGTTTGAAGGAGGCTTACCTATATGTTATCCCCCCATGAAAGAAGTGATGAAAAAGACATTGTAATTACCTGTAAATATAACTTTCCCCATCAAAGTTATTTGTAAAAGCTGAAAAAAATATAATACTTAATGCATCATTTCAATCTGAATGATTTGTTGTCTAAGAATCAGAATGGGTTCAGGTTCTATTGAAATTGCGTTATGATATGTGCTCGATTATATTCATCAACAACTTGACAATAACAAAATCTATAGACAGCTTTGATACCGTGTGTTCTGAAATATTAGGTATCAAGCTATTTTATGGGATTCCTATTAACATTGTTTACTGGGAGAAATCATATACTGTAAATCAAAGAATGATATCAAGATGTGAAGATGTGAGATCAAATGTATAAATAATATGCAATTTCCTCAAGGATCAGTTCTTGGACACCATATTTTTATACTATAAGTGAATAATCTACCTAAATATCTCACAAATGCCCAACATCAACTAATCTTAACATCTGAATCTGATGATTTGTTGTGTGAAAATCAGCATGGATTCGGGATAAACATCTATTGAAATTGCGTCATGTCATTTGCTCGTTTATGTTAATCAACAACAATTTGACAACAATATGTTGTAGTAGTAGCACAGTTTCAACTATTTGCCCAATATATAGGGAATTATAATGGTTTAAGAATGAAGAAGTTCTGACTTTTATCTGACTTTTAAGCGACTACTCAAAAAACAATCATCTAACATATTTTAACAAGATACAAGGTCAGTACAGAAAATTATCAAATCAAACGACTTCTGACACTTCCCCTGGATCTTTGATCCCCAATTTCTTCAAATGATCTTTCAAAATATTTGCTGATATGATCTTGGTGAATTGGTCAGCCAGGTTTTTCTTTGACTCCACATATTTCAATATTATTTTCTTCTGTTCTATCAAATCTCTGATATAAAATATTCTCATGTCTATGTGTTTGGATCTATCAGATGATGTGTTGTTTTCTGCTAATTTTATTGATCCTTGATTATCTACAAATATGGGAAATGGTTCAGCAAAAATATTCTCCATGTGGATTTCATGAACTAGCTTCTTCAAAAATATGAATTCTTTAGCGACTTCACTAAGTGCAACGAATTCCGATTCGACAGTGCTGAGAGCAACACAATGTTGATTCCTGCTACACCAGCTGATGGCTCCTCATGCGAGAACAAATACAAATCCGCTGAAGGATTTCCTGTCGATTGAATTTGAAGCCCAATCTGCATCTGTGAAAGCTTCGACCGTTGTCTCTCTCTTCTTATATTCAATACCATACGCTTTGGTACGATTCAAATATCTCAGCATATGTTTAATTCCCATCCAGTGATGCTTGGTAGGATTTTGGTTAAACTGACTCATGAAAGTTGCTGTAAATATCATGTCAGGTCTGGTCGTTACACTTAAATATAGAATGCTTCCAATACACTTTTGATATAACATTGGTTCGTCTTTGTTGAGTAATTCGTCATCATTAAGGCAAAACTTTTCCCCAATAGGTAAAGGCGTAGCTACACCTTTTGCTTGCTAGCATGTTCATTTCTCTCAATAGCTCTTCAGCATATAAAGTCTGGTTCAACATAATTGAATTTTCGTCTCTGGTCACTTTTATGGACAATACGTTCCTCACTTCCCCTAGATCTTTGATATCAAACCGTTTCTTGAATTCAGCCTTCAAATTCACTATGTTCTTGTGGTTTCCATATATCAGTATATCATCAACATACACATTGATGATGAGGTCTCCTTTATCCTGATAATAAACACATGGATCAGATGTGGATCTGGAGTGCCGGAGTTATCGTAGTGCCTGTTAACAAAACCGAGTGGAAATCAATTACATATTGTGGCCGAGTCTGTACTGACGAGCGAGTTGAATCGCGAAACCGGTCTGCAGATGTCACATGTTTTCGATTGCCAGTTGGTGGTTGTTACAGAAAGATTGCAAAGTATATCCTTGTAGGAAATCTTTGCCAGGCGTTGGATAGACGTGATTCGGCGGTCGTATGGGGCTGTTGAATTATTTCTGTTCGACGTTTGCCGACAATCCTATTGTATAGAAAAATTTGCGAAAGGCTGGATTATTCATATAATCAAATTTTGTTTTAAAATTTATTGCCTTTCGTCAAGTACTCTAGTTCCACATAAGAAATATTTAAATATTTCTCATGATGCAAATTTATATATTTATTACCTCTATTCGAAATAGGATTGATAGGACCTACGACGTCTGTATGTATGAGATTCAAAGGAGATGTCACTCGATTTGAACAACCTTTTGGAAAAGGACTTCTTTTCAACTTCCCCTGGTAGCATATTTCACAGTCTAGTTTTCCAGCATCAATGTCATTTGACATTGTCACATCTATTTTTCCAAACATCTTTCTCACGCTAGATATATTTAAATGTGCCAATCGTCTATGCCACAGTTGAAATTCTTTCGAAAAGGCTTTATTCGTCATCCTGCTTTCAAATGGTTTGATCGTGTCCAAGTGAAATCTCGTTTTGATAAAATGTAAGGCTCCAATTTTGGTTGAGATTGCAATGACGTCTCCATTTGGTGTCATAATTTTCGAGAATCGTTTTCGAAAACTATTCTGAGGCCTCGTTCGGCTGCTAAACTCAAAGATAGCAAATTCGTCTTCGACTCAGGTACATATAGAACATTTAATAAAGTAAGTTGAGTCGATCCATTTTCGTCTGATAATTCCAGTTTCACATCTCCAAAACCGGTAGAAATGACCATTCCTCCACCTGCTACCTCAATTTTAGTTTCGTGATCTGTCGATCCACTATCCAATATCCATATATTTCTTTCAGTCCTTTTATTTGCCATACAGGATAAACGATGATGATCGGCTAAATCGGGAATAGATTTGATGGCATCAAACGCAAAATTGGAATTTGAGGGACCTGCTTCTCCTTTCGTCAACAATGGTTTATCTTTTTCGACGGATAGAGGACAATTTTTCCCAATGTGTCCAATTTCCAAACAAGGCTTCGTCTGATTTGGATTTTGTGCATGAATATTCTTTCCTTCTTCCTTAAAATTATAAGTGTTGGTTTGTCTATTGTGTTTATAGTTTCTCCCGTATTTTCGTCTTGCTGTCAGTGCTTTCACTTCGTCTTCACCTTCTTTTCTACATGTGCTTTCTATCCTCCGTTCTTCCTCCAACAATTTTGATATCAGAGAGGCCATATTCAAATCATCATTGTCTGGTCTAAGGTTTCTTGCGAGGTACTCGTACTGGCTTGGTAAACCAAGTACCGTGAACCCAGCTTGTATCTTTTCATTGAAATCATACCCTGCACATTTGACTTTATGATAGAGGCTATTACGTCTCGTTAAATACTCATGGATGGATTCGTTCTGATTCTTAGTAGTATTTACGAAATCCTTCAAGAGTAGTAACCTATTCCAAGTATCATACTTTGTGTGTATGCTTTGCAACGTCTCCCATACTTCTTTAGACGTCTTGCACTCCATAACATCGTCGAGACTATTATTTCCGATCAACAGATATAATATTGACTTCGCACTGTGATCCGTCTTTCTATTTTTGGATTCTTCAATTTGGGTATCATTGAAACCAGGATCTATAGCATTCCACAAATTCTTCACCTCCAGAATTCCTTGTGCGCGCATCGACCAATATCGATGATTCTCTGAATTGAGCTTTTCGATTTTTAAGTCTTCCATATTCGAATAAGATTCTTCGTCGTCTTCTTACTAGGAAAAGTTCGTCGTCTACTTTTACCTCGATTAAAAATACGAATTGCGTCGTCTGCTGAAAACTTTCAAAACCTTTATAATCCAAATCATTCTGGGTCCATAACCTGTTGTAGTAGTAGCACAGTTTCAACTATTTGCCCAATATATAGGGAATTATAATGGTTTAAGAATGAAGAAGTTCTGACTTTTATCTGACTTTTAATCGACTACTCAAAAAATAATCATCTAACATATTTTAACAAGATACAAGGTCAGTACAGAAAATTATCAACTCAAACGACTTCTGACACAATAAGTGTGTGATGTCTTTTCTATTACATCTATAAACAGTGGTCCATACCGTGTATTCTGAAATATGATATAATCAAGCTATGTCCTAATGGGCATTGTTGACTGAGTAGAATCATATACAGCAAATCTAAAAATGATAGTGAATTGCAACGATGTGAGATCCAAAGCATTTACTTCATCCAAGGATCAGTTCTTGGACCTTGTCTTTTCTACAATTGCCTATGTAATCATATATGCTTACGATAGAAAGGATGGTGCCACCGATATCGACAAATTCTCAATATGAGAAAAAACAATGACCATCAATTTCCATCATGGAAGAGACATGAGAATTTTTTTAATAACAATCAATCCAACAATGGACCAGCCCGTTTTTTAGCCCTACCGAAAGAGTGAGGTTCTTAGGTACTTAGGTTTTGTGGTAACATTTATAGGCAAAGTTTTTGGGCATTTTAGTTGTCACAAATGTTTGCGGGGGCCCTGAAAACGCCCCGTTAACAAGAATTTTTGCAAACAGCTTGTTGTTCAACCCGACATGAAGAATAGATATTCGACGTCTCAACGGTCAGGTAATGATTTTCATTCTCGGTATTGCGCCATAGGTCTATAAGAGACGTTTAGAAAACCGGTATTCAAACAAGTTTGGTGGTGAAATAGGATTTGTTTCGTCGCGAGCAAATAATGTCTATTCGGGAGTCCAAAATTGGTCTTTTATCTTAATGAAGATCTAAGAACTTCCCTTCTTCGCTAAGATTATAATTGCTTGGGTTGATGGTTATGTCCCTCTTAAGACGAAAGTTGAGGGTCATTGATTTGTCTACAATGAGAATTAGTTTCGGGGCATTAGCTTTTCTACATGGTCTCCTTGAATTGTGATCATCGTATCGTTAGCATATAATAGATCATTCACGTATAGTTCAAAAAGAAAGGGTCCAAGAACTGATTCTTGGGGAACACCGAACTGCACATTGTATATACATTTGATTTTAAATCATAGCACATTAATATATTTTTTTTTTATTTGTCAATATTAATAGGAATCCCAAGAGACGAAAGCTTAATGCCCAATATATGGAATCACATAGTATTGAAACTATTCGACTAATCCAATATAAAATAGATCACAAACTAATTGTTGTCAAGTTGTCGATGAACATAACTGAGCAGATATCATGACACACCTTTAATAAAGAGTTCATTCTGAACCCATGCTTATGCTCACACAAAAATTCAATCACATTTAGATATTGCATTATTCATCACAAGCTGAGGTATCTGGCAGTGGAGCTTCTGGCTTGCATTGGACAGACGTTCGAGGCCTCAATACGCGAGAATCTTTATCCTCAAGAACATAGCTCTTTCAGGCAGCCACATGACTTGTAGAGCAAGGTGTGATGTGAGTCGCTTGGAGTGCACACCGACCACCCGGGGTGGTACTGTAGTTTTTCCAGGTTTATCCACAGCTGAAAAGAGGATACACCACCGAAACATCAGTGAGTCGCCCCGGAGCGCCATGGCAAATATTCCTCTACACACACAGGCTATACCATTGGATACACTCAATGAGTGTTTATGAGGGAGTTATTATTTGCTATAATTTTCTCAGATGCTTTTGATAATGAGTTCAAAACTGATGATATATGCCGGTTATTAACAATGCATGTCTCTTTGAAACTTTTTTTTATGGCGTGGAATAATATATACGAAAGCATCCTTCAAACTGCTTTTTCCTAACGTACTTGAGCAATCCTGACTTTGAAGTCGGGATCCCGACTCTAAAGTCAGGATCCCGAGATCAAAGTCGGGATTATAAAAAATGGAAAACTTGGGCTCTTCAGCCACTTCGTAGTAAACACTACTTCAAAGTCAAATATAAATAGTGTTAAAAAGAAACTGTGTATTAAAAAAAATTATTAAAACTGAATTACCATAAATTATTTTAATTGATGTGTCTGTTTGGAAGCCACAAGCAGAACAGTGCCGGGCTTGGAATAATAAGATTTCATCTGTTGTGTTGACGATCAACGTATTTATTGAATTGAATTCTTGCTTTTTGTTGATGCAATGTCATTTGACTCTAAAAGAGACAGAAGACAGAACTTACAGTTGTGCAATTTCAAGTAAATAAACCATTTCCGCTAATGGTCGGTTTATGAGAAGAAAGCGGCAAATTATACTAATGCCTGGAAAGACCTATAATAATCTTAGGTTGGTTTCTTTTTGAAAGAAGCAACTGTTGAGTTAATTTTTTAAATGGATGTGAATCGTATAGTTTTTTGTGCCTTTATCTTAGTGCGTTGTTCCAGTAGTTGTTCCAGAGTCTAAAAATTAGGTGGCATGTTCATCTGTTCTTCAATTTTCTAGTATACATCGTATAATGAACCCTTCACTATATGATGACCAAATGTTGATCCTCACGGCAGTGATTAATGTGGTGTTGAGTATTTAAGCTGTTCTGTCACAATTTTTACTTCTAGAAATGACAGTCTCTTCCTCGAGGGATACGACCTTCCAATTTTATATTTCTCGATAAACCTTCAACAAGTTCAATCGATATCATGTCTTTCAGTATTTTGGTTGATGATTTCAATAATACACATAAAAAAAACCGTGTGTTTTCCACTCTAAATGTATGAACATTTTATACGCCAATATGAATTCCCAAGTAGTTACTTAATATGCTTTTTTATTGTCCAAAAAGCAATCTCTGTGGAAAATGTATGTCTAAAAGATATACATAATTGTATAAACAAAAATTCCGGAATACACACAATAAAACAATATGTTTTCAATACATCACATTTCATAACAACAATAAGGTACAATTTGTTAACAATTTTCGTCATAAATGTGTTCCAAAGTATATTTTATATTATATTGTATTATAATATTTTAACTCGTTTTTACAGTATACATTCGAGAAGTAGCGGATAAATTCAATAAAAATAAGAGTAGGAGATTGCCAGATTTCAATCCTCTTGATTACTTCTTGTGGAAATACCTAATTATACGTGACTTGACCAGTTAATTGGGAAGATTCCAAAGCATATGTTTATCAGTTTGGCTAATGTCAGTTTGTCAACGGTGCTCAATTCGAATATATTTTTTTGTTGCAATTTCCTTCTGTATTCATCAACCATATTTACCCTGATTTCTGTCCTACGAAAACAATTTAGAAACAAAAATCGACGGGTCCGAGTGGTTTTTCGATTCCCATTCTAATTTATATTGTTATCTGCGAAAGCATTGTTATTCAATAATTTGACAAATATTAGTAATTTTTAAGATATAATCCCATTTCGGTCGCAGATATTTCATATAGTTTGTTTTGATCTACAATAATTGAACTATTCCTGTATATTATTTGATGTTATCTTGTTCTATTATATTTCAAATTTTAAAAGTACTATTTGTTTATTTAATTTTTTAATGAGAACCTTCAGTATTCAATTAAACAACTTCTTCTTGAAACCTAGTATTTCATATCTTGATGAGAACCAGAAATCTCGAAACATATGTCTACGGTTTCCTTTTGAGGGCAATGTCCGATATAATTTTTTAGTTTTATATTTATATACCTACACTTGCCTCGATATTCCACCGTTTCATCACTGGAATATTTTTTACCTGATTGACAAACCTTTGGACTGACTGCTTCGGGAGGTATTCCTTGAAGTATGAAGTCTATAGAAAGTCGAAAAGTGCACAAATTCCTACTTTCCCTCGGTTCTCAAGATGTTGCCTGAATATTACAGGATTTTTGTTTCATGGCCACAAAAACATCAAAAGTAAAAATCATGGATTTTGAAGTCACTCGGGTAGCTTCCGTGGTGACTTTGGTTGATGTTTTGGAATGCAGGGTATGCGACAGGCTTCTATTATTTACTTTTTTTGTTATTTTGCTCGCACGCAAGTGTTGTTTACCTTGCCGGCACCTTAATGATGAGAGCCAAGAGGCTCGAAACATGTATGTTTCTTTCGCTTAATATTTATATACAGTCGATATTTCATTCTTTTATCTTCAAAATCCTGCACTTGGATATAATGTAGGTAGCATTATATTCATTCAATCTTCTGGCTTGAAGAAATTAACTCTGGCTAATAGATAAAACTGGGTTATCTATGTTGCTGACATTTAGTTTGGTTCTTCATTATTCCGGAAATTTTAAATGTTTTGTGATTACAATATATTGTGATTATTGATCCTACTGAGATTTCGACTACTAGCTGCTAGTTGTTCGTCGTATTTGGCAAATACCTATAATTTTTAGTCAATTTTACCTGCGTTGAGAAGAATATTACTAGATTTGCGTTGCATCCCTAGATTATATGGTCATTATCCTTAAATTGTATGAGAAACTTCACCATATTTATTTTTTTCAGGGAAACTTTCTGTTTGTCCGTTTGGTGGGTGAATTTTGATTTAACTGATTTAATGTCTCATTTTACTTCAGGTATAGGAGTATTTGCCAGTATTTGCCCGCTAAGATTTTATATGTACACAGAGCTTGGAATTTATTTGGCCGGGACACAAACGACTTCAACGTTTTCCGAGAAGCAAGAACCCTGAAACTACTTTGTAGATGGTCATCCCCAGGCAAATGCAAGGTCAGCTGTGTCTGCTGTACACTAATCACTCACAATAGTGCCCTTCCTTTTTGAAGAAACTTGCACAAATATCTGCAAGATGTAGTTAAGTGTCTAATGTATTATTTGACAGAAAAGAAGTAGTTTTCTTGCAGACATTTGCACAATTTCCTCCTTTTCGCGGGAATGATTAAAAAGAATGTTATTTCTACATTTTTTCATATGATAAGCTTCAACTACTCAATATATCTATTTTTCAGAATATTGTCAGATGATAATTCAGGAATAGTTCGTTACAATAAACTTTTCGCAACACAATATTTGGTCAAATTTAGAAAAATATAATTTATTTTGAAGATATCAGGGATACAGCTTTGGAAGTAAGTACTAGCGGACTTTTTCTACACATAATTAGCCACGTAGCAAGAGTAGCGAATGCTACAGGCCTTGCGAATTGTGGGGCCCCGCGCTCCAATGCCTTTACGCCTATTTGACCGTGAAACGAATTAACGCAGTTCGCTTAGGTGCTAAAAACAGATGTGGCTACTGTTATTGACAGCAACAAACAGGAGCATCAGGAACTGCAATTTTATAAACTTTTATTAAATAATTCTTTACAACCTTGTTTCCCAAACGTAGAAATTGTCTTGCGAATCAACTTGCTCCTCATGATCAATAATTGCAGTGGAGAACGTTCTATTTCAACATTTTAATCATCTCACTTTGATGAATACAGAGCATGAAGTCGATATTGAAAGCGTTATCTCAAAATTTGCACATAGTAAATCTAGAAAAGTTTATTTGTAATAATTTTGTTGAATTTACTTAATACCCTGAACTTGAGAACCTAAAGCAAACCAAAGGCCCCTTGACAGAATTTGCTACAGGCCCCGCGCTGGCTAAATCCGGCACTGAACATAATTAATGACATTTGTTGATAGCATGTTCCACAATTGCTTCAGTTCTTGATCGTCTTGGTATTCACTTCTTAATTTTTTTTTCTCTAGACCACATCCACTTGAGAAGATTCTCCAATCTGGCTGGAACCCATCGCCTCACTTCTCGCTTTTGACGTTTCTACGACATGACAAAGTTCAATAGCTTTCTCCAGTGTCAAACTATCATTTTGAAACAGTTTCTCCCGTACATAATTGTTCCGTATTCCACAAGTTATCACAGTCACGATTGAACTATCTTGAAGAGTATCTAATTTACATCTGCTTGCCTTTTTCTTCAATTCCAGAATGAAACTTTCAGTAGATTGACCCTGTTCTTGTCTGTAGGAGAATAATTTGTACCTTTCATATGCCGTGTTTTCTTTGCCTTGGAAATGGTTGTCAAACTTTTCAAATAGAACATTCAGTTTGTCTTTCTCGTTGTTCTGGAATTTGAAGGTGGTATATATCTTGAGTCCTTCATCACCCAAGTACCTAGTGCAGAAGTTGAGCACATTGAGTTTTCTCATCTTTCTTGATAACTTCGGAAGCAATAAGGTAGTTCTCGAATTTGGCTTTCCACAGCTTCCAATTTTCAGCCATGTTTCCTGTTCAAAGAACCAATAACAATTTTCGAAATACGTCGAGAGTCTGCACAATAATGCGAGTGGGCGTGTTATTTAGATTCAAAATTATTTCACATTCTGAACCAGATCCAGACTACCATAATTATTACTCTACTGGAAACGTAGAAAAGCTCAGATAATCAAAATTGATAGTAGTAATGTCTATATGCAATTTACTGTTCGGGCTTGACTTTTACGGTACTTTTTAATGGTAGGAATTTTTAAAACCCTCAGTAACCGCAGCTGACAGTGATCTTCTATTCTTTGTCATCCACAGAACTGCGTTGCACTGTCGAATCTGTCACAGGCGTAAGATGCCTGAAAACCTGGTGTACTGACTCATACCTGCTTCATAACGTGAAAATGAATGAAATCAAGTTTTGCTTTCCAAATATCCCGCGCTATTTTCGTGAATCGCCACCGTCGCGTTTTTTGTTAGGGCGTATTTTCATGATCAGAGGTTTAGGTATTGCTCATGAGCATGAAATGAATAAAACAATATAAACAATCAAATGTACGAAATCAGTACCCCCAAGAAGTTTTATTTTCCAACGGCAGTGGCGCGCGGTAAAGCGTTCGCTTTTTAATCAAATTACCCGCAGGTGCATGCGTTCGAGTCCCAGTGTGGTCACCGCTTTCGTGCATGGCATCACACGTTGAAAGGTATGGGCTACGTATTCCCTTGCTCGCACAAGTCTTTCGAAGACTTTTGAGGGCGGCTCGTAAGGGAGCAGCCGGTTGACAGAAATAACATGAATTTTAAGATTTTTGGAACGAATAATGATCACACATTTGACATATAAGTGTTGAAATTCAGCTGCATGGAAATTCACCATTAGATAAGTAACTTATCAAAACGCATTATGTCCCACAAAATCGTTTTTGCAGTAGAGGCAAAAAACTCTTGATGGCTAAGAACTATGACGTAGGGCACAATTTTTTTGTTGGAATCAAAGGTGTACACACATAGACCTGAATGCGATCTGATGTGTTTTAAATATATGCATTCAAGCAATGATCATAGTGACTCCGAAACCACATCGAACTCGATTTTGTACCGAAGTGGACAAAACGCGTTTTGATAAGTTGTTACTCATTGAACTAGTCAATATAGTGCCTATCTAGATATATGCCTTAAGCAAGCACAAGTATCTGCGCAATTTTCTCAGAGTTTTCAAAAAAAAAGTTTTCCCAATAATAGTTTTGTCGCTTTGCTTTCCAAAAGTGATGTGCGTGATAAGTTGTGTGTACATCGTTTTTTCACTATTTTACAAACTGTTCAATATCATGTAAAAGCTAAATAATTTCTGTTTGTGCAATTTTATTCTAGAGGAAATAAATGGTTGTTTTGATCATGTACTTCACAGAATATATTATACCATTTCAACATTCAAAACGAATAGTACAATATTCAGAACATACTGTAGCGGAGCGTGACCTCCGAACTCCGCCACTGTTTTATTTTACTTGATGTTTCTTGTGTCTCCCTCCCTGGCTCAGCCAAATCCATGAATTATCGATACGAATCATGGAATGATACCAATTCCAGTATACTTATTTTAAACGTATGAGTAACGTGTCTTTGTCATTTTAGTCTGCAATCTTACGAGTGCTACCTGGCTTTTAATGCCTAATTGTTATAGTGTATGTGGCCTGCACTTTTAGGTAAGTCGTTTTGTGAATTGTTGGCCTCATATTATCTAAACTCTCTCAAAAGCCTGAACATTACTAGCCGTGCTGTTTGTTATATTTGAAATTTGTACAATTAATTATTTTTAGATTCTTGTACTAATTTGATATACCACGACTAAGTATACCAAGAAAATCGATCTTCACCAAGTCCAAGTAAAGTTATTTGCATTGAACCAACATCTGTTCATTTACCCAGAGCGAAACACCCTGAGTAGTGACCATATCCCAGGTTACTTCACCACATCTTGTCGCCCAACGAGAAGGCCTGGTTTCCATTTGGCATTTCATAACAGCCAAATGGTCGAAACCAGTTCCGCAACCCCAAAACTTGGCTTTGAATCCAGGGTAGTGTCACGAAGCCCGATAATCAAGTCAGAATCAAGTACGAAAGTACCTTCTAATTGAATAATTTTCCATTAATTGATTTATTTTTCAATTCTAAGGTTAGTACATACGAATATTCAGGTGATGATAACCCAGTACATAGGAAATACAGATTGCTCATTCACTTTGAAATCATTCAACAAATTGTTAAAAAAATAAGAATTTGCATTTTGATTCTGATTCGTGTCTATTCTAATATCAGCACTTCTTCAAAGTCTCAACTCATACATCGGTGAATGACAATCCAGTGTAATGTTTCTATGATGTGTCGGTCATCATCACCCAGGTCGAAGTACTTTTTTGCCTTGTAAATATCAGCACAAACAAACTGATGACTAGGGAATGTTTTTTACTATAAAGTTGAAAGACACTGAAGACTCTGTGCAGTTCGGACGTAGTTGAGATAAGTTCAGATATTGACTTGGTCAGTTTTTGAAAAATACTATTTTTATGGCGCATCTCGAAGAACTTCTCTCCTTAGGGATAATTTTATTGTAAGTAAAATTATTCTGGGTATATCCGTAACACTCGATTTTTGTCTAAATTATTTAAAACTATTTAAACTTGTTTATTGTCTGTCAATTATCATTTCAAATTTAATATAAATTATTTCATTTCGTAATGCAGGAGGGTGATCTCATAAACCTCTCGTAGCGAAGCGAAACTAGTCACAGGGTGACTAGTGCTTAGAAATTCACTTGGGCACTAAGGGTATGCGTGACAGTAGGATGGTGGTCCATACTCCAGTGCATCAATACGAAACAAGAGCAAGGTACCCCTAGAAGGCCTGATGGGGGCATATTAGGACAGGATGGTGAGCTAGAGGTTATGCAGAGTCAAGGTAGGCCTATTTTAGTAGACCCTGGGACAGCCACAGCTTTGTGTCCACAATTATCAAATGCAAGTGGAATCTCAACTCAAGCAATAACTAGTGAAAAAACTGCACCAGAAAAATTATTTGCAGATGTTATTGAGCCACAGGGCTACAATAACTTAAACAGTATGCGAGAAAAACTTTCTGCCGCTAATAAAGTAAATTTTCACAGCCGAACGCTAGGATCGGGGGCATGTGAAAGTGAATTTAGTTGTAAACCAGTACAATCAAAAAAATATTACCTTTTTAGATAGAGAGCGGATTCCCGATTAAATCCAAATGATGTGTCAAGTTCGCTATTTGGGTGCAACTTACAAGGTGTACCGATGACAAATGTTCCCCCACAATTATTTTTAGATAATGAAATTTTTCGTTAATCTGTTAATACAGTACAGGGTGGTTTTTGTACGGGTGTCTACCCTAAACTTTCTTATAATAGGGTGAATGTAGCAAATACAAATCTGTTACAGGGCGACCCCCGTACAACTGCCCAAACCAAAGTTTCGGGTAATAAGTATTGTGCTGAAGAGTCTAATAGAGTACTGGGTGGTCTTAGTATGGGAGCACACTTCCAACCTGCTTATGATAAAACTATGTTGGCAACTGATTATTGTTTACAAGGTGAAACTCGAAATAATGTTCGGTTTTTACTTGCAGATAAAGGTAATGTGGAGTATAAAAATTAGGTAAAGTGTGGCCCCTGTATAAGTAGCCAACCTAGTTTCGCAGAACATTTTTCTTCAACTTCTCGTTCTATTTCAAAGAACAGTACTTATTCTGAAATGCCAAATCAGTTTTTCAAAGTCCCTATGACTAATATTGATTCTCATATACCGGGGAACAAAATTATTTTCCCACTCAGGGTCACCACCCCATACAGGGTGGGACGACCAACTATAGCGCAGTGAGGAATATTGATAATATTAATGTTCAGGGTATGTCTGGAAATATACCGCTCCATACCAATATTTGTAACAATTGTAATGTGATGGGGAATTTGAACTCCCAACCCATGCCGCTTTTAGAAAATAATTTTAATTCTATAGAGGCTGCAAAACTCATACCGTTTTTTGATGATGAGGGAATCCATCCAGTTCTTTTCATAGATAAGTTAGAGTATTCTATCAGGCAACTGAGGATGCCACTTCATGTTGTACCGCACTGGTGACATGCACTTTTCCGCAAAAAGGCAAAGTTGTGGGCTGATGCCATGCTTTATAATTTTAAAGATTTTCCGGAGTTAAAACGCTCATTTCTCAGTTATTTTTGGGGGAATTCCAGACAACTAGAGATACGTAGTCTTTTGGAAACGGGTAAATACCGTTCTGGTGATGGTAATTATGTAGATTATTGTTTGAATTTGCTTTCAAAATGTATATACACGTAAATTCCGAGTCACTTCTAATATCAATGATTGCTAGACATTTCCCTTTATCTGTAGCTGCGGCACTTATAGGAACTGGCACGGTAGCTGAGGCCATAACCGTGTTGTCTCAGGCTGACTAAATTTCTCGCCCTGATAGATTTGACCGTGTTAATGTTAACTCACGTCGAGATGCTAGACCGTTCCGGAGAAATGGGCAAACAGATGAGCCTCCATTTTCCAGAAAGGTCTCTGCCCTGAATTCTGTTGATGAGGTGATTGAGTTTCCGGCAAACTTATCGCAACCCATCAACTTAGTCCGCTGGTGGGGGTTATGGATAGGGCTGACCATAATAAGTTTGTACGTGGAAATTATCTAGTTGACGATTTGCTGGAGGAGTGTGCCAGTGACCACCACAAACCTAGATCACCATTTGTCGAGATCAATATAGGCCACCTGAATTTCCCCGCTCTTGTTGATTAAGGCAGCGACGTCTGTTGTATATCCGACGAAATATTCGGGCAGATTACAGAGTGTCTGCCTAAATTAACTTTTTTTAAAGTCAGTGGTATTCGGATCACAGGTGCTTTCAAAGCAAAACAGCGACGAGTTTTGGCTCAAGTATTTTTTCCGTTCTCTTTAGGAGACCAATTTTTCAACTTCGAGTTTTTAGTTATACCTGATCTAGCTTATGCCGTCATCCTGAGTGTTGACTTTCTGCGTACCTATCAAGCTAGGATTGATTTGGAACACGGCAAAGTCACGTTTAAGCTAGACAATCGAGAGTTGGTTGTCCCTGAGTTCTCTTCAAACCATAAGATAGAGGCAAATTCCGAAAGGGTTGAATCGCTCCGTTTGTGCGCTATCAATCAGTCACATCCTCCTGCTACTTCTGTGGGTGTGGAACCTTGCGATTTTGAAAATGTTGTACAGCAGGTTATTTTGACCTCAAGGGAGGCCAAAATGTTCACAGAATTACTACAGAAACATCAGGATGTGTTCTCTGATGTTCCTGGACTGGTAACACATTATGAACACAGTATAAATTTATCTGATAGAACCCCTTTTTCGGTCCGGCCATACCCAGTTCCTTTTGCACACAGGTCTGCAGTGCAAATGGAATTGGATGAGATGGAACAGTGGGGTGTCATAGAAAGATCCAACAGTCCGTTTTGTAGTCCCCTAGCGACTACTATCAAAGAGGATGGCAGCATACGAGTTTGTTTGGATGCTAGGAGGCTATATTCTGTCATCAAATCAAATCAAATCAAATATATTTCTACGATCGGCATTGTACAGTTGATAATATATAATTGGTAACATTTTTTTATCTTAAAATAAAGTTTTGTATGAAAGGGACGACCTAGGCACATGTGCCTGTTGTGTCCTTGTCCATTTTAGACAATACAAATAAATAACAAAATAAAGAATTCTAGGGTATCAGTACAAAAAAGGGATAGAGGTAGGTAGATACAATGAAATGTCACTATCAATCTCAACAAAAATTTGAAACAGAGAACAGTATATAGGCAGATAATGAAAATATTAAAATTACTGATTAATGATTAATGATTAATGATTAATGATTAATGATTAATGATTAATGAGGAGAACGATGAGTACGAATAGATGTTTTAGATGATTTATCAGAAAATATCGAATTGTAGGGCATTGTTGAAAATGAGTTTTTTTTATTTCACATTTAAATTTACTTTTATTGCGGATTATTTTAATGTCAGCTGGAATAGTATTAAATAGTTTCGGTCCAAAATAAGGGAAAGATCTTTGTGTGACAGATTTTTTGAAATGGCTAACTTCAACGTTGAGATTGGTTGCTGCTCTGGTATTGAGAGGCTTTTTTGTAAAGTGTTCATAATTTTGATGCATTCGCAGGAGACATTGGTAGATATAAATTTGTCTCACTTGGAATAAACTGGTATCTTGATAAAGTAATTTTGTAGAGAAGAGTTTTTCCTTATGAAACAATATTTTTAGTAAGGTGTTCTGAGTTGTTTGTAAGTTTTGCAGAGTGCTTGTGAAAGCACCTCCCCAACTTGTTATGCAATATCTTAGGGTAGATTCAACCAATGAGTTGTATAACATAATGAGATTTTTTCGTGATAGAATATCTCGTAGTAGAAAGAATTTGTGAATCAGAGCTCTTAATCGTTTTATCACATAGGTAATATGATCGGACCATCTGACATGCTGATCAATCATAACACCAAGATATTTTAAGACTGCAACTTTTTGCAATTTGGGACAGTTACATCCAACAAAATCTTCACATTTGGGGGAGTGTAATTTAATATTTATATCGGGTTGGTCGCTTATCGTAGGTGAGAAGGTGATATATTTTGTTTTCGCAACGTTTAGGCTTAATAAGTTATGATTCAACCAGATTTTTATGTTCTTCATACCATATTCAGATTTTTTGTATACCTCATCCCAACTTCTCCCAGTAAATATAATTGCTGTATCATCAGCGTAGCAGATCATTTGGCCTTCGAAATTACTGATTTTTGCAATACTATTTATATATATCAGAAATAGTATGGGTCCCACTACTGTACCTTGTGGCACTCCCGTCTCAACTATTGATTCGGTGCTCAATACATCTCCTATCTTTATCTTCTGTGTTCGGTTTCTTAAATAGTTCTCAAAAAGGCCTAGCGTTAACCCTCGAATACCGTAGTCACTCATTTTAACTAATAATTTGGTGAGGGAAACAGTGTCAAATGCCTTGGCCAAATCAAGAAAGAAGGCTAGGCACTTATCCGATTTGTCCACGGCACTCACTGTTTTCCCAACAAAGCTCATGATGGCATCCTCGGTATTACAATTTTGCAAGAATCCATATTGACTACTGGTTATTATGTGATGCTTGTCCAAAAATGTAATTAATCGTGTCTTAAGAGCATGTTCGAATAATTTAGCAAAATTATTAATAACGGAGATGGGTCGGTAATTTGTCAATAAATTGCGTTTTCCAAATTTGAATACTGGGGTGACTACGGATTCTTTCCATTGCACAGGCATTTTTCCATTGAGAAAGCAGAGATTTATAATGTGTTGAAGAGGGATCAGGATATGTTTGTGGATAGCTTTTATAACTTTTGTATTGATTCCATCCGGTCCTGGGAAACAATTATTTTTTAATTTTGAAATGAAGGATATTAATTCTGAAGTTGTGATGGGTTCTAGGAATAATGATGATTGTATAGACAAATCATTTAAAAAGTGCGGTGGTAAATCAATTTTTTCAATATCTCTTGCCATTTTTGTACCTAAACTATTAAAGAACTCATTGAACAAATTTGCTTTTTCGTTATTATCACTTATTGAGAGTCCGTTTTCGTTGAAAATGTCAGTCTGAGAAACATTTGAAATTTTTTTGGTGCCTGAGATATCATTTATTATTCCCCAAGTTTTCTTACAGTTCCCAACTGCTTCACTCAGTTTTCCTTGATAAAAATCATTTTTACTCTTTTTTATTAGTGTGTTAAGATTATTCCGGTATCGTTTGTATTCCTGCTCAAGTTCAACAGAATAGTTATTCAATAGTTGTTTTTTTAATGAGTCCCGTTTATGAATTGAAGTAATTAAGCCTAAAGAAATCCAAGGTTTTATTTTCCGAAATTTATTTTTAACGGTTTTTAATGTAGTCGCTTTTTCGATATATTCATTGAGTTTTTGAATGAAGTTATTGTAAGATGTTTGAACATCTTGATTGCTTACCACATTCATCCACAGCTCGTTGCTAATCAATTTCTCGAGTTTTTCAAGATTTATTTGTTTAACAATTGTTTCGTTTCTAGATTTTGCAGGATTTGAATTTTGTTCTAAAAATTTTATGAAAATGGAGGTACAGAAATGATCGGTGATATCAGTATAAAAAATTATAGGGTCTATTTGTATTTTATTCATACTTGGTGATTTTTTTTAACAAAAATATGGTCAATAGTTGATTTAGATTCAAGTGTAATACGTGTTGGCTTATTAATGTATGAAACAAATCCATTTAGGGTTAATAAATCAAGATATTTATTTGTATCGCTCAGATCCAATCTTAGTAAATTGATGTTGATATCTCCCAGATAAATTTCTAAGTTTTGCTTGCCAACTGATAACAGGTATTCTTCTAAGTCTTCAATATAACTTTGTGTGCTTGTTGAAGGGGGTCTATAATAAGCAGTTATACCAATTTTATTATTATTCTTCAAACTGAAAGTAGCACGAAGGAAATTAATATCGTTGATTTTTTTTAATACAATGGTTGGAATTATATCATTTTTCATATAAATGATAGTCCCTCTCATCACATTTATTTATGATCGAGTTATTATAATAGGCTGAGTAATTTAGTATTATGAAATTATTCAAGTCAACTTGCCTCGTTTCTGATAAAACTATCACTTCTAAGACATCTTTCCCCTTCTCCAGATAGATGAGCAGTTCATCGAAGTGCTTCCTCAGACTACGAATATTAAAATGTATTATGCCAATACCATTCTCTGTTTTTCCTTTCACCTCATCTATATATTCTTGTAAACTACTAAGTTCTCTTGTATCAACTTGCTGTTGACTATCTATTTCATTTAGAAAGTCCAGCATAATCATTGCGAAACTTGAGGAACTCCTGTAAATATTACTTAGTGATTAAGGCATGTGTATGTACACAAATAGAAAAAATTTAATACATGTATATTATATACATTCATGCACACGCATATATACATATACACACCTACATACATATGCAGTCATTCATATATGAATAAAATCATCCTGAAAGAAACAAATTGTTTTATTGTACAAACATGAAAATTTATTTATTTATTTTGTAGCTCTTGGAGATTATTTGTACTGGTAATTAATTGGGTTCTTTCATTATGAAATACATAAACTTTCCCATTTTCAGTCCATACATTCTTAAAACCAATTTTTTCAGCTATTTGATTCACTAGATCCACCTTTTTCTTGGTCAGATCTTCTTTAACGACTATCCCAGTGCCTTTGAGCATCTTCTTCTTCGCATATATGTTTTGTTTCACTGCTATGTTGCTTAACTTTAAGTATGTACATCGGGAATGTTTATTATTTTGTTTACCCACTCTGCAACATATTTCTATATCTTCAGATTTCAGCTTCATCCCCACGTTTGAATTGAAAAGATCAATTAATTCGGTCCTGGTATTCTCTTTTGGCATTTCTCTGGGTTTAAAGATTCTCACACTTGTTTGTCGACTTAGTTGATCAAAATATTCAAGTTTCGTTTCAGCTTCTTCTCTTTTACGGGTTTCATCACTCATGGTGTTTTCCAATTATTGAATTTTTTCTGCAATTTTATGTTGTGCAGAATCAAAATCTAATTTGAGGGACGCCACTGAATTCTCCAAATCGGTGAACCGTTTATTGAGAGTTTTTACGATAGCCTCAGTCACATTATCGGCGATTGTTTTTATGAATTCTTTGCTCTGTATGCATTTACTTACGGCTTGATTTACCGACGTTTCTATCTCTTCTCTTATATCCCTGGTTATAACCATGATTGGTTATTACGATAATTAAGTTCACCACTTTAGACACGTTATGAACTTATTTTCAGGCCTTAACACACCACAGTAATCAGTTTTTTGATACTTTTTCAGGAGCTCAAGTCACATGCCACTATTCACAATAAGCCATAGACGTAGATGGAGGTTGATAATGAACTTCCGAGGCCCATTGAGGAAATTATGATGGAAATTCCGCAAGTCAAATATATGAGTATTTTGGTTTGCATGCACTCTTATTGGCAGATACCGATAAGAGCTGAACACCGAAAATACACGGCTTTTCGATATGGAACTAGGTGCTACCAATTCAGGGTTCTGCCGTTTGGCTTAAAAACTACTGTATCTAGTTTCATCCGGTGCCTTACGTGGATGACATATTGATCACTTCGGGGTCTTTCGAGGACCATATGCATCATTTAGATCTTGTATTGACTCAGCTTTCTAGATCTGGTTATACCCTTCGCCTGAAAAAATGTGAGTTCTTCAGGAAAGTACTAAAGTTTTTGGGGTACGTCTTGAACTCGGATGGCTGGAGAGCCGACCTGATTCAAACCCAGGCTATCCGTGATTTCTAGAAGCCAAACAATTAAGGAGTTACAAAGTTTTTTGGGCCTTTGTAACTACGACCGTAGTTTATCGGCTGAGTTCGCGCATGTCTCAGAACCTTTAGTGACTCTGTTGAGGAAGCGCACTCGTTGGTTTTGGGGAGAGGAGCAAGCCGAGGCGGTTTCGCAAACTCAAGGATTTACTTTGTAAGGAGTGCTCTTATATCATCCCCGATCTGAGTTGTCATTTGTCGTCCAAACCGATTGTAGCGATATTGGCTTAGGAGCTATGTTATATCAACGAGGCGAAAACAACTCTCAGTTTCTGGTTGCTTATGCTAGTCGTCTGTTGCTAGAGCGTGAGCGTAGATACTCGGTTCCAGAGCGAGAGCTATTGGGGATAATTTTTGCCCTTCAAAGGTGGAGAATTTATTTGTTGGGCCGCCATTTTACTGTTTTGGGTGATCACCAGTCCCTTTCCTTTCTGAAGTCGTGTCGTTTGTTGTCCGCCAGAATTATTAGATGGGTTCTAGCATGCCAGGAGTTTTCTTTCGACGTAAAATATATTTCAGGAACCCAAAACATAATTCTCGACGCCCTCTCTCGGAATCCTCCTGCCAGGTTACCAGTCCCTAGTGACAAACTTTTTCGGGTTTTGCCATAGCAAATGACTCTCCAAAGTTAAAAGATTTCCTCCAACGGTTACCTACAGAGGAGCGCGCAGATAAATGTCTCGCTAAGGAGTTGGAAAAGTTAGAACGAGGGTTGGTTTCGGACAAGTTTTGCCTTCATGGAAACCTCCTTTATTTCCAGGCGGAAGACAGGTTTTGTTTGTTTATCCCTATTTCTTCTATACCAGAACTCATAGGGTATTACCATGAGGAGTATGGGCATTTCGGGGTATACAAGACCTGGTGTGCTTTAAGGTCTTCATAAGTTGGTAAGCGAACTTTGAAATTGTGTGATCTATGCCAAAGAAGTAAATCTTCTAGTTGGCCTAGACCACCTTTGGACCCAATTATTCCCACAGGGCCCGGAGACCTGGTCGCAGTAGATCTATGTGGGCCGCTTCCCCAATCACGTGGTCGGGTGACCTTCTTGTTTGTGGTTTTGGATGTGTTCACCAAATACGTTGCCTTATACATGTTGAAACGAGCCACAGCAGAATCAGTGGTGAATCATTTCACTACTGATTACGTAAAACGTGTAGGGACACCTCAACGCGTATTGAGCGATCTGGGGACACAGTTCACTTCGGAAGTGTGGAAAAACGCTTTGAACCGTTCGGGCATTCAGATTGTGTATAGTTCTATCAGACATCCTTCCGAGCGCGTTATGAGGGACCTAGGACGTTTGTTTCGAGTGTTTTGTTACTCGAAGCATTCCCGATGGGCCTGGGAAGTACTGCACATTGTACATTTATTCAATAACATTGTGCATGAATCTACAGGTTTTCCCCCTGTGGAGTTGCAATTCGGAACCCCCGCATATTCCTCCCTCAGAAGTCATATTTAATATCCTGGAGAGGCTAGCAGTCATAATTATGTGAAGTTATTCCTCGCTCTTGAGCAGTTACAAACCCGTGCCGCTCGTCGTGTTATAAGTCGACCATCGAGACCCATCGTCCCATTTACGGTGGGCGAGAAACGAATAAATTTTTTCTCATCTACGAGGGCCCATTCCAAACCAAGAAAGTTCTGAGTGATGAGACTTATATTCTGTCTGTCCCTGAAACTGATATTGAGTGGAGCACGTTTCATATATCTCACTTGAAGAAGTATATTGTTTCTTGTGGTCCTACGGAGACTCCGGCAGCTCCTCCTCCCCAAGAACAGGGGCAGATGTAGCGGAGCGTGACCTCCGAACTCCGCCACTGTTTTATTTCACTTGATGATTTTTGTGTCTCCCTTCCTGGCTCAGCCAAATCCACGAATTATCGATACGAATGATGGAATGATACCGATTCCAGTATACTTATTTTAAACATATGAGTACCGTGTCATTATCATTTTAGTCTGCAATCTTACGAGTGCTTCCTGGCTTTGAATGCCTAATTGTTATAGTGTATGTGGCCTGCACTTTTAGGTAAGTCGTTTTGTGAATTGTTGGCCTCATATTATCTAAACTTTCTCAAAAGCCTGAACATTACTAGCCGTGCTGGGTTTTTTTCTAATTCCTTATCGCACTTGTAATTTGTTTTGTCATGTATACTAGTTTTTCGTACGACCCACTGTTTGTTATATTTGAAATTTATACTAGTAATTATTTTTAGATTCTTATACTAACTTGATATACCACGACTAAGTATACCAAGAAAATCGTTCTTCACCAAGTCAAAGTAAAGTTATTTGCATTGAACCAACATCTGTTCATTTACCCAGAGCTAAACACCCTGAGTAGTGACCATACCCAGGTTACTTCACCACAATACACAAGCTTGATGTTATGCAAAATTAATAGATTTAAATTGTTTTAAATTTATGTTACAGATTCTAAGTGGTACTTACTTTCGTTATGGATATAAATAATTTTTTTTCATCTCTCTGGTTTGTCCACAAAAAATGGAAGACTATCAAATTATTTAGACAAATAATATAAAATACAAGAAATTGACATTGATGAAATAGTAAATTATATAAGGTAATTGCACTACGAATTTTTTTTATTCCGCCACAACTATTGACTTTCAAAAGGCATTTAGATTATTTTGCAAAAATAAGTGGTGTAATTTTCTACAACAACTTCTTCCACTTCCAGCATTGACTATTACTTTCTAGAAGAAGACAGACGATGAGGGACCCTACCTATTCCCACGCTTAGGTATGGACAATCAAAGAAGAATGTAGTGTTGTTAGTTACTTCAAGACCTGAAAAATGTCTCTCATTTACTCGGGTTGTCAGTACACGCTTGATAACAATCGGAGATACTGAGCTAATTGTAAAGTCGTGCTCATAGTAATATTCCAGATAATGGAATTTCACAATAACAGTTATCAATTCACACAATTTTCTAAAACTTTCAAACAAATGATCATAACTCACAAACTGTACGAGATATGTATAGGGACAGTATACAAAATCAAATAGAAAAATGTCACAGCTTTTCAAACAAATAGTAATATTCAGTGTGTTTCATTAAAAAAAAAAAACAGAATTTGAGTAATTTTCACGAGTCTCCGGAAGAAACTCACTTCTGAGCCTGCCTGACAGAATACTTAATGATCTTATGCAGCTGTGACCTAAATTTCAATATTTTGTGAATTTGCATTGTGAAGGTCAGGTTATGCAAAAAAATTTGTCCATTGATTATTTCTCAAAAATCATCACAGATAGGTAATATTAATTTTGTTCACGCAGGAGGGGTACAATACAAAATAAAAAGAAAAATTAAGTGTTAATAAATGAATACTCGATGAATACTCGATAAGAATTAATGTAACGTTGCAGGCACAGAAAAGTTCTTGGAAAAGTTATGAGGAATCCTATAGGAATTACAAAAAATATATAATATATAGGGTATACCATTTAACATAAATATCTTCTACTTTCTGATACAAATGGCAACACTTCATTGATGAAAACATTTTAGACGAATAAAGCGTTTAATTATCCACGCCCACAAATTTTCGAAATGATCTCTTTTTTCTTACTCTGGATAATTCTTATTTTCCATCTACCATGATGTAGGTATAGTGATCCATTTCCGCCTAAGGCCATATACCGTGTGACACAGACTCATAGTCCTTTGTTTCTGTAGCTATATTTCTGAAATTTGGAACATTGTATATGCTAACTATAGGACACTTTTTGACATATTTGAAAAAAAAATCAAACTTCTGTTTTTTCCAGAAATAACATCAACATTCAATTTTCAAATGGGACACCCTTGTTTATTATAACATTTTTGAAATATGTATAATTTTCTGAATCCAATGATACCTCATAGTTGATATTTCATTTGTCAGAACAGCCATTTTATTTTTCGATCTAGAGAGCCATGAACTCCCTATTATTCCAAATAATCAAAATAATGCTACATTATCGTAATTTCGATTTAAAAAGTATCGTGGTCCGAAATACGTGCCAAAAAAGTAAACCAAAACCCTCTTTTACTCGAAATTCCGTTTTTTCAAATGGTACCGTAATGTTACTCTGACGTCATTCGAAAGTACCATCGATGGGGTATAAATCCATATTAACTTTTTTCTGTATAACCAACACGAACACGATAATGGAGTTTAGACAAGTTTGAGTACCTTCTCGGTTCAATAACAATAATTTATCAAGGTGGCTATGGAACACAAATAGCAAGTTTCGATAATCTGTAATTGTCAGTTAGTCACTGAATACATTATTGAATTGATCGGATTAATAATAGAAATAAGTTAAGAGTGCCACCAGTTTATAACAGGAACGAAAAAGTGGATATGCTATTAGTGCATGGGGAATGTCGGCAATATCCAGTAGTTGCTCAACAGCTGTACTCGGAAAGATACCCCGAACGACAATGTCCGGCTGGAAATTATTTCAAGCGTCGTGAAGGGCAGTTCAGAAGAGAGCCTGATGTTGGTACTGAGCATAATATTGTTTGTGAAGACATGGAGACAAATGTTCTCATGAGAGTGGAAATCGACAAAACAGTATCTCTTAGGGAGATCGCTTCCGAGTTGGATACCAGTTGTGAAATTGTCTAAAGAATTTTGAAAAAACATAAGTATCGATCGTATAAATATCAAATACATCAACATTTGCACGAAGACGATAGTATAAGAAGGATGGAATATTGCAGGTGAGTACTACGCAATAATTTACAGCAAAATAATAAATTCTTGATAACAATTGAATTCTCCGATGAGTCAAGATTCACCAATCTTGGTTTACTTAACAAACAAAATACTCGATATTGGACGCAAGAGAATCAGAATTTATTTAGGCAGGGGTATTTCTAAGAACGTTTTGGATTTAATGTATGGATGGGAGTAGTTGGAGATCGAATAATTGGTCCCATAATATTTGATGGACCTTTGAAGGGTGGTAGATACCTTCATTTCCGCAGAAATGAAATTGATTTACCGCTAAATCTGGAAAATCGACGGTTCTTTCAGCAGGATGGTGCACCTCCACACAATAGAAGGATCCTGATGGATTACCTCCGTGACCGATTTGGGAAAAAGTGAATCTGAACAAATGGTCCTGTTATGTGGCCTTCAAGATCACCTGACTTAACCCCTTTTGATTTTTTTATTTGGGGTCACTTGATAAACATCGTTCACAAAACCTACCCAACACCCCGCGATGACCTAGAATTACGAGTTAGACAAGCCATTCAAAGTATAACGCCTCAACAATTGAACAAAGCTATTCGAAATACCACCAAACGAGCTCGAAAGTGTTTGAATGTTGGTGATGGACATTTCGAACAGCTATTATAAGATTTCTCTTTTATATTTTGTTTCGTTATTAATTAAATTGTCAGAGAAAACCTAACTGTTATTACTTACTTACATTTGAACCAAGGCTTTGAGCCTTCGAGAATTAGGAGGTCTATCGCTGGGATGAAATATTGACTAGATTTCCGTGAATGTCGAAACGTCATATTGTTGTTTGTGTTCCATAGCCATCTTGATAAATTATTGTTAGTGAACCGAGAAGATACTTAAACTTTTCTAAACTCCATTATCGTGTTCGTATTGGTTATACAGAAAAAAATACCCCATCGATGATACTTTCGGATGACGTCAGAGTACCATTATGGTATCATTTGAAAAAAAGGAGTTTCGAGTAAAAAAGGGTGTTGGTTTACTTTTTTGGCACGTATTTCGAACCACGATACTTTTTATATCGAAATTACGATAGTGTAGCATTATTTTGATTATTTGGAATAATTTAAGGGAGTTCATGGCTCGAACGACAATGTCCGGTTCGAAATTATTTCAAGCGTCTTGAATTCAGAAGGGCGCCTGATGGTGGTAATGAGCATGTTTCTGAAAACATGCAGATGAAAGTTCTCATGAGAGTGGAAATCGACAAAACAGTGAAAGTTAAGAAGAATTTAAAAAAAACATAAGTATCTATCGTATAAATATCAAATACATCAATATTTGTACGAAAACGATAGTATAAGAAGGATGGAATATTGCAGTAATACCCAACGCAATAATGTACAGCAAAATAATGAGTTCCTAAAAACAATTATATTCTCCGATGAGTCAAGATTCACCAATCTTGGTTTACTTAACAAACAAAATACTCGATATTGGACGCAAGAGAATCAGCATTTATTTAGACAGGGGAATTTCCAAGAACGTTTTGGATTTAATGTATGGCTGGGAGTAGTTGGAGATCGAATAATTGGATGGAACTTTGAATGGTGGTACATAGATACATAAGTTTCCTCAGAAATGAAATTGAAGATTATATAGAAGCTTTACTGCTAAATCTGGAAAATCGACTGTTCTTTCAGCAGGATAGTGCACCTCCGCACAATAGTAGGATCGTGACCGATTTGGGGAAAAGTGGATCGGAACTCATGGTCCTGTTAGGTGGCCTGCAAGATCACCAGACTTAACCCCTCTAGATTTTTTATTTGGGGTCACTTCAAAAACATTGTTTACAAAACCTACCCAACAACCCGCGATGACCTAGAATCACGAGTTAGACAAGCCATTTAAAGTATAACGCCTCAACAATTAAACAATGCTATTCGAAATACCGCCAAACGAGCTCGAAAATATTTGGATGTTAGTGGTGGACATTTCGAACAGCTATCATAAGATTTCCCTTTTTTTATTTAAATTGTGAGAGAAAATCTAACTGTTATTACTTACTTACATATGAAATAAGGATTTGAGCCTTCGAAATATTGACTAGATAAATAAAAGTCGAAATGTCAAATTGTTGTTTGAGTTCCATAGACACCTTGACAAATTATGGTTATTGAACCGAGAAGATACTTAAACTTGTCTAAACTCCATTATCGTGTTCGTACTGGTTATACAGAAAAAAGTTGATATGGATGGATACCCCATAGATGGCACTTTCGAATGACGTCAGGGTACCATGTTGATACCATTTTAAAAAACGGAATTTCGATTAAAAAAGATTTTGGTTTACTTCTTTGGCACGTATTTCGAACCACGATACTTTCTCAATCGAAATTACGATAGTAGCATTATTTTGAGTATTTGGAATAATTTAAGGGAGTTCATGGCTCTCTAGATCAAAAAATAAAATGGGTGTTTTGACGAATGAAATATCAAGTATGAGGTATCATTGGATTCAGAAAATTATACAGATTTCAAAAATATAATAATATACAGGGTGTCACATTTGAAAATCAAAAGTTAATGTCATTTCTGGAAAAACAAGAATTTGGAATTTTTTCCAAATATATCAAAAAATGCCCTAAAGTGAGCATATTCAATGTTTCACGGTATGCTGCCTATGCAAGATATCTAAGAACCCTGGTTCAACAACTGATTGGATTTTGTTCAAATTTTTTGAAGACAAAACAAATGCAATCCCGTTCTGTTTCTGTAATCGTTTCCAGATATAGCGTCCTGGTACTCGTGTCAATATTCCAGGGACAGTGATTGGTGTAAATTGAATTTTACGGAATTTCAATATTTTTTTTAAATTCATACGAGAGTAAAACACCACACTGGAAGTTTTTTGGTAAAATTATATACCACTCGAATTGTGTTACCGTTTGAAAGTCAATAGTTGTGACGAAATAAAAAAATTCGTTGTGCAATTTTCTTATATAAGTATATACTATTTTATAGATTCACAAAATGAAAATTGATTGAAAGTAATCGTGCCGCAGGGGTCATGATGGTAGAGCGCTAGTCTATTATTCAGAGGGACGTGGGTTCGATTTCCAGCATGGTCACTGGTCTCGTGCTAGGAATCGCACGTTAAAAGGTAAGACCTCGTTAATCCTTAGCTCGCACAAGTTTCGACTTCTGAGGGCTGTCGTTCATGGGGGGATGACAGCTGGTTAACGGAAAAAATAATTTTAAATAACAATTTTTAAAAAAAAAATTTTCCGCTTATTCCTTTTACAGTAGGAAGTCGGCAAACGTTGAACAAAAAATTATTCAACAGCCCCATACGATTGCTGAATCACCCCAACCCAACGCCAATAAATGTTTTGGTATACTTCCACGGAAATCTTAAAGCTCCCATTCGTAGTGCAGGTCATATTTCAGGTGTGAAATTCTCATCTGTTCATAGGATTCTCAAGCAATATGGATTTCATGACTAGAAATTTCATAGCATTCAAGATCTTGAGCCCCAAATCGTTGCACAAAGGATCGATGTGAATATATGAAATGTTGATGGTGAGAAATAGACAAATATTTTTTTAAGAAAATAATATGGGCCAATGATCTGACACATGAACAATATTGAACATGTTGGTATCAATACGCTGTAGCCTGCTCATTACACATCGGAACATTATCGATTATACCTACACTATTAAGTACACATTTTCAAAATGATATGTTTTTTCTTTCTCCAGATAATTCTATTGTTACATCCACCGTGAAACACCCGAGTTACAGTTCGATAACCCCATCCATCAGCAGGTTATTGTTCGATGACCCGAAGACGACAGCATTTATTGACTGCCGACATCTGCAATAATTCTGATATAAATACTTTTTGAATCAATTGTAGTAGCCAGTAGTAAAATTTTATAATTGATACTTAGTTGTTACTCTGTTCAAATGAAAAGTTTTTGAAAACCTTTTGTGTGAACGAGAAATATAATTTCTGGTATCGGTTTAGTACCTTGGACTGGAGGTATGATTTGTGTCTTTTTTCAACTAGCTGAAATTGGAGCTCCACAGGAGAAAGCGATGTAACGAGTACATTTAAGTTTCACTGGAGTTATTTCATTAGAATAATTGTTATATTAGCATCTGTTTTCTAGTTCAGTGAATGATAGTATTTGTCGAAGTTGAGAAAAGTGATTACTAAATTAGGTATGCCAACACAACAACTGTACATTCGATTCTTTTATCAGTTAGAAATTTCAATGGTGAAAATTGACATAAAAGAACAGTTCAAAATTGCCATGAAGAAAAGGAACCAGTGATGTTACGATCATAAAAGATAATTCAGGAGTATATATTTGCAAGACCAAACATTACAATTTCTCTTTTGACGACTTTGACATAAGACTACAATTATTGCAAAATTTTCCTATACTTCGTTGAAGCAGCATTGACTCTAAAATAAGTTTTTAAAAATGACCTTTGTCATTGTGTAGCATCTAGGATAATAAACGTCCAATAAAATAAAAATACTTCTCTGGCTGTTATTCTTGCAGATATTCAGTGACAGATATATGGGCAGGATTTCCAATTGAGAGAAACAAAACGGCAAGAACTTCCTAAGACAAATAATAGGACAGAAAAATTAAGCCTTTGTATCTGATGAATGGTTGTTAGATTTCCCCCTTGGTATGAGTTTTTTTAGCGGTATGGACTACACAACTAGTTCAAAGTTTTTCTATCACAAATATGCGATATATTTCACGATATGGTATTCTATGTTAGGCAACATTTTTGTGAAAGTCTGAAGTATAATTTGCTCTAAACAGTTCTTTGTGAACAGGAATCCCTCTAGAACAGTATGTCCAGTAAGAAGCCCTTTAACTACCCTCAACTAGGTTTTGTTCAGTGATAACAGCAAGTAAGTTATGGTTTCGCAAAGTTCTGGTAATGAATGAGTATCAATGCCTTTGACCTGGTCTGTAAACCAAACCTTTACGTTTTCGTAACGCAACATCAAAAGAATAAAAAAATTCGAGTGCTTAATATTCTGGATGTCGTAGAATCATATGTTGAAAGAATGCATAGGTACACACACCATTAATTGACTTACATACAGGGCAGGTCTCTAACTTAGAATAAATTCACTAAATCAAATACTGTTTTTTGTAGGAAATATGCTCGGACAGGTCGATTAGTATTTTGAATTGGGCTCTTTTTGAATTACGAGTTGTACCTATAAACCGTTCAACAACAGTTCAAGTGAACCAAGTTCAGTTGAGGGATCAGCCATCGAAATATGTAGTTTCTTACCAACTGAACTCGGTTCACTTGAATCAAGTTACACATGCATACCAGATATCAAAATCTTATCACTTGTCAATGAAAAGATATTAAACAAACTTTAACTAATTAGAAAAATTAAGGAATCAAATTCAACGGGTCAGGTAGCCGAGTGGTTAGAATCAATGCTTTTCAATCATTCTGTCTGCCGGCCGTGGGTTCAAAGCCCAGCAACTTCAGTTTATTTTTCTGATGTCCTGAGAAAGTGCTAGGAATCGCACGTTAAAAGGTAAGACCTCGTTAATCCTCGACTCGCAGAAGTTTCGACTCCTGAGGGCTGTCGTTCGTAGGGGAACATTTTTTTATTTGAACTCATTGAAATAATTGAAGCTGTTTGAAAATTATATATGAATAAGTATTGGTTTGGATTCGCAGAAAATGTTTCAGTATGACTGATCCATTGCCCAAAAAATAAAAGAAAACGAAATCTTCATGGTTTCAATAATTGTAGATACCCAACAATCGAAACGTCGTGACTTGAAACTATGTAGAAATAGTTTCTTTTTATTTTCTTTTTTCAGGTAATGGAATTCCAAACAATTTCAATCAAGTGGTATTCGTTCATCAATGTTTGTCAAACTCGGTTGATGTTGACAATATCAAACAAAAAAATTTAATTGGTGTGAAGTTACCCACAGATTTCCAGCCACACGTGCCGACGTAGAGGAAATCAAAAAATGTGTGGCTGAAAAATCCTGCTCCAAGCAACCGGACTAAAATCTGTGGCTGGATTTATGATACATATATAGATCCAGAGATTGATTGAGAATCATATGATCTAATAGAAAAACGAGTAGCCTAAAGAGTGGAAATTATTTTTTGAATTTGAGGTTTCATAATGGCACACTGATCAAATTATTGATATTCAAAGAAATGAGAATAACATGAGATACAGCGAAACATGATGCAACAATTTCTTTCAGAAACATGTAGTGAAAATCACGTGTTTTTGTTACCATACAATTTCAGGATAAATGATTTCATTTCATTGAGAAATATCTTCAAGGCACCACAAGTAAAAAAGTTGTAACCCGATGATGTGCGATCATAAAAATCACACGAGATGTAGAAGATTCTATGGAGAATCACGTGGCAAGAACCGTTCCTCTGTCACCTATACAGATTTAGAGTAAATGTTTTTATTTCATTGAGCAATATCTTCAAAGCACCACAAGTAAAAAATTCGTAACCCGATGATGTGCGATCATTAAAATCACACGAGATATGGAAGATTCTCCGTCACCAATACAGATTTAGAGTAAATGAATTTATTTCATTGAGGAATATCGTCAAGACACCACAAGTATGAAAATGGTAACCCGATGATGTGCGATCATGAAAATCACACGAGATGTAGAAGATTCTATGGAGAATTACGTGGTGAGGACCGTTTCTCTGTCACCCATACAGATTCAGAGTAAATGATTTTATTTCATTGAGAAATATCCTCAAGACACCACAAGTAAAAAAGTTGTAGCCCGATGATGTGCGATAATGAAAATCACACGAGATGTAGAAGATTTTATGGAGAATCACGTGGTGATAACCATTTCTCTATGTCACCCATACAGATTCAGAGTAAAGGATTTTATTTCATTGAGCAATATCGTCAAGACACCACAAGTAAAAGAGTTGTAGCCCGATGATGTGCGATCATTAAAATCACACGAGATGTAGAAGATTCTATGGAGAATTACGTGGTGAGGACCGTTTCTCTGTCACTCATACAGATTCAGAGTAAATGACTTTATTTCATTGAGAAATATCGTCAAGACACCACAAGTAAAAAAGTTGTAGCCCGATGATGTGCGATAATGAAAATCACACGAGATGTTGAAGATTTTATGGAGAATCACGTGGTGATAACCATTTCTCTATGTCACCCATACAGATTCAGAGTAAAGGATTTTATTTCATTGAGCAATATCGTCAAGACACCACAAGTAAAAAAGTTGTAGTCCGATGATGTGCGATCATGAAAATCACACGAGGTGTAGAAGATCCTATGGAAATTCACGTGCCGAGAACCGTTCCTCTGTCACCTATACGGATTTAGAGTATATGTTTTTATTTCTTTGAGGAATATCTTCAAAGCACCACAAGTAAAAAAGTCGTAACCCGATGATGTGCGATCATTAAAATCACACGAGATATAGAAGATTCTCTGTCACCCATACAGATTTAGAGTAAATGAATTTATTTCATTGAGGAATATCGTCAAGACACCACAAGTATGAAAATGGTAACCCGATGATGTGCGATCATGAAAATCACACGAGATGTAGAAGATTCTATAGAGAATTACGTGGTGCGGACCGTTTCTCTATGTCACCCATACAGATTCAGAGTAAAGGATTTTATTTCATTGAGCAATATCGTCAAGACACCACAAGTAAAAGAGTTGTAGCCCGATGATGTGCGATCATTAAAATCACACGAGATGTAGAAGATTCTATGGAGAATTACGTGGTGAGGACCGTTTCTCTGTCACTCATACAGATTCAGAGTAAATGACTTTATTTCATTGAGAAATATCGTCAAGACACCACAAGTAAAAAAGTTGTAGCCCGATGATGTGCGATAATGAAAATCACACGAGATGTTGAAGATTTTATGGAGAATCACGTGGTGATAACCATTTCTCTATGTCACCCATACAGATTCAGAGTAAAGGATTTTATTTCATTGAGCAATATCGTCAAGACACCACAAGTAAAAAAGTTGTAGTCCGATGATGTGCGATCATGAAAATCACACGAGGTGTAGAAGATCCTATGGAAATTCACGTGCCGAGAACCGTTCCTCTGTCACCTATACGGATTTAGAGTATATGTTTTTATTTCTTTGAGGAATATCTTCAAAGCACCACAAGTAAAAAAGTCGTTACCCGATGATGTGCGATCATTAAAATCACACGAGATATAGAAGATTCTCTGTCACCCATACAGATTTAGAGTAAATGAATTTATTTCATTGAGGAATATCGTCAAGACACCACAAGTATGAAAATGGTAACCCGATGATGTGCGATCATGAAAATCACACGAGATGTAGAAGATTCTATAGAGAATTACGTGGTGCGGACCGTTTCTCTGTCACCCATACAGATTCAGAGTAAATGATTTTATTTCATTGAGAAATATCCTCAAGTCACCACAAGTAAAAAAGTTGTAGCCCGATGATGTGCGATAATGAAAATCACACGAGATGTTGAAGATTTTATGGAGAATCACGTGGTGATAACCATTTCTCTATGTCACCCATACAGATTCAGAGTAAAGGATTTTATTTCATTGAGCAATATCGTCAAGACACCACAAGTAAAAGAGTTGTAGCCCGATGATGTGCGATCATTAAAATCACACGAGATGTAGAAGATTCTATGGAGAATTACGTGGTGAGGACCGTTTCTCTGTCACTCATACAGATTCAGAGTAAATGACTTTATTTCATTGAGAAATATCGTCAAGACACCTCAAGTAAAAAAGTTGTAGCCCGATGATGTGCGATAATGAAAATCACACGAGATGTTGAAGATTTTATGGAGAATCACGTGGTGATAACCATTTCTCTATGTCACCCATACAGATTCAGAGTAAAGGATTTTATTTCATTGAGCAATATCGTTAAGACACCACAAGTAAAAAAGTTGTAGTCCGATGATGTGCGATCATGAAAATCACACGAGGTGTAGAAGATCCTATGGAAAATCACGTGCCGAGAACCGTTCCTCTGTCACCTATACAGATTTAGAGTAAATGTTTTTATTTCTTTGAGGAATATCTTCAAAGCACCACAAGTAAAAAAGTCGTAACCCGATGATGTGCGATCATTAAAATCACACGAGATATAGAAGATTCTCTGTCACCCATACAGATTTAGAGTAAATGAATTTATTTCATTGAGGAATATCGTCAAGACACCACAAGTATGAAAATGGTAACCCGATGATGTGCGACCATGAAAATCACACGAGATGTAGAAGATTCTATAGAGAATTACGTGGTGAGGACCGTTTCTCTGTCACCCATACAGATTCAGAGTAAATTATTTTATTTCATTGAGAAATATCCTCAAGTCACCACAAGTAAAAAAGTTGTAGCCCGATGATGTGCGATAATGAAAATCACACGAGATGTTGAAGATTTTATGGAGAATCACGTGGTGATAACCATTTCTCTATGTCACCCATACAGATTCAGAGTAAAGGATTTTATTTCATTGAGCAATATCGTCAAGACACCACAAGTAAAAGAGTTGTAGCCCGATGATGTGCGATCATTAAAATCACACGAGATGTAGAAGATTCTATGGAGAATTACGTGGTGAGGACCGTTTCTCTGTCACTCATACAGATTCAGAGTAAATGACTTTATTTCATTGAGAAATATCGTCAAGACACCACAAGTAAAAAAGTTGTAGCCCGATGATGTGCGATAATGAAAATCACACGAGATGTTGAAGATTTTATGGAGAATCACGTGGTGATAACCATTTCTCTATGTCACCCATACAGATTCAGAGTAAAGGATTTTATTTCATTGAGCAATATCGTCAAGACACCACAAGTAAAAAAGTTGTAGTCCGATGATGTGCGATCATGAAAATCACACGAGGTGTAGAAGATCCTATGGAAAATCACGTGCCGAGAACCGTTCCTCTGTCACCTATACAGATTTAGAGTAAATGTTTTTATTTCTTTGAGGAATATCTTCAAAGCACCACAAGTAAAAAAGTCGTAACCCGATGATGTGCGATCATTAAAATCACACGAGATATAGAAGATTCTCTGTCACCCATACAGATTTAGAGTAAATGATTTTATTTCATTGAGGAATATCGTCAAGACACCACAAGTATGAAAATGGTAACCCGATGATGTGCGATCATGAAAATCACACAAGATGTAGAAGATTCTATGGAGAATTACGTGGTGAGGACCGTTTCTCTGTCACCCATACAGATTCAGAGTAAATGATTTTTTTTCATTGAGAAATATCGTCAAGACGTCAAGTATAATAAGTATAATGTATGTATGTATGCATGTAGTGGAATTAGGTAGGTATAACTAGTCATTTCACTGGCTTTATGTCGATCAGATGAATGCTTAGTATCTGAGTTCTTTCTTCTAGCTTGTAGTAAACACTAAGAATTGTATAAAGGCAGTTTGAACGATTATTGTGCAATTATATTATCATATCGATCTGTCTTTTGCCGAATAATCTTATAATACTTATTTTAACTTTGTCAGAATAACTTGACGCCATTGATAGGATACACTAATTATTTTACTGCCCAAACTATTTGAAATTAGTGAATTGGGTAACTATCGATTGCTACGTTTTACATTAAATCGAATATAGAAATTAAAAAAAAAATGAGGAGACGAAATATATTATACATATGGACATTACTGAAAATTTAAGCTACTTGATCAATATTGAAGAAACTAGTAACAAATTATCCTTCATACAATGGTATTTGAAAAAAAAAATAATGATTGAATAGACATAATCTTTGTGTACATTATTTTCATCCATGCAGAATTTCCTCACCAAAATAAAAAGTGACAGATATGTGACTATCACACTAAGCGTTCTAACATAAGAAGTTGAATTATATTTTTTTTTCAAGTAGTTCAAAGGGCAAGACTTCAAGCCTTGACTATAACTTTATTTCTTTTAAGTAGTATCAACAGGTCATGCATGTCAGTTACCCTTTCCAATAATTCCGTATTTTTCCGGAATAGGAGTTTTCACAAAACAGAAAAAACTCACTTGTTCAAGCAAGGATAATTTCAATAATGGGTGAACAATTGCAATTTTAATCATAAAGTCTATTTTTAGTTTTGTTTTTGTTGAAGGATAGAAAATAATATTAATTCTACTTGACTTTCGATATGTTTTTATATAATTTACCTATAATGGAGAATTATACCAAATTCAGTAATTATGTCATTCCCCTGGTGAGGCTATATGATTCCTATATCAACAATAAACAATTGAAATAAAATTCAGCAGCAATGGTAGGTAATTTGAAATTTTCAGGATGATCATAATAGAAATAACATAAATCGAAAATTTTTACCCATGACAGTAATTTCAGGTCGTTAGTTAATATAAGGTTCAGATGATGGAGACAGGAGAATTTCTTCAGAGAACAAAATATCATGTCTCCTTAGATACTCTCCGATACAAATAACGTTTTCACGCCCAATTCTTATGAATGAATTATCAATATTCAGTGAACATCTAGGCTATTATTGATGTGATCATACTGTTAGTCTTTGAACTTATCACTTCATGACAAAAAAAATAATTAGCTTTCGATTCGTGCGTTAGTATTAAAATTTAAGCAGTTCCCCATTGTATATTACAATAGCTAATGGAAAATAAATGTGGACGTTCAAGATCTTGAAATACGAACGGATTTTTTAAGTGTCACTCGAAAAACACTCACAGCTTTATTAGCTTTCCAGGCGTCCATAAAAACACTGTCACGATGTTTTTCTCCGAGAAAATGAAAATCGAGGAACAAGCTCTAACAAAGAATTGAATTCAACTTTATTCACAGCAGCAGCATCAGTTACGTGTGCAGTCGAAAATATTCATTTGATACAGGAAAATAGGAAGAATTTTTATTGTTGCACTTCAATACCATTCCTAAAAAACTACTTTTCTGAACACTGCAAAATTCAATGCGCAAAAATATATTTTGATGGGAATTATCGAGAATTGAACTCCAACCTGAAATGAATAACAATATTCTTGAGTCCTGATTCTTCTTTTCAAATCAATTATCCCGGATATATCGGGTGGCAACGGAAGTATTGCCTACGGAATATCTCAGTTATTGTATGAAGTAGGTTTGTGAAATTTGGAGCGTCGATTTAATGACATAAGAGCTAGAATTTGAGCATATTGACATGTCGAAGATAACTTCCGGTCTGACCGGAAGTAACATCAACTTTCTTATTTTGAATGGAAATCCTATTTTTTTTCTTTTCGCTTTATTCAGCATTCAATTCCCTTTCTAATGACTTATCACAAGTTGGTATCTAACCAGAAACTAGATCAGAAAAAATTTATTATTGAAATTCACCGAGTAGGCCGTGGAAGCAAAATGAAAGCCAAAAATTGAAAAGTTGGCTATGGAAACCATACGTCACTTGATAACAATTGCTACTACTGTGATATTTTATTTTCATTCGTCGGCGTTATAAAAAGCCGCCAAAAAAAATATTGGAAAAATTGGGAAGAAAACAATACTCTGTAGGTCCATAACTTAATAGGAAGATACAACTTTTTCTTGCCTGTACTATTCAGCATAGCCATTCCTTTCTAATGATATAATAGAAAGTAATTTTTTGAAATGAAATACTAAAAAATCCAATTATTATTATTCAAATAAAAAAACCAGATTAATCGAAAAAAAAAAATTCAAATTGATAGGATTAAAGATAAAATGAATTCAAAACAAATGTTCGAAATGCATTCCCTCAGCGTCAATACATTTATTGACTCTGGTGATATTTTCATGTAAAACGTTTCTCAACATTTGGGGCGTGATATCTTGGAAAGCTCTACGAATTTTTACTTCTAGCTCATGTAGAGTTGTAGGCTGTGTGGAATACACCCTATTTTTAAGATGCTCCCATGGAAAAAAGTCGCACGGAGTAAGAGCTAGAATTTGAGCATATTGACATGTCGAAGTTAACTTCCGGTCTGACCGGAAGTAATATCAACTTTCTTATTTTAAATGGAAACCCTATTTTTTTTTCTTTTCGCTTTATTCAGCATTCAATTCCGTTTCTAATGACATATCACAAGTTGGTATCTAACCAGAAACTAGATCAGAAAAAAAATATTATTGAAATTCACCGAGTAGGCCGTGGAAGCAAAATGAAAGCCAAAAATTGAAAAGTTGGCTATGGAATCCATACGTCAATTGATAACAGTTGCTCTTGCTCTATTATCGCCATACGCAAAAACAATATTAAAAATAATGTGGAATGATAAATTATATCCTGTAGGTTCTAGGTTAAATAGGAACATAAACGTACTTGGTCTGTGCCATCGTCCATATATATTCTAATATCTACCTATGTACGATGTTTGTGCTATTCAGAATAATCATTCCATTGCAATAATCATTCGAACCAAAATATTAACAAGTAGGCTGATTAAGATGTATTTTGGAATGAAACAATAAAGAAACGAGAGCCTGATGTTCACGAAGACCAAGAAGCATTTGTTATTAATGAGGAAACTGAAATTAATGTATTAGCTTTAGCACAATTTCCTCAAGGCAGATTGGCGCCGAATTAGCTATAAGTAAGGACTCTGCTAGGAAAATTTTGAAAAAACACCGATTTAAATCCTTCAAGTATCAGTTGCATCAACATTTGTATGAAAATGACGGTGAAAGGCGCCTGGAATATTGTAATTGGTTTATTCGACAACATGCTGAGAATCACCTATTTAACTATTATATCTTGTTTACGGACGAGTCAAGATTTACCAACAATGGATTATTTAACAGGAATAATACAAGGTAGGTACTGTACTTTATTTGGATTATTGTCGATAGTCGAAGTGGAAAGTGCTAAAAGTGTGAACGGTCTTTTGTTTCAGGTACTGGGCCATAGAAAACGAGCATCGGTTTCGACAAGGTGGCTTCCAGAAGAGATTTGGTGTGAATGTTTGGGCAGGAATAGTTGGAACTCATATTGTTGGCCCCATTCTTTTTCAAGGCCAACTAACCGGAGAGAGATACTTTAATTTTTTAACAAATAAAATTTCGGAATTCATTAACAACCTACCAGCGGAAATAACTGAGAGAATGTACTTTCAGCAAGATGGCGCCCCTCCGCATAATTCAAGAATAGCGAGAAATTATCTTCAAAATCGCTTTCAAGAGACTTATAACAACCCATGGTCCAGTCAGGTGGCCACCAAGGTCGCCTGATCTTACTCCGTGCGACTTTTTTCTATGGGGGCATCTTAAAAATAGGGTGTATTCCACACAGCCTACAACTCTACATGAGCTAGAAGTAAAAATTCGTAGAGCTTTCCAAGATATCACACCCCAAATGTTGAGAAACGTTTTACATGAAAATATCACCAGAGTCAATAAATGTATTGACGCTGAGGGAATGCATTTCGAACATTTGTTTTGAATTTATTTTATCTTTAATCCTATCAATTTGAATTTTTTTTTCGATAAATCTGTTTTTTTGTTATTTGAATAATAATAATTGGATTTTTTGGTATTTCATTTCAAAAAATTACTTTCTATTATATCATTAGAAAGGAATGGTTATGCTGAATAGTACAGGCAAGAAAAAGTTGTATGTTCCTATTTAATTTATGGACCTACAGAGTATTGTTTTTTTCCCAATTTTTCCAATATTTTTTTTGGTGGCTTTTTATAACGCCGACGAATGAAAATAAAATATCACAGTAGCAGCAACTGTTATCAAGTGTCGTATGGTTTCCATAGCCAACTTTTCAATTTTTGGCTTTCATTTTGCTTCCACGGCCTACTCGGTGAATTTCAATAATAATTTTTTTCTGATCTAGTTTCTGGTTAGATACCAACTTGTGATATGTCATTTGAAAAGGGAATTGAATGCTGAATAAAGCGAAAAGAAAAAAAAATAGGGTTTCCATTTAAAATAAGAAAGTTGATGTTACTTCCGGTCAGACCGGAAGTTAACTTCGACATGTCAATATGCTCAAATTCTAGCTCTTATGTCATTATATCTACGCTTCAAATTTCACAAACCTACTTCATACAATAACTGAGATATTCCGTAGGCAATACTTCCGTAGCCACCCGGTATATATATGGCTTTATAGTATTAGGTATACATAAGAATTTCATAGTGTTGTGATTACTGAAAGCCATCTAGATTTAGGTTCAAATGTCACTGAGTCTACATCAGGCTCAAGACCTAAGACCTATATATTATTGTGGCCCCTAAGCAACTTAAGTCACTAGCTGAAATCGTATGATTACCAAACATCAAATATGACAAATGAAAATTGTTGATGTTCAACAGAATGTATGTATGTACCTGTCGTGAATAGTAAGTAGTAAGTGGCATCGTAAGAGAATATCGTGTAGTTTCTGAGTGAACCGAATAAGGTACAAAAATTTCTAACAACTGCGCAAAGAGAAACTTACCCGTACCCCATTAGTGTACAATTTCTGGCCTTTTGCAAATCAAATTTTCATTTTGATGAAAATTAGGGATAATATTGAAGATTATGTATTTTAACATGAAATCGGTGTGGTATTGATGGCAAAAACGCCCGGTTGATGATAATTTATAATACAAGTATTCCAAGTGGATGTTCAGAATACTGGTGTGAATGTTTGCATAATGAGCAAATAAGTTACATATTCACTAAAAAGTACCAGAATTCGCCGAATCTACTGCCTTGGCCTAAACAGTACAGTATTCGAGATAGAAGCACGCGATGAAAAATGTATCATTGGTAATATGGGGAAAGCTTATATGACCTATATGACAGGCTTTACTAAAACCATTCTGTCCATAGGGGTACTTAGTGAAATGATAGACACCCAGATGGACACGCTGCTCTCGAATCTGAAAATCAAACCGTATTGCCGTGATGCGGCAGAAAACAGCCGGAAAAATGCAGAAGGCCGTCATTCTTGGTTTCCTCCGTTTACTCAGGCCACATGATTTCTGGAGCCTGTAATCACTCACCCCATGAACGTGGGAAGTGTTTACTGGGGTTAATGACACACCAGCGCTCCCTCCGGTTGTATCGGAGCTCCGGACTGGGATAGTCCAAATGAAAAAAAATATGCAATACTCTCTCATCCCTGACACTAGATGCAGAGCATATCGTGGGGTAGCTGGGACCATAATGCATTTGCTGTCAGCTTGTCCAGCTTATCTCAGCCTTTATACACAGACATAATGCGGCGCTACGAGTGTGTACTACCACCTACGACACTCGTACGGTATTGACGAGACACCGGTGTTGCCTTATGCTCCGGGGGATATTGAGTCCGTTGTGGAGAATGAGGAGTGCCGAATCTATTGGAACTACCCATTCCCCCCCTCAGTCATATACAGGCCAATAAACCTGATGTAGTCTTCCTCGACCATCAAAGTAAGGATTTCGGTCATTGGGTTTTCGGCTCATGGCGAAACGAACATCGTCCGAAAAGAAAAAGAGAAACAGACTTTATATCGCGATCTACTCCGCAGGCTTTACCCAAAACATTTTGACAAAATGGTAGTTCTGATCATAGAGTTACTTGGTGGAATGATGGACACGCTGCTCTCGAATCTGAAAATCATACCAGTTTGCCGTCATGCGGCAGAAAACCTAGCCGGAAGATTGTAGAAGGCCGTCATTCTTAGTTCACTCCGTTTACTCAGAGTAATCACTCACCCCATGGACGTGGGAAGTTAATGGGGTTAGTGACACACCAGCGCGTCCTCCAGTTGTACCGGAGTTCCGGAGACAGGGCCTGACTGGTATATTCCTAATGGAATGGAAAAAATATGCAATACTCCCTCATCCCTGATACTAGATGCAGAGCGTACCCAGAGGCTCTGTGCGGGTGAAGGACGGATATTATTATTATTATTTGCCCTAAATAAAAAATATATATATCAGAATGTGTCTTGAATTTTAAAGTTAATCATTGAACTGTGAGTAATTGGGTTGTAATTTTGGCAGAATGCATATAGGGTGAATGCGCCTATGATAATTTCGCGTCCCTGTGCGCATGTACTCGTCCAGATAATGAGAAGGCCACGGTTTTATGATTCCGTAGCAATAGTTAGGATCAACCGTCGATATTGTATGGTTATTACAGAAATGTTAATGAATTTTAATGTTTTCTGATGTAAGGCATGTGGTCTATTGATTTCACTCCTGTACCTAGAAAACTTATCAATGGAAATAAAGAAAGTACGATAACAATACATACAATCTAATAGTTCTCAACTTGTTTTTATACATTGAAATTTTTGAGGTTATATGAATGGTACAGTTTGCTGATGGGGCAAAACGATCCGTCTGATAGTGGGGCAAAATTGTTTTATCCCACATTTCAATTTTGAGGTGACTGATTGAAGTAGATCTAGACCAGAAAATTACTTGGTACATTAATAGATGTTCGAGAATTCGGCTCCTCAAAACTCATGACAGATGATCAATACTCCAACAAAGATATTTCGATCATCCCTAGCATCAGTCGTTCTCACCCTTCGAAGCTGAATTCTACTTCAGCCAAAAACAGTTTAAAATTTGGTGAGTCTTTCTGATCTAGGGCAATATGAATATTATGGCATTTTCGTATGTGACCTATGTCAATAACAGTTTCCAAATACAGGATTTAACTTTGCTGTTTCAATTTGGATGACAGTATATATAAGAATTTTCCATTATGAAGACTACTTTGATTTGCTTATGGGATCGTTTTACCCCATATAACAGGGTAAAACAATAATTTTTAATTGAGTTACATATCCTTATTTTACTAAGATTCATGTTTATACGAAAATCTACGGATTTTGGTAATGGTTATTGAATATACACAAACAACCACAAGTGAAAAACGTCGATTTGAATATTGCCACATTATGAGATATTGAACTGTGGAAATTCTGACTCTCCCACCAGTAAGGGATTCATTTACTATGACTAGTGTTTTCTCTTTCGATTGTACAACATTTGTTCTCTAAGTTCGCTGAAATGATCGAACCATATCGACATAATTTTTCTGTTTGTATTTTATGGAAAATTTCTATACATTAGGTTTTGAAAACGCAGTAATGCTTCATGACGTTTCGAACAAACCTATTCACAGAAGTGGCTGTTACGTCTCTGAATATTTACTTTGTCATAGAGAATGCCCTAAAGCAGTGAGAACAAACTCATAAAAAACAAAACATATTGACGTGCGGAGATATGCAGGACCTTCCTTACGGCCAAATGAATAATGAAAACAATCTTGACATGTCAAGATAGCAAGGGACAGTGTTGCCATATGAAACATAGATTACCCCATAGCAAAAAAATCATTTGAGGGTGTTTCAACATTTGAAGTTCAATTTTGAAATTCTATTAAAATATTATGTTAACATTCCATGAATTCACCCAGATGTAATGATTTTGAGTGTCGATTGAAAATCTGGAAGTGTTAATTTGAGGAAGTTCCAATCAATTGTCCATTCAATAAGTGGGTACGAAATATAAAATACTTGCGTTTCTAAATATGGAATAATAATCTGTTTATTGCAATACAAAGTCGATATCTTTCACTTCCAAATGCATATCAAACAAGTTGTTCCCTGAAAAAACGTCTCAGAAGCACAGCAATTATTCTATATACTTTGGAAGAATACTGTTTTTTGAGTCACTCGACCCATAGATCTATTTGGATAATTTTAGTCTGATTGTGACTGGTGAGTTAGATAAAGCAAATGAATGCGCTTTACATCAGCTTTCGAAACGGGGCGTTGGCAGTGAACGTTATAAACCGAAATATGCCACAAATCAAATTACTTGATTTGTGGAACAAAACTCAAGCAAGCCGAGAATTCCTTTAACACTACTACACCTCTCAAGCAACGAGAAAACATCTAAACATATTTCCTAAAAACCTTTTTCTCACCCACTCTTGAGAATATTTTTTATTTTTTTTATCCGTTAGGAATTACCCATAATTCCATTTTCATTTTCAACTTTGACAGCAGTGTGTCCATCATTCCACCAAGGACCCCTTTTATCAGAACCACCATCTTGACAGAATGGTTTGGGTAAAGCCTGCGGAGTTCAAAGAGCATATCTCGATATTTAGTCCGTTTTCCTCCTCTCTTCGGACGATGTTCGTTTCGCCAGGAGCTGAAAACGATCGTCCTACTTTGATGGTCGAGAAGGGCTACATCAGGCTTATTGGCTTGTATTTGCTTGAGGGTGGAGAATGAGTAATTCGCCACAACGGACTCAATATCCCCCGGAGCATGAGGCAATACCGTCTTCAACGTACGAGTGTCGAAGATGTTAGTACAACACTCGCAGGGACGCGATATGCTTGTGGATATAGGCTGAGACCGCATAAGCTACACAAGCTGACAGCAAATGCATTATGGTCTCAGCTACCCCATGATATGCTCTGCATCTAGTGTCAGGGACCTCTATACCCATCACGCGACTGCGGTAGACGAGGATGTTGAAGACACCATCTTGGCAGGCCATTATGAATCCCTCGGTTTCCGACTTCAGCCCACTTGACCTGAGAAAAGTAAAGGTCAGGTTTCTGAATAAGCCAACGTCTTCTATGTTCTCGAAGAAGACCCCATTCATTGGTTTATCCTTATGTAGCTATAGGAGCCTCTCACTCTTCGCAGCTTTGACGTGAGTAGTATGTTACACGGGGATTTATCTAGATACGAATAACCTCCGTTTTGTCAGTATTGAAGAATAGATCATGCGTGTTAAAAAAAATTGATACCTAATTTATTGTCATAACACATTTATTTTCTAAGGTTTTTGTATCTGGAGCTGAAATAATTAATGAAAAATCATCTGCTTATGCAGTATAATGACCTCCTGTAATTACAGAATCTGTACTATTCACATAGAGGATGAACAGAATGGGGCCCAATATTGAGCCTTGTGGGACACCCATATTTACGAGTGAGGTATCTGATTTGATATTAAACATTTCATTATTCCTGTTCCCTTGTAGAGATACAAATTGTTTTCGATTATCGAGAAATGTCGCTAACCAACTCTACCAACTCTAATGCCATATTCTTCTAATTTTGATATAAGTGTTTGATGGTTGACACAATCAAACGCTCTGCTTAAATCACAAAGAATGACCGCCGAGCACTCACCTGCTTCAACAAATTTAATAGTTTCATTTGGTAATGAAAACATAGCTAAAATTTGTAGATTTTTCAGAGTGAAATCCATGTTGCATATGACTCAAAACAAAATGTTTATTTAAAAACGATTGGATGCGATCTAAAAACGCATATTCAAATATTTTTGAGGGTCCACATGGAACTGTAACAGGGCGATAATTTTGCATTGAGGTTGCTTCCCCTTTCTTGAAAATGGGAGTGACTTTACCAGTTTTCAGTTGTTGTGGGAAAACACCTGACAAAAATGACATATTGATCAAGTGCGTCAATGGAACCATTATCAAGTAGATAACTCTCTTCAATATGAAATTTGGTATTTCATCTGGGCCAGATGATTTTTTACTCTTCAATTTGTTGTTTAACAATAAGAATAATTTAGTTTCTGTGAAAGGATTTAAGTATATTGTGTGGGGATTGAAATTATTTATATTAATAGGGATATCCTCTTTAGCAGTTATTTTTCCACTAGATCAATGGGAGCTTGAATAAGGAAGTCATTAAACTCAGAAGCTATAGTTTTCGAATCTTTGATCAACTGGTTATCAATTTTAATATTTATATCATTTTTTATTTTATTTTTATTTGGTAATTCAGATACAACATTCCACGAGGAACGATTCCTATTAGGAGAGTTAAATATCATATTCTGATAATACTTTTTTTTCACCCACTAATATATGATGATTTCTTTTAGTCTGTTTTTGGATTGGGACATAATTGGGATGTGAACTTTTCAGCACAAACAAATTTCTCAAGTACATACTAGAATTTTTTACCGAGTCATCTACCCACCTTTTGTTATTATTTTTATGGTAAAATCTTTTCTGGGGAAAATTTATGTTGAAGTGGTATAGCAAAATTTCGAGCTTTCGAAGTTGATAATATTATATTCGTTGAAGTTCCTTTTCATTTCTGTTTTATTATGAGAGACTGTCACGAACGAAAACATCTAACTCTAAATGTGCTGTTCTGTGATCTGAAATGTTGTTATCTAGAACACAGATATACCATCATTGGAGAAATTTATAAAAATTTGATCGATTATTGTACTTGAAGTATCTGTCACTCGGGTGGGCCAACCTACTACTGGATTAAAATTAAAGATGATAGAACAGTACCCAATGAATTAAAATTATTATTTTTGTACCTATCCAAATTGAACAGAGAATAAAATTGATATGGGGCCTATATAAAAAGTCAAGGACCTCTGAAATCTTATTTAAAAACTAATCAATATCACCACATGGGGATCTGTAACAGTTTAAAACAATATATTCATACCTTGCTTTGTTTTGAAAGATGCTGCACAAATTTCAAAGTGTTGCTGAATGCAATATTTTGATAAATCAATCGATTTCATTTGAAAATTGCAACGGACCCATATACTAATCCCTCCACATTGCATTGTTGGTCTACAGTAAAAACTAATTATTTCGTAACCTTCTAATTGATTAGATTTGACTCCTATTTCCACCAAACATAAAAGTTGCAAGGTACTGAAATTACAAATTGAATCGCTATACAACATATTAATTTTATCAATATTCAATGTATTCAAATTGAGTAACAACAAATTTGGTTGAAATACTACTCTGTTGCGGTATTCACCTTGCGCTTCACAAAAAACGGCTGATACATGCACCAAAAGGCCATACTTCTGGATTCATGGCTTTCTTGAACTTATTTTCGAATATCGTCACTTTATAAGATGCATACAATGACGGAAATCTTGAATTGAGTGGTTCACATTTGACTTCCGGAAAATGATTCTTCAACAATTTTGATAGGTCATCACTAGTTGTTTGGGGATCCAATCGACAGACGTGTAAAATAATGTTTTTAGGTACCCCTCTAATTGATTCTTCATTTTTTCCAATAATACAATTTCTTTTGGTTTTCCTTTTCACCACTTCAGTCCATTCATTTTTAGACTGAGATTCCATTCCACCATTTTCAAGGTTGATATATTTATCGAGATCGAGTTTAGTTTTAGCTTGGGCTTGATTTATTGCAGAATGCACCTGGTTTTTCGTAATATGTTGCTGGACCTCTGAGCTCGTTGCTCCCTTTCTGATGAATCAATACGAGTCTCTTTTAAATTTACCTGTATTTGGAGTTTTTTATCTGGTGTTGTTTTATTTTCATTTGTCATTCTATCTATTTCACTGACTTGTTTTTTGGAGGGATTTACGTATTTTTTTTGTATTTGTGTACATTCCTCATGGTGTTTTTCTAAGGCTACGTTTTTATCAGATAAATAAGTGACTTTTTCATCTAATAAATATTTATTTTCTGTCATGACTGCATATTTTTCATCTTTTTCATGAATTATTGATCTCAGTACACTTATAATGAAATATGGTGGATTACGTAATCCAATCTTCCGCAATAAAACCTATACAATAGGTAAAGTCGTCGGCAAGTATTCAACAAAAAACAATTCATTTTTCAAGTATTTGGTAATTTCATCATTAACCATTTTCGAATGTAAGGAGTCCAAAAACTTACTGTTAGTTGGCGTTTCATTATTTCACTAGTTTCACATCAAATAACACGCGTTTCGTCGATTATCACATAGTTTTTCACACGTTCTAGACAGATTTTATGAAAAACAGTTCCACATGAAACACATACAGCAATTTTTACTTTTTGTTTTACATATCATTTATATGATTTTTCAGAAGCGTCTTCTCCTAACTTGTCATTGCGGCCATTGCTCTTAACTCTTTTTCATACATACATACATACATTTGCAGCGTGGGTCACGTGACCTCGGCGTGGAGGTGGACGGCGTGGGTCACGTGACACAGAGAGTTGATACGTACGTTCACAGCGAGCCAGCGTCATTTCATTGTCGGCGTTCGAAGCAACAACAAGTGCCTCTCTGCCGCTCATCTGTTTCTCGCTTTTTCTATACAAGTGCATTGTTTTTTATTGTGCGTGCCATTTAATTCGTGATTTGCAAAAGTTAGTAGTAGTAGTAGTAGTTATTCATTTTTTATTTTTCACGAGTGTTTCAAGTGCCTATTTCTTTCGATTCACTTGTTTTTTTTTATTTCAAAAAAATTCAGAACAGTTTATTTGTCATATTTGTTTTTTGTCTCATACAGAGTGTCTCTCTCACAAAATGTCATATTTTTTTTGTTTTTCATACAGTGTGTGTGTGTGTGGATTGCATTTTTCATATTTATTTCTCATACAGGGTGTCTCTCACAAAGTTCCATTTGCTATATACAGTGTGAATATTTTGTATTCATCATATTTATTTCTCATACACGGGGTGAATCATAAACAAATTTTTTTTCATTTTGAGTGAGTGAGTGAGAGTTATACAGCGTATATGAATTTTTTTTTCATTTTTCAAATGATTTCGCAGATGTCTCATCTTCTCGACGAAATTAACATGATTTCGTTGGCTTGCAGGAAGGACCTGCGGAAGTTTGTCTGAGCTACCGAAGGACGAACCCCATCTGATCCTCGGCGCTCAAGCCAAAACAACCAAATTTGGAGAGTCCATCCTAGTGGAGTTGTAGGAGTGTAAAGTATTCCTGCCAAATCGAGTAACTGGTGCATTCAAACCCATCCTCGACAAATTAACCGAGTCTCAGCATATGCTCATCTACAGGGGCGAGCAGAAAATTGCCAGTCAAAATCATCCGCAGCAGCTGTTTGAGATCGCTAAGGCCTGAAGACGCCGCCGCCGTTGGAAACAAAGAGTGAGTTTCTTGTATTTTCATTTGACATTTTCTTGAAATTTTGTGTGTGTTTGTTGAATTATCATCATCATCATGTCATCTGACGCCATTGTTGCACACAGTATGGAGATGGTATCCAAGTTGCGTAAGGTCAAAAAAATCCTCAAAAAGTGTTGTACTTATGAAGAGCGCAAACATTGGCTGGCCATTGCAAGTACACCGCCCGCCTGATCAATAGTGCGTTCGCGGCAGTGGATTGCATAGGCTCTCTGAGAAAATTACAAACTTTATGCGGACACTTGAAAATTATCCGAAACTCAATCAAAAATTCAGGTCAACAACAGCCAGGCGTCGTCGTGGTGGTGGGGGAGGGAGTCAAATCATAATTAACATCTCGAGTAAAGTGGGAGGACTTGAAATCGGCATTTTCTTCGCGTTTACGCACCAGTATAATTATAAATTTGAAACATAAAGATATTGGACAATTTTTTGGAGTTGCATTCATTCTATTCAAAATCAGAATTAAAAATGTATTGAAAAAACATCCAATCATCAAAGTCCTTGGAATTGATTCAGCCGCAAGCGAACAAGGAGGCATTTTTCGTTACTGTTCCGAGCCGACTCACAAAACAAAAATTAGACAAACATGTCAATCTTCTCCTCATTCAAAATGAATATCAACCGAAATTAAATGATTACGAGGCACCACCACTAGAAATCGCTGACGCCGATGACGCCGATGACGCCGATGGCGCCGTCGGCGATGACATAAAATTTATTAAGTTTGGATAAAGGATTTATCTCGCCTACTCAATCGCCAACTTGGTAAAAACATACATAAAAAATTAATTTGCGACAGGTGTTTAAATTATTTCATGAGTGGGGACAAACTCGACAGTCATACTGTTGATTGTCAAAAATTAAACGAGAGCAAATTTTTTTTTCCATCATATGATCATGTAGAATTTTGGGATTTTGTACATAAAGAAATAGTGCCCTTTGTAATTTACGCGGATTTTGAGTCGATTTTGGAACAGTTTAATGACGAAGAATGCACCTCACATACGGCAAAGTACCAAAAACACATTCCTTTCAGCGCTGGATTTTATTTCAAGTGTGCATATGACGATACTTTGTCATTTTATGATAGTCATCGGGGCCTCAACTCGATGGATTGGTTTGCGGAGAGAATGAGGGCCATAGCCAAATTTGTGAAAGCCAAAACTTTGGATATTGTCCTCATGATCGTCTCACCTTCAGATAGAGCGACAGCGCCCTGTTGCCACATCTGCGAAAAACCTTGGAAAACTGACGACAAAATTATGAAAGATCATAATCACTACACGGGAGCGTTCCGTGGATATGCGCATGCGCATTGCAACTTGAACTACAAATGGTCGTTCATTGTGCCAATCATTTTCCACAATTTATCCGGATACGACAGCCATTTTATTATTCGAGATATCGCAAAAAGGGGTCGAGTCAGCCTGTTGCCTGTCAACAAAGAAAAATACATATCTGTCACCCAGTACGACGGCAACACTGACATTAAATTTCGATTCATTGACTCTTTTCGCTTCATGGGCATGAGCTGGGAGCTTTTGATGCAAACACTGACCATCCATGACTTGAAGATTTCAAAGCGCGAATTTGCCCATTTCGATGCCGACCGGTACGAGTTACTCACTCGAAAAGGGTATTCCCATACAATTCCATCGATTCGATGGAGAAATTGGAATGCCCAAGTTTTCCGGCGCGCGATCAGTTCTACAACAAGTTGAACGATTGTGGCATCACCGATGCCGAATACGAGTATACGCAGAACGTGTGGCGGTCGTTCAACTTGACAACACTGGGCGAGTACTCTGACCTATACATGAAAACCGACATATTGCTCTTGGCGGATATTTTCGAAATAGCGGCCACGAGACGTATGGGTTGGAACCTGCGTGGTTATACACCCTCCCGGAATATACGTGGTCCTGTATGTTGTAGTAAACCCAGTGTAAATTGCAGATACTGAAAGACGTAGACATGCTTCTCTTTGTCGAGCGAGGAATTCGTGGCTGCAACAGATTCTCCTCGGCCAATAACAAGCACATGGGCGAAAGGTATGACGCCTCCAAACCGTCGACTTATTTGCTATATCTCGATGTGAATAATTTGTACGGTTGGGCCATGATGGAATATCTTCCGTACGATGGCTTTAAATGGCTCAAAAATGCAGCCGATTTCGATGTGTCGGAAGTGTCAGACACCTCGCCCATCGGCTACATTCTCGAAGTCGATTTGGAGTACCCCGAACATCTGCATGAAAAACACAAAGATTTGCCATTGTGTGCCGAGCACCATACACCGCCAGGCTAGAAATTACCAAAATTGATGACCACGCTGTACGAAAAGGAAAAATATGTTGTGCACTACAGGGTGTTGAAACAAGCACTCTAACACGGCCTTGTACTCAAGAAAATTCACAAGGTGCTGCAATTCAATCAGTTGTCGTGCCTGCGTCCCTATATTGAATTAAATACGAAATTACGCTTTCAAGCTAAAACTACTTTTGGCAAATATAACTACAAACTAGCCAATAACGCAGTGTTCGGGAAAACCATGGAAAACACGGAAGCACCGTGTAGTGAAAATGGTCTCCAAGTGGGAGGGGCGATATGGCGCAAAAAATCTGATTGCCAGTCCAAATTTCCAAATTTCAGGAGTCGCACTATTTTCGACGAGAGCCTTGTCGCTATCGAGATGGCAAAGACGGATTTGTTATTCAATAAGCCCTTGTACATAGGAATGTCGATTCTCGATATTTCCAAGGTGTGCGTGTATGATTTCCATTACGGCTCCATGATGGAAAAGTACAGGCACGATTAGTGCTAATTGATGTATACGGATACTGATTCGCTCATTTATGAAATTAAGTGCGATGATATTTATCGGGATTTGATTAGCAGTCACATTGAAAAATTCAATACGAGCGACTACCCAGGTAATAACCCCTTTGACATTCCCCTCGAAAATAAAAAAGTACCCGGCTTGATGAAGGACGAAGCCAATGATCGTATCATGACAGATTTCGTGGGGCTTCGATCAAAGTTGTACACCTATAAGATACAAGATGGAAAAACCGTAAAAAATCCAAAGGGAAATTCACATAATTTTTGAAGATTATGTGGAATGTCTGAAGAACAATGTGGAAAAAATAACGTCGCAACGCTGTATTTGATCCTTTTTTCACAACGTTTTTAGTTTAGAGCAAACAAAGATAGCTCTCAGCCACTACGACGACAAGCGCTGTTTGATTGTCGGCTCTCATGACACTCTGCCGTGGGGCCATTGCAGTCAGTTAGATATCTAATAAAATTTAAATATTTTTTCAGAGAGCACATATCCACACACCTCCACCATGGTAGACACATTGAAAAATTTATGCTGTCTGCAAGTAGTCAGATGTGCATCATCAATAGTTGAATTCATCGAGGCCTCACCTCTACCATGGACGCTCACTGATCGAATTTTGGAAATATTTGCCAATGAAAAATGGGTACAAATCTATAAGCAGGCTCAGAGCGTCAGACAAAATTTCAATGATTTGAGTCACTTAGAGTACACGAGAGATATCAGATTTAAAGATAGGTGTGAAGCTCTCAAAAATCAAGACTGGGAGGGTCATTTGCACGAAGACCAATACTGTGTGTGGGCGAATGCATATCGTATTCCAAAATATAATTTACGATTTTGCCGCACTTGCTGTAAAGTACACAAATTATAGCCTCATCAAATGACAAACCATTGTTTTTAGCTAGAGTTTTTGCACTGCTTAATAAATCGTGATAATATTGATATTCATAATATTCATATTCAATAGATATTCAAATCTTGCCGCCATCACAGTAGCATCTAGATGTAGGATTTCTTGAACATACGCTTCCGTCAGGTAGAAGTAGGTGTTATTCTTGGAAACTCGCACTTGTAGACTCTCTGCATAAGTGTGTAATTCCAAATCCATAACATCGTCCCAGTCGAGTTTGATTCGGCTAGTATTCGCTGCTGCATTCGGGTCATCTCGGCTAGTGTAAAGCAGCTGATTAATGACCCCCACGAATCAGCCCCATTTAAACATGCTGAAGGACAGGCTGGAGCATATGGTGTGGACCTTGCACACGAGTTTCACTGCCGGTACGATACTCCGAGCAAAACTTATGCCGCATTGCAAGCTCAAAACGTCGGTGTTGTGAAACTCGTAGGTAGCGTTGCACGCAAAGAAACGTTCCGCTTTGATGGCCTCCTTGTACATGTCACATATTCGATCTAAATCTGCCATTCAATCTGCCCACTCTCGGGACGATGATGATGATGATGATGATGATGAAGAAGCTGACGCCGACTCGTAACCAGAGGACTCTTCAGAAGACTCGACAACGACGTTCACTGCACCAAACATGTTGACTGACTAATCTCTGCGCCGTTTGGCATTGGTTTTTTCTCTGCTGCCGCCGCCGCCACCACCCCCTCTCCATACGACGGGATACGGCCATCAAGCAATATCGAGGTAACCTAACCAATGAGCCGACGAACGTGGACGTACGCGTACGTACATAACGCAAATAATGAGGGTATATGAACAATTCTATCAAAACAATAACGTAACCTAAGCGTCGACGTGCACACCGCCTCAAATAGAAAATAATAATAATTTTAACAAAAAAGCCAGCTAACGTAATCTGAGCATCGACGTGCAAACCGCCCCAAATAGAAAATAATAGTAATTAAAAAAAAAAGCCAGCTAACGTAACGTAAGCGCCGACGTGCACAACAGTCCAAATAGAAAATACCATATACAAGGTGTATCAAAGTACATCATTGAAGAAAAACACATATGGGGTGTTTCATACGTACAGAGTGAAAAAAAAAATCGCGAGAGCATGCTCGAGCGATTTTTTATACTTCAAAAAATACATCGTTAGTTTATTGTTTTACCAACTGAACTATTTCATCTTCTCAAATACCTAGTGTAACCATTGAGCATTTAGATTAAAGCGTCTTCAAAGTAATAATAAGCAAGTTCGTTGTGGCACTGTTCCAAATCTGACTAGAGTACATTTCTTATTTGAGAATAAATCTGTTAGTTTCCGCTTCTGAGCCTCATAGCCATGTGTTATTTTTCCACTATCAGCTACTCAGAGTTTTAGTTATAAAATTGAATTCGATTTATATTGATTAGACTGATGCTTGAATTTGCCTACCTTAATAAAATCAAATATTTTTCAACTAAAATATATTGTTTGGTGTTTCTGGGAAGTGTCGATACGGGAAAGCAGCATTCTTTGGCATCATTCAAGCGACAGAAACAGCCAGCTGCCGGAGAGATATAGAAAGGAAAAACAAACGTGAGTGGTTTTCGTTTCAATTTTAGTATTCGCAGCAGTCAAAAATTTTCCAAAAATGTTATGAAATTTTATAAATCGCTTCCAGTTAACCTAGTTTGGGAGGCACTGGTTTGATTCTGCCCGCTGGCAGTGTTTCAGTGCTTTTTATTTTTTTTTATTTAACCAACATGTAGTATAAATTGAGAAAGTCCACTTGCCTTGAGTATCATTTTTTCTTTTATTCATTTATTGTATGTTTTATTGCTCATTTATTTATTCATTTATTTATTCATTTTATTTTTTGGTACCTCACCGCTCAGTCAAGAGAAAAAATAAATAAAAAATTGGTGAGATACAGCGTTTTGAAATTTCATTGAAAATATTCAACACCTCAAAAATCGATGTGACTCTCAAATTCATTAAAGAAAACCATTGTGCTGCAAATACAGCAGTCAAATTAATAGACAAGCATGTTAGAAAATGCATGGTAGGTTTGAAAAAATTGAATTTACCATGGGGGAAAAGCAAAAAATTTACACAAAAGTTAATGAATTCAAACGCATGAAATATTTTATTAAATTAATGAGCACACGTAAAGATAGTCACATCGGTTTTGGGAATGTGAAACGTAGCAGTCGGCTGGGATGGCGAAATGTTAATAACATTTTCCAAAACAGAATTAAGACGGGGGTAATCATAAATTTAGCACATAAAAATCCAAAATTATTTTTCGAAGATGCTTTTCATCTATTCAAATTGAAAATTTCAAAAATTTTAAAGCAAATACATTAATACATTATCGGCTGATTTTGTTAAGAAATCAAACGATGGGGAATTGGTTGAACCAAAATATTTTAGTACTCCGAACGGTGTCATTGACGGGGGGTTGGACTTAGCTCTTAGTTGTAGATGTTACTCTAAATAAAATTAGGGATTTTCAGAAACATGACTCTGGGTGGGCCTTACTCAAAATTCTTCTGATAGAAATTTCTGTAAATAAATTTGAAATGGGAAATAGCGCTTCCTCCTTCATTAGGATGCCGAAGCAAATCATGAGGAAACAAGCATGCATAAATGTAAAAAATAATGATTTGGCTTGTTTTTTTTGGTCCATACTAAGTGCTATTCGTCCTGTGAAAATCAATTATGAACGTACATCTTCATATCAGCATTATAGTACCGTTTAGAAAGCTTGGTAATTCCGGTTCCAATCAGCCAAATTCCAAAATTTGAAAAGATGAATAAAATTTCAGTGAATGTGTATGCGCTGGAGTTGAATGTGAATGATGAGAAAGAATTTTGTGTAGTAGTGCCTGCACGGTTAACCAAGTTGAAACAGGAACGCCATGTCAATTTACTAATTGTACAGGACAAATATTTTCCAAAATTGAATGATTTTGACGCTCTTCCTGTTGACAACGAAAATTTCGAAACTAAGACGCATTATTGTTGGATCAAAAATTTATCACGATTATTATCAAGCCAACGAAACAAAAATAAAAAGTTCATTTGTGGCAGATATTTAAATTATTTTCATAGCGATCAAAAATTGAAATATCATGAAATATTGTGCAGCAATATAAACGATTGTAAAATTTCGTAATTTCATTTATAAACAAAAGTGTCCTTTCATTATATATGCAGATTTTGAATCAATGTTGGAAAAATGTAATCAAAAAATTTCAGAAACAACTATGAAATATCAAAAACATAATGCGTTCAGTGCAGACTATTACATAAAGTGTGCTTTCGACGAAAGTCTTTGTCAATTTAAAAGCTATCGAGGTGCAGATTGTATGGAATGGTTTGCCAATCAAATGTGCGACATTGCCAAATTTGTAGAGACAAAAACCAAAACCGTCATACCGATGATAGTTAAATCTGACAATATTGGCAATGCTCGAGTTTATCACATTTGTGAAAAACTGTTCGCCAAAAAAGATGTTATCGTTCGCGATCATGACCATTTTACGGAGTTGTTTAGGGGCTATGCCCACCAAACACCGTGTATTATCAAATTCAAAAAATTGTTTGTCATACCCATCGTATTTCACAATCTTTCCGGCTACGACAGTCATTTCATAATTAATGATATTGTCAAAACAGGACGCATGAGCGTACTTCCTATTAATCATGAAAAATATATATTTTACGTCGGGAAAGCAAAGGTTGGGTTTTTAAAAAATAACTTTATTTCAGTAACAAAACTTAAGTTGAAACTCTTCTAACTTCTGTTCTAATTTTGGTGTTAATTTTGACTTGTGTTTCTCGAATCAGCCTCTAGACTAGACTGTCTGTGAAAAACATCTCCTGACAGTCCGCAATAATAATCTTATCGCTTTCCTGGAATAGAACAAGGTCGCTAAGACAGCGTTTCCTTATAACCTTGCATCAACAATGTATCGCAATTGCGTTATTAAATAAGATGTGATTATTTTTACAATTCGATAAGGGCTACGAGGATATAACACCTCCCCCCTTAAGAATTTTTATTATATGTGAATGAATAATAAAAATTCAAAGTGAATTGTCAAGTTTCAAATAAATTCAAGTTAGATGAACCTCCTGAAAATACAGAATATTATAAATCATTATAAATGAATAGTACAATAAAATGAAATATGAATAAAACAATCAAATATCATTATATCTTCTTAGAGATTCTTCGGGATGTCGATGCTGCCAAAGGGGTTGACGGGGTCTCGAAGACTATTTCTTCTGATCCATTATCATATACTGGGGTTAAATGAATCGAGGGCCGTCTTGAAATCATCGACCTGACATTACAGTAGTTGAATATTTGGGAACAGCATCCTCTTGGGTGATGTCCATCGTCTGAGTTGGGGCTCGTATTGAAATATCCAAAATATCGTCTTTTCAGGCAACATTTGAATATTATCCATAATATGAGTACGAATATAAAAGTCATGCAAATGTACGTGAACGTACTCAAGTGTCTTGTGGTGAAAGGCTCATTTATAATCTTTTTCAAGTTTTTATCATATTCCTGTAACTTTTCTTGGGCAATGTTCAATTCGTCCAAATTTAAATGATTTATTTGAACTGGCTTCATGACTGGAAGATCTTCTCGTTCTGGAAGATGGTTACAGCAATCATATGTTATTTCAGGAATAAAGAGCTGAAGTTTCAGAGTTTTGTTGTTATCTGAACTTGCATATACTATAGTAGTGCCAATGAAAGTGCTACACTTTGGTTCCAATGTCAAAAGTGAGTTTTCTTGAATAAGTTCAGTTTCTGAATTTCTACCTGGACACGTGGTTGTTACAGATAATTGATTGGATACTGATATTAGCCATTTATCATCTACTAATTTCTGTCACATTTTGGCATTATTTTTGATTCCATCAAAATTAAAATTTCACAAGGTGATTCATGTGAAAGTGCCTTTGGAAAATGATTGTAACATATTCGTATTTCGTTCTCGAATATCTCGGAACAGTCGTCTTGCTTCACTGCAATATACTGTTTACTATCCCTTGCAATTGCTGCATATTTATATAGGGGTAGAATAGTGTGAAAAAGGTTATTTTTAGGATCTCTGGTTGTGATTGAGTAAATATGATAAAAATCAAAATCTGAACTCTCTACTAATGGAATGTGTAAAATAATAATTACTCTTTTATTTGTTTGAAAAGCTTCAAGCTTTATCAAAGAAATTATTTCTGAAATATGTTGATGTGTGGGATTGAAAGGTAAATTTCCATGAGACAAAATTATCGGAATTTTTGTCAGTTGTTCAATTGGGAGGTTTGGATCAATTACTGAAGGATGTAAGATTTTTTATTTTGCAAACGTTATGCTATTAATAATATCATTCAGTTGATCTTGAATAATTGTATTTGATTGTAATATTTGTTCAATCATCTCTAATATTTTGAGTTGTAGCTGAAAATATTATTTTGTTTCACGATTTTCAACCATTTCTTTTTCTATAATTTCCAAGTCTTTATTGAATGTTACTTCATCAATTAGCAATTTATTCAGAGTGTTATTAAAATTCGTAATTGTACTTGAAACAATTTGAATTTGATTCTTCATTAATAGTTGTAAGTTTTTGTCGTCCCTTTCTAATTTGTTTATACACTCATTATAAAATTCGCCGTCAGATGCGTCTAAATTTCCTGTAATCACTTTCCATACTGAACCTATGCCATTTTTATTAACCCTCTTTTGAATCGATTCGTCACAGTTAGAGTGATTTCAGAAAATTTTGATTTTATTTGTTGATTCATAGTATTCAACAATGATAGTTGTGAAGAAAATGCTAATTTGAAAGTTGGATTCAAATCATTTCTATTTAATAAAGAAGGATTCTTGGACATTAAGGCTTTGTTTGAACGAATTTCTAAGTTCTGAAATATTCTTGTATGCAATCAATTTATATTCATCGTTTGATATTTTCTTCCTTCTGGAAAAATATACCTGCTCGGGTGTTTATTTTTTCTATTCTTGCTCTGGCTCCGAGGATGATCCTGGAACAAGAGATACCGGTTTCAATCTACCGAAATGTACCGTTGTTGTTCCATTATCTAATTCTAATACTGCTGTATTCGTGTTTGATATACGAGGCATTTTAAATGGACCGTTATATTTATTTCTCATTTTATTTCCTATCTGAGATTCTTTTAAATAAACGTAATCTCCCTCTTTGTATGTTGGTAAGTTTTCCCTAACATGTCTATCATGCCTAGTTTTTGATTTTTCTTTACCCTTTTCAAGATTTGTTTTAATTTTTTTGAAAATATATTCAGCAATATTTCTCAAGTCGTTGATATAGTTTGATTGAAGTTGTTCTTCACTATACAAAAAAATTATTTCTTCAGGAGTATATTTGGTTGAATTTGATTTACTTCTGTTATACGTTTTTATACAGAACGGTAAATCCGATATTATTGTTTTATTTGGATTATCACTATGATAAGCTCTTAAAGAATCTTGTAAAGTTGCATGAAATCTCTCTACAACACCATTTGATTGAAGGTGTGCTACTGCATTTCGAGTAATTTTGAATTTGAATAGCTTCGCTAAGTCTTTCATGTGTTGATTATTGAACTCAGGTCTTGGATCTACATGAATTCTTATGGGTATTGGGTAATGTTGAAAATAATGTAAAAGTTTTTCTACAATAGTTATATCTTCTTTATTTTCCACACGGTATGCTTGTGCAAACTTAGAAAAATTATCAATAATTGTTAAAAGTATATTATCTCTGTTTATACCCATCAAATCAATATATATGTGTTCAAAAGGCTTATTTGGTGTTTCAGTTATAACTATTGGATAGTCATTATGTTGTCTGTTAGTTTTCGCTTTGTTACAAACTTGGCATTTTTTAATAAAGTTTTCAACATCTGTTTTCAAGTTTGGCCATATGTATCTATCTCGTATTCTTCTAAAAGTTTCGTTTATACCTTTGCGTACTGCTGTTTTACTTGAGTGATAATTTCCTAAAATGTTCTCTCTTTCTTTCTGTGGTGGAACTTTTACGATATCGTGACATATTGTGAACGTTACGTCTTCGTTTTTGAAAATAAAACTTAGTATGTCTAAGAATGGTAAGTGTTTCACTGGGTTTATGAAATAATTATTTGGCGGTAATTTATTTTTCAGCGAATAAAATATTCTGAAACAATCTTTCAAGCTTATTGCGCTAATACTCATAGTTGGTATCTGAATAAGATGATATTTCCTTTGTTGAAATTTGAGACTTTGTCTTATCGTTAGCACGTCTGTTAAATTCAATTTCTGATTGTTCGGATCTATACACGTATCTTTAATCATCGTGTGCAAATGAGGAGTTTCGCGGTTTTCATTACTTGAAACAAGTAATATGATATTATGTGATACGAAAATTAAATTGTCATTTGTTTGTTTTATTTTTTCATGGTCTATGAGTGATTGAGATTTTCTTTTTTCTATGAATTCTTGAAAATCTGTGAGAAATTCATTTTGCTCTTGATTTTCTTCTGAAGCTGAATCAGTTTCTGAGTCTTGAGTTTCGACATTTTCATTTTCCGTTAACGTATTGATTTTTATTCTAGATAAAGCATCTGCGTTTTTATTATATTTACCTGGTTTATAGTCAATTTCATACTCATACTCTTCTAATTGTAATTTCCATCTCATTAAACGTGAATTGGCGTTTGATAATGAAAATAAATATTTTAATGGTTTATGATCACTTAGAATTTTAAATTTTCTTCCATACAGGTACGGACGAAAGTGTTTCACTGACCATACAATACTTAGCAATTCTTTTTCTATAGTTGAATAACGTGATCTGCTCCATTTAAAGTTCTGGATGCATACGCTATTGGTAAATCTTCACCTACTTTACCTTGAGAAATTACTGATCCCATCGCATATTGGCTTGCGTCACAGCTTGATAAAAATTCATTTTCGAAATCAAAATTGGTGCTGTTTTCAAACATTTTTTCAATTTTTCGAAAGAATTTATACATTCCTTATTAAAATGATATTCTTTATTTTTCTTTAGTGAATTGGTCATTGGTTTTGCCATTTCTGAGTAGTTCTTTATGAATCTACGATAGTATCCTGTTATACCTAAGAATGATTTTATTTCCTTCAGGTTTTTGGGTACTGGAAACTTCATAATAGCTTCTATTTTTATCGAATATGATACTTCTCGTCTCAAAAATTCGCATTTACACGGGTGTATTTTGAAATTAAACTGCTTCAATCGTTGGAATACGTTTTCTAGTCTTTTTATATCTTCTGACAAAGTAGAACTGAAAATCATAATGTCATCCATATACGTCATACACATTTTTCCTTGTAGACCTAATAATATTGTCTAGGGCTCTACAAAATGTACTAGGAGACCAAAGGGCATACGAAGATACTCGTAGTGTCCATTGTCTACACTGAAGGCTGTTTTAGGAATATCTTTCGTTTCTATCTCAATTTGGTGAAAACCTGCTGCAAGATCTAATGTTGTGAAATATGTACACTTTCCTAACTGATCTAGTAGTTCATTAATCATTGGAAGTGGATATTTATTTCCTACAGTTATTTCGTTTAATTTTCTATAATCAATCACCATTCGAAATTTTTGTTTCCCAATTGAATAAAATTTTTTCGGAACTAGCCATACTGGACTATTCCATGGACTCGTTGATGGTTGAATTATATTTTGTTTTAATAAACCTTTGATTTGATTTTTAACTTCTTGCTTTAGTGCATGTGGATATCTATATGTTTTTACAGGTATTGGACCCTTATCTTGTGTATTTATGTCATGTTTCAAAATAGAAAATTTGTTCGTATTTTAAACAAAGATTTTCAATTTCGTTTCTTTCCTCTTCATAAATGATCTAGTCGTAATTCTGACAGTATTTTGTCTTCCCGTCGGTTGATATTTTGAAAGTTGTTTATTTGAATGTTTTCCACTTCTTTTGTTTCCGTGAAACTTTCTAATGCTATTGGAGATATTTCTATAACTTGATCTGTGTCTGAAAAATTAGCAATAGACGTGATGAACTTGTTGTCTCTATTTACTTTTACAAAACAATTTGGAATTCTTATAGTTTAATTTATTTTTATTTCTGGACAATTTCCTTCATTCAGATTTTCATTTTGTGCTTTTAATTCTTGTAATTGGATTGTTCTCGCTGGAATTGTTAATTTTACAGTTTCTTGGTCTTCATTTGTGTTATATACATGAAGTGGTAGATCTTTCAAAAATTATTTCAGTTTTTTGTTGGTTATATCGATTTCAGCTTTAGTTTTTTCTAGAAAGTCGATACCTATAAGTCCGTCGAATTTGAAATCGAAGTCAATTATATCATACCTATGTATTAAATTGTTTGGACCAATAATAATATCTATACTTTGATATATTTGTGTGTCATTTTGTTTGTCATTTATACCATAAATTGAAAAATTCTCATCATTCACTTTTACTTGTTTTTGTGAATCATATTTTTTTTGTGCTACATCAATTTTCATTAGAGAAATAGGTGCGCCAGTGTCTACTAAACATTTATATCCCTGCCTATCTTCTATATAAAATAGTTTTTTGTTTGGTGAATTTAATATTGGGGATAATCGATTAACTCGATGTCCTGTTCGTTCTCTTGTCGTTCATGTTGGTTCTGGTCTTGATTGTTGGTATCCGGGTTGTTGGATTTCTTCCTCTGGAATCAAAGCACCCGATGAACTCGACTCCATCATGTAGTTTAAATGATTTACCCTATCATTTTGATTTTTGTTTGAACTGTTGGGAGTTCTCTGAATGACAGAAGGTCTTTGTTGCTGAACAATCCTATAATTATTTTGGTTTTGATGATTAAATCCCTGTTGATTTGTATTAGATCTTTGGTGATTTAATCCGGAAGTACCTGGATTTTGGAAACTTCTATTTTGATTTTGTTCATTTGTATTGAATCTAGCTTGATTTTTGTAACAATTTGAATTTGTATGTCCTGGAATTTTGCAAAAATTAAAAAATTTCTGATTTTGCTGGTTGGTGGAACTATTATTATTATTATATCCATAATTTCCTCGTGGATATACCTTATTTGAAGTTGAACCTGTTGGTTTTGAGTTCGGTTTTGAAATTCTGAATTTTTTTAAATAAGCTATATTTTCTTATTAAAAATTGTTCTGCTTCATCCAAGCTTTGCGGTTTCTGTGATCGTATCACTGAACAAAAAGGCTCGCTTAACCGTGCTAAAAGTGTTTTTAGTGCAATTTTTTCGTGTGATCTGTTTAATGCTGCTTTTTCTTGTACTTCAAGAGTTTCATCTAAAGCTACGCTGCTTCTCAATTTTGTTAATAAATCTTCAATTATTTGAACAAATACTCTAGGAGTTTCATTTGATTTTTGAAAAGATGATGTTAAATTCCTCAATAATCCTTCCGTATCTCTACAATCTCCGTAGTGACCTATTAATAATTCACGAATATTTACCCATGTTTGTAGTTGTCTACTTGAAATGAACAATTTTGCTTTTCCCTTAAGTATACTTTTTATTATGAAAATCATTGCATTTTCTTGATTCTCATCAACATTTTCTGAAACAAAGTTGCATGCTTCAATGAAATCGTTTAGTGTTGCTTGATCACCGTCATACTCGGGAATCATATCTCGTAGTTCTTTAAGTAAAAAAACTGCTTCCACTGCCATCTTTTGTTTTTGTGTTTGGTTGGGGATTAGGAATAATAAGGAAAATATGCCTCAATTAAACCTTGGTATAGAAACAATAACTTACAGAGCAATGACGAGGAGAAGGAACTACATGCAGGCTCGCCTCACTTTTTCAGTTGATTGTCCTTTCTTTTTCTTTCTTCTGCTTGGTTGTCAAGTGCCAGGAAAGGTGCCGCTGGGACTCGAACTTTCTTTCTTTTCTCCGCTTCAAAGAACCAGGAAAGGTGCCGCTGGGACTCGAACGTTGAGCTTCTTCACTTGGCTTCGTTGAACTACAGTGTTCTTGGACCCGTTTCGAAAAAGTCACTTTTTCGCAATATATGAAACTTTCAAATCCGTTTCCGACTGCGCCACTTTTACGTCGGGAAAGCAAAGGTTGGGTTTTTAAAAAATATCTTTTATTTTAGTAACAACACTTAAGTTGAAACTCTTCTAACTTAGGTTTTAATTTTGGTGTTAATTTTGACTTGTGTTTCTCGAATCAGCCTCTAGACTAGACTGTCTGTAAAAAACATCTCCTGACAGTCCGCAATAATAATCTTATCGCTTTCCTGGAATAGAACAAGGTCACTAAGACAACGTTTCCTTATAACCTTGCATCAACAATGTATCGCAATTGCGTTATTAAATAAGATGTCATTATTTTTTCAAGTCAATAAGGGCTACGAGGATATAACATATATCTTTCACGCAGCACGATGAAAACACTCAAATTAAATTTCGCTTCATTGATTCATTCAGATTTATGGGGGCCGGTCTTGAGGAACTAGTTTCAACATTAAAACCAAAAATTTTAAGAATTCGGAAAAAGGAATTCCATCATTTAGACAATGAGAAATATACCCTTCTCACTAAGAAGGGTGTATTTCCCTACGATTACATTGATAATTCTCAAAATCTCCTCGAGACCGACTACCTCCAAAAAAAACATTTTTATAATAAACTTAACGATGATGAGGAGTACACTCATGCGCAAACTGTTGGGCAAAACTTCGGAATCAAAACTTTAGGAGAATATAGCGATTCAAAAATATACGGGTTAGATCCTGCATGGTATTATACTATGCCGGGTTATACGTGGTATTGTATACTGAAGTATACAAAGTGTAAATTACAGATTTTGAAAGACGTTGACATGGTTATATTCATCTAAAAGGGTATTCGGGGTGGGGTTTCAGTTTGTTCTAATCGCAATAGCGAAGCAAACAACAAGTATATGAAGGCATACAATTCCGAGAAGCCGTCGAAATATCTTGTTTATTTGGACGTGAACAATCTGTATGGTTTCATGTTATCAACGGTGGGGGTGGAAAAATGCAAGTTACTGTACACAGACACAGATAGCTTCATTTACGAGTTGACGTGTGAGGATGCTTACACGGAAATTATTAAACAACATTCGTCAAAATTTGATACGTTCGATTATTCTGAAGATAATGAACATAAAATTTTGCTTGCTAATAAAAAATTTCCAGGTCTGATGAAGGATGAAGCGAATGGCAAAATTTTTACACACTTTGCAGGATTACGTTCAAAAATGTATACCTACAAAGTGCAAGGGGGTAAAGTTGTTAAAAAATCAAAAGGGGTGAAATATAGCGTTATCAAAAATAAAATAACTTTCGATGATTATGTGAATTGCTAAGCAGAAAAATGTGACTCAGCGCACGATCCGTTCCTATCAGTTTTCAGCATCGAGCAGACTAAAGTCGGTCTGAGTCCACATGATGACAAAAGGCATCTACTTCCTCAGTCATTTGAAACATTGCCATGGAGGCATTATAGTTTAAGTTAACATTTCACCATCTCAACCGGCTGCTATCGCCATCACCACATTTTCTTTACTATTTCATAATGCTGTAACTCTGCCTTTGTACCTATGTATTTTTAATTAATAAATAAAAAAACAATAATGGTTGTATTGTTTTGTATTGTGTATTGGTATAACTTATATGTTTTGTGTTGGTGTAGGTAACTTGTTTTACATTTACAAAAATATACGTTGTATTAATGGAAATATAATCCTGTTCAAATTCGATTTTCTTACTACTGCTGCCTCAAAATAACACATGGGCTGAAATCTCGAGAGGGGCTTGAGATAGTGTTCCCCGGGGTGTTGGTTGTTTAATATAATTCTGGGATTTTACCTATACAGGAAGAGACAGTATAAGAGGAATAAACTTTTACACATTCTAATAATATGATCTGCGGAACTACGCCGTTGAGACAGTATTAAAGGAATAAACACTTACACATTCCAATAGCATGATCTCCGGAACTACGCCGTTGAGACAGTATTAGAGGGATAAACATTTACACATTATAATAATATGATCTCCGGAACCACGCCGTTGAGACAGTATTAGAGGAACATACTCTTACACTTTGCTAATATAATACTTTTGATTACTTGGTAGAACTCAGTAATAAACCATTACTTGTTCGGTTGTTTTGTTCTACTTCCTCAAAGTATTAGACTAGTTAAATTGAGTGGGATATATTTTAATATAGTTCTCTTTCACAGGTACCGGGACTAACAGAAAGATGGAGTCACCTACATGATCAGATGGAACACTAGGGATATTATATTAATATAGTTCTCTTTCACAGGTATCAGAACTGACAAATAGATGGAGTCACCAACATGATCGGGAGAATTACTTCTAGATTAAGAGGCTGCATAGGTTCAGAGTTCAGACTTGCAACCAAGCATCCAGATGATCCAGAACAGAAATCATTCACTATCCCTCATTACTTCTTTCAGAATTTTAAAATTATTAAATTAAATTCAGAGTTTATAAATGGGAAAATATCTTGATCACAAATTCATGAAGAATTATTTGAGATTTATGTCTCCAGGGTGTAAGGTTCATTTCTCTTCAGTTGTGCAGAACTTTGTATCCGAAATGAACCAGAAAAGAAAAACACAACGTGGGAAAAAGGGTGTTGAATCAAAAAGGGGCTTTCCTTCGTAAGCGTGGGGAACAATAGTGGGCATCTCTATGAATCTAGGCTACATGCTTACTTCATACAGGGAGCTCATTTCTAACCAGAACAGCAGTTGAGCCAGACGATCACCACAACAGTATTTTAGACTATCAGATATGGCAGGGTTACGTTCGGTCTCAGTGGTGCCGTGACCAGTATACAAAGTTTTAAAATCTGTTCAACTTGAGAGAGGAATGGAGATGTGAAAGATTGTGTATTAATGTTGGGTCTGTTCAAAGGTGGTTCCGGACAGGACGAGAGGCATTCCAAATCATCGTCAAGGTTCCAAGTTTAACATTGGATTGGAACATTCATCTACTTTCTTTTCTTAAAGTAGATAAAGGTTCAGGGGGAGACTGAGATAGTGTGCCCCGGGGTGTTGGTTGTTTAATACAATTCTGGGATTTCACCAATACAGGAAGGAGGAAAGTACTAAAACAAGTAGGTAAAGTATACACCAGTCATACCTGCACTAAAGAGGACCTAGCACACTTCAAGTTCGAAGGTAACACTGGATTGAAACATTCATCTACTTTCTTTTCTTAAAGTAGATAAAGGTTCAGGGGAAGACTGAGATAGTGTGCCCCAGGGTGTTGGTTGTTTAATATAATTCTGGGATTTTACCTATACAGGAAGTACTAAACAAGTAGGTATAGTATACACCAACCGTTCCTGCACTAAAGAGGATCTAGCAGACTTCCAAGTATAGCAGAGAAATATGCCCCGATAAGGGATAGAATGCTATACGTTACACATACACAGGATAGAATCCACACCCTGGATGTCTATATCACTCTCTAGGCATTAAACAGATTCGCTTTGGAGAACTAGAAGGAGAAGTTTATTACTTTGTAACTGGTGATTCGAAAGTTTGACTTTATGGACACCTAGGACAACAATGATGAACTTAGTACACAGATTACACTTCTGTAGTCGTAGTAGAATATTTTCTCAATAAACTGACACTATAATCAGTCACTCTTCTGGAAAAAAGGGGGCACAAAAGGTGTTTTTCCAAAGACTGGTCCCAATCGTCAGATGTCAACAAACCGAGTTTTCCAACTTTCAAAAGGGATTTGTAAGTGAATACGGCAACCCGCTGGTGAAGGGGCTGTCTTGAAGAAAGATCAGTTATCTTGTCACCTTTTTCTGTGAGTTCCAGATTCAGGGTTCACATAGATGCAGAGCAGGATTCCATTTTTGGCAAAATACACATTCTAATAATATGATCTCTGGAACTACGCCGTTGAGACAGTATTAGAGGAATAAACATTTACACATTCTAATAATATGATCTCCGGAACTACGCCGTTGAGACAGTATTAGAGGAATAAACACTTACACATTCCAATAGCATGATCTCCGGAACTATGCCGTTGAAACAGTATTAGAGGGATAAGCATTTACACATTATAATAATATGATCTCCGGAACCACGCCGTTGAGACAGTATTATAGGAACACACTCTTACACTCTGCTAATATAATAATTTTGATTACTTGGCAGAACTCAGTAATAAACCATCACTTGTTCGGTTGTTTTGTTCTACTTCCTCAAAGTATTAAACTAGTTAAATTATGTGGGATATATTTTAATAAAGTTCTCTTTCACAGGTACCGGGACTAACGGAAAGATGGAGTCACCTACATGATCAGATGGAACACTAGGGATATTATATTAATATGGTTCTCTTTCACAGGTATCAGAACTGACAAATAGATGGAGTCACCATGATCGGGAGAATTACTTCTAGATCAAGAGGCTGCATAGGTTCAGAGTTCAGACATGCAACCAAGCATCCAAATGACCCAGAACAGAAATCATTCACTATCCCTCATTACTTCTTTCAGAATTTTAAAATTATTAAATTAAATTAAGAGTTTATAAATGGGAAAATATCTTAATCACAAATTCATGAAGAATTATTTGAGATTTATGTCTCCAGGGTGTAAGGACTTGAAAACCCTTATTGCAATGAAATATTATACGGCTTGTTTTTCCTATCTGCCGCTAAATTGTGAGATGGTTGAACTAAGTATGTTTACGTTTACTGCAATGTTACTCTCATACATAGAAATGGATCCTTCCTCACAATTTGAAAATCAAAAAGAAACATGAACAGAATTCACTCACATTTTGCAGTGCACAATAAGTCAAAAAGATGGGTTGGACGGTATCGGGTTGGTTACAGATGGCGTGTACCCAAAAAGATGTTTTAACCTGACATAACTCCATGATTGTGGGAATTTGGATGTACTTGATGCCCATTTGCACAATTGGCGACAATCTTATTTCATCGAATCTTAATAACTATTCAGACCTTTACTTATTGGAGATGTTGTACATATTCAGCTTAAAAGCTCTCAGATATTTTCTCAAGTTAGAGTTTTCTTTTCAGAATTCGATAGTATGAAAATTCTCTTCTCAGATGAAATTATTGGAAATATAGTACTTGAAGTTCGATTATAAAAATTAATTGATAATGTATTTCCAGAAGTTGTAATATACAATTTATACTTTTTCCGCATTTCATTTCTCTTCAGTTGTGCAGAACTTTGTATCCGAAAAGAACCAGAAAAAAAAACACAATGTGGGAAAAAGGGTGTTGAATCAAAAAGGGGCTTTCCTTCATAAGCCTGGATAACAAGAGTGGGCATCTCTATGAAACTAGGCTACATGCTTACTTCATACAGGGAGCTAATTTCTAATCAGAACAGCAGGAGAGCCAGACGATCAAGACAACAGTATTTTAGACGATCAGATAAGGCAAGGTTATGTTCGGTCTCAGTGGTGCCGTGACCAGGATATAAAGTTTTAAAATCTGTTCAACTTGAGAGAGAAATGGAGATGTGAAAAATTGTGTATTAATGTTGGGTCTGTTCACAGGTGGTTCCGGACAGGACGAGAGGCGTTCCAAATCATCGTCAAGGTTCAGAAATTCCCGAAGCCTACGAAGGTAAAACAGCTTCGAGCATTTCTAGGCTTGTGCAATTACTGTCGCCGATTTTGTAGCCAGTACAGTGACTTCACCGAAGGATTACGACATTTGCTGAAGAAAAACGTTAGTTGGAAATGGGATTCAACGGAAGACTAGATCTTTGTTGGTATAAAAGAACAGTTTTTGAAAGAAGTACTAATAATTCACCCAGACCACAAGGAAACCTATATTTTGGAGGCAGACAGTTCTCTCTTCGCTCCAGGAGCCGTTCTATACAGAAGTAAGGGGCTTGTCATGTTCATAAGTCGAAGTCTACATGGTTCAGAACGGCAATATAATACTACCGAAAAAGAACTATTAAGTATCGTGCATGCCTTAAAAAAAGCACGACTATATCTATTGCGATCTATTGGGATCTAAGGACAGATCATCACGCTTTGACGTTTATGAATCATTGTCAATTTTTAAGCGAACGCTTAACACGATGGTTAATATTTATTCAACAATTTGATTTCAGCATAGAACACATCCCTGGAAAGGACAACATAGTGGCTGATATCTTGTCCAGATTTCCACCCGATAACCATTCGGTAAGAGAAGAATAATTTTGGCTCTTTTCATGGTAAAGGAAAGTAACCATTTAGTAAAGGAATTGAAAACACTGATCACTTATCAAGAAAGTGATAAGTTCCTAGGTCGAATAATTGAATTGAAAAAAAATACTCATGAAACGTTGAACCATAGAGAGGAACAAGTAAGTAAAAATTATGTTTTGGACAATATTTTACTACATCGGAATCCTTATAACTCCAAAATAACGATTGCTATACCAGAATCATTGAAGGACAGAATAATTTGGCATTACCATTTTGAATTGGGACATTTTAGTGCTTCAAAGATTTCAGGAATCATTTCTTCTAGCTTCTATTGGCCGGGCATGCACAAGCACATCTTTCAAACTTTAAGAACATGTGACCTTTGCCAAAAATCCAAACGAAGGAATTTTGATCCGGAAGGACCCTTGACCCCTGCTTTGGCAGAACGAACCGGCGAATTTGTTGCAGTCGACTTTTTTGGACCCTTACCCAAAGGACGAGGAGGTGTTATGTATATATTAGTTGCTCTAGATATTTTCTCCAAATTTGTTAAATCATTTCCATCGAAAAAGGCAAATGCTGTTGCCGCTTTGAACCGCATCATCAAGGATTTAGTTCCAGTAATACCGGTAAGAAAAATTCTCAGTGATCATGGGACACAATTCACCTCGACTCATTGAAAGAAGACACTCCAAGAGGCCCAAATCATACCTACCTATTCTTCGATCAGACATCCTAGAGCCAACCCATCTGAGAGGTATATGAAGGAAATTGGAAGGTTACTACGGACATATTGTCACCAACAGCAAACCAAATGGCCAAAATATGTTGCACAAATAGAAGAATGTCTGAACTCAAGCCTACACCAAAGTACGGGTTATGCTCCCATTGAACTACTCACTGGACACAAACCCCAGTTTCAGTTGGACCAGGTAATTTCCAATTATTTGAGGCCAACCGTTCCAAAGGGACTTCAGGAAATTCAAGCATTTGCTAAACAACACTTAGTACGAAGAGCGCTAAAGAGACTGAAACAACAGAAGCATCGTGTCGTGAAATTTGATTTGGACGATCTGGTTCTCTTGAAAACCAACTACCAGTCAAAGGCCAGTGAAAGTATTAATCAAAAATTGTGTTGGCTGTATGAAGGACCCTACACCATTACTGGATGCGTATGAGATCTCTTTAAATGAAAAGAAAAAGGGAGTTTATAATACAGAACAATTAGTCTTATATTATTCCCGACTGGGAAAGAATCGAATTATTTTTTTTGTGCAGGATTGGCCAACATTTTTTCCGAGTAGACCAAAAGTAACACAGAACCTCCTCCTGTTGAACCTGGTACAACGCTAAAACATGACTAGGAAATCCACGGTCAAACAAGTAGGCGGGAAAAACATTTGAATTCAAAAATATTTTGCGTCACGCTTCAGAATTTACGTCTGAAAAAAAAAATGGAAAGGAAATATACTGTGGCGAATATGACGGCAGCCCTTCAAGCCAAGAAGGACGATTTAATAAAAATGCGATTAAAAATAGAGATTGTTCGGGGAAATGTGGGACAGCGAAGGAGAGCATGATCCTGTAGTCAACCCGGAAGAGGACGCAACAGGGTCGACCACCAAAGAAGGCGCCAAAGAAGCAGGAGGAAGAAGGGAGGAAGAGTGTCGGCCGAAAAGAAAAATTAATATTATAAAAATATTACATGTTTTATGATTTCCTTAATTAGTTTCGTGAATAAATATTGTTTTATAATGACTTTGTTTTAGTTGGAGTATGTATTGAAGTTCAGTACCTGCAAATTAAGAGTCCCATAGCCTGGGTTGCGGAGTTCATCGTCAAGGATTCAAGGGTAACATTTGTTGTGAACATTCATCTACTTTATTATCTTAAAGTAGATAAAGGTTCAGAGGGAGACTGAGATAAGGTGACCTGGGCTGTTGGTTGTTTAAATTAATTCTGGGATTCTACTAATACAGGAAGGAGAAAAGTACTAAACCAAGTAGGTAAAGTATACACCAATCGTACCTGCACAAAAGTGGACCTAGCAGACTTCCAAGTACAGCAGAGAAGGATACTATACGCTACGCACCCACAAGGTAGAATCCACACCCTGGAATTAACATCATTAATCTCTAGACATTACATAGATTCACTTTAGAGAACTAGTAGGAGAAGCTTAGTACTTGGTAACTGGTGATCCGAAAGTTTGACTTTACGGACACCTGGGACATCAGTGATGAACTAAGTACACAGATTATACTTCTGTAGTGGTAGTAGATACTTTTCTCCATAAACTGACACTATAATCAATCACTCATCAGGGCAAAAGGGAGCACAAAAGGGATTTTTCGAAAGACTTGCCCTCATCGTCAGATGTCAACAAACTGAGTTTTTCAACTTTCATGGTAGCTTTGTGAGTGAATGGGGCATCCCGCTGGTGAAGGGGCTGTCTTGAAGGGAAGATCAGGTATCTTAGCACCTTTTTCTATGAGTTTCAGATTCAGGATTCACATAGATGCAAAGCAGGATTCCATTTTTAGGCAAAATATATCGAATTTCATTCATCGAGGCGGTAGTTATGGAAATCATTTTTTACTATAAATACCAGGCCGAGATCCAGGAGAAAGGCAGTTCATCTGGGACCTCCAAACAGACAAAAACTAGGATTGAACCTGAATTCCTCCGCGGTACTGTATTACCGAAAGATGGAGTCACCAACACGATCGGAGGAATCACCCCTAGAGCACGAAAGAACAGGTTCCTTAAGAATTAATAACCAGGGATCCGGAAGACAGTCACTATACTCTACCTTATTAGTTTCTCTCAGAAGTTTAAACAGTAAATTAAATTCAGAGTTTATTAATGGGAGAATATCTAGCACAAATTCATTAAGAACTATTTGATGTTTATGTCTCCAGGGTGTAAGGTCTTGAAAACAATTATTGCAATGAAATATTATCCGGGTTGTTTTTCCTATCTGCCGCTAAATTGTGAGATGGTTGAACTAAGTATGTTTACGTTTACTGCAATGTTACTCTCATACATAGATATGGATCCTTCCTCACAATTTGAAAATCAAAAAGAAGCATGAACAGAATTCGCTCACATTTTGCAGTGCACAATAAGTCAAAGAGATGGGTTGGACGGTATCGGGTTGGTTACAGATGGCGTGTACCCAAAAAGATTTTTTAACCTGACATAACTCCATGGTTGTGGGAATTTGGATGTACTTGATGCCCATTTACACAATTGGCGACAATATAATTTCATCGAATCTTAATAACTATTCAGACCTTTACATATTGGAGATGTTGTACTAACTCAGTTTAAAGCTCTCAAATATTTTCTCAAGTTAGAGTTTGCTTTTCGGAATTCGATTTTTTGAAAATTCTATTCTCAAATGAAATTATTGGAAATATAGTACTTGAAGTTCGATTATAAAAATTATTTGATAATGTATTTCCAGAAGTTGTAATATACAATTTATACTTTTTCCGCATTTCATTTCTTTTCAGTTGTGCAGAACTTTGTATCCTGAAAGAACCAGAAAAAAAAAACACAACGTGGGAAAAGGGTGTTGAATCGGAAAGGGGCTTTCCTTCATAAGGCTGGGTGTCTGGAAAATAGGAGTGGGCTTCTTTTTTGAAATTAGGCTACATACTTACTTTATACAGGGAGCTCATTTCTCTCCAGAGCAACAGGAGAGTCAGACGATCAACACGACAGTATTTTAGACGATCAGATAAGGCAGGATTACGTTCGGTCACATAATAAACCTTTATTTATTTATTTATTTATTTATTTATTTATTTATTTATTTATTTATTTATTTATTTATTTATTTATTTATTTATTTATTTATTTATTTATTTATTTATTTATTTATTTATTTATTTATTTATTTATTTATTTATTTATTTATTTATTTATTTATTTATCTATCTATCTATTTATTTATTTATTTATTTATTTATTTATTTATTTATTTATTTATTTATTTATTTATTTATTTATTTATTTATTTATTTATTTATTTATTTATTTATTTATTTATTTATTTATTTATTTATTTATTTATTTATTTATTTATTTATTTATTTATTTATTTATTTATTTATTTATTTATTTATTTATTTATTTATTTATTCATTTAAGCTATGGTTCCCGGAAGGGAGCATGAGTTCGAATCCCACAACTGACAATTTTAATTTTTTTTTAATTCAATTAGGAATGTGCTGGCTACGTGACTGAATGAATACCTTCGCACTCAAATATGTGAGGACTACGTTACCTATGACGGTTGATGGAATGTGTGGCATCGCATGTTAAAATGCTAGGGCTACTTCTCTTCTTCACCTTTGAAGGAATTTCGTATGGAAAATATATTATTTTTCCAACGCGAGACAAGCAGTCGTTTTTTATTTCTTAAACGATGTATTTCGAAACACCCTGTATGTCTTTTTTCTTTAACGCTATATTTTTACACACATTGTATAAGTTTTTTCATCTGTTCCCATTGAAATATCCCGTATGCGTTTTTTCAAAATGATGTATTTTGAAACATCCTGTATATGTTATTTGGGATTCTTCAACGAAGTATATTCGCCCTGTATGCCATTTTTCTTTAACGCTATATTTGTATACACCCTGTATACGTTTTTTTCCTATCCGCTCGCATTGAAACACCCCATATGTGTTTTTCTTCAATGATGTACTTTGACACACCTTTTATATGGTATTTTCTATTTGGACCGGTGTGCACGTCGGCGCTTACGTTACGTTAGCTGTCTTTTTTTGTTAAAATTATCATTATTTTCTATTTGGGGCGGTGTGTACGTCGATGCTCAGATTACGTTAGCTGGCTTTTTTGTTAAAATTATTATTATTTTCTATTTGAGGCGGTGTGCACGTCGACACTTAGTTTACGTTAGCTGGCTTATTCGTTAAAATTGTTATTGTTTTGATGGAATTGTTCATATACCCTCATTATTTGCGTTATGTACGTACGCTTACGTCCACGTACGTCGGCTCATTGGTTACGTTACCTCGAAATCGCTTGATGGCCGTATCCCCATAGCCCCTCTACTACAATAAACATATTTCTTCTATTTGTTGGGCACGCAAAAATGATTCCAATTGTTATTTACAATTCGAATGTCAATTATCCCAATAAAATTGAATTTTCGATAATATTATTTACATGTGTCAATTGGTAAATTGATACACCGGACCCATTCTTATTGCTATTTCCAATGAAAACCAACATTAAAATTACTATTAGTAATGCAAATAGCTCAAACGATAATGGAAACTATTTGTTTTAAATTCTTGCGAGTCGAAATTAATTGGAGTGACATTAAAATGGAAGTTGGAGCGCAAGTCGAATAAAAAATAAAACGGCGTGCCATACAACTTCATTTCAAAAAGAATTAATTGAATTTTAGAATAAATACTTATATTTCGGAAAGTATCAATTGTATTTCAGAGCAGTGGCTTGCACTTCAGAAAGCGTCAATTAATTTTCAGAATAGTGAGTTGGATTTTTGAGAATAATTATTCAATTTGATTTCACTAACCATAATTTGAATTTCAGAATAATCAATTGTATTTCAGAAAATATCAAATATATTTCGGAATTCATCAATATCTACCACTTTTTATGAAATTCAAATATTTTTTTCTAAAACTATTCTTACGTTTTCTAGGTATTTTCTGCACTTTTACATGTTATAGCCCAGAAAATCTTACTTTTACAGTTGTTCCCTGGAAACTTTGAGCCATAGTTAAGGAAAGTATTTTGTAATATTACAAACTTCCTTTCGTTCATTGGTGTTAATTTAGGATATATTTGCTTGAATGTTCTGACAATGTTTTGATCACATTGTTCATGTGTAATAAATAATTTCACAAGAACTTCGTTTGAATAATCGATATTTGCATTAATTTTGGAACATATTTTGAAACACCATCGATAGGTATTCGTAAATTACTTATAAAAGTTACCAAACTGTTATAAGCTTGATTATTCCACTGTTATCTAAAACCGAATTCTTAAAAAGCGACTTCATCAAGAGAACTTGATGATTTATATATAGGGCCAAAAAAAAGTTAGCAAGAATGCAAACTGTATCATTTCAAATGATCAACAAAAAAGTATTCTGACCAAAATAGTTCCGTCACTCCAAATCAGATGGCCTCAACGTCATCCAACCTACCAGACAAAAATAAAAACCAAGGCGAGTTGGCAGATGTCTCTGCTGTTTCAGATTTGTTTGTCAACAATAATAAACATAACCATGAACCTGATAATAATGATATTCCTCAGAATGTTATTGTCAATCACAACAATGATGATGATGGTGAATTCATCACTCAAAAACGCAGGCATTTTAGGAGAAAATTAGGGACAGCAGAAAATAGAACGGAAGATGATTTTTCCGGTGCTGATAAAAGAGTATGGATATATCTCTACAGGGTAAAAAGAGCTTCATCAGAAATAAAAATTCAGGAGTATATCAAAAAGAAAAATGGGTTCGAAAACGTAGAAGTAATAGTGAAAGAAATTCCAACTGATCCACAAAGAAACAAATGTTTTGTTGTTACAGCGCCCTAAATTCGTTGGTATAAAACGATTTGACTTTGATAAACACAGAGACTTCCTCAACCAACAAAGAAGCGGTGATTTTTTGTAGAAAACCTACATGGGATTACAGAAAATAGTATAATGATTGGAAAATGTTCTGAAGCTGATGAGAATCACCATGAAATACTCGAAAGAAACACTGAAATAAAGCAAAATGAAATAGATTTTCCTCAAGTTAAGCCAAAATAACTTGAAACTTCATCGGATCTTAATGACAAAAATGGTGAAGCCAGTAAAAATGGTAATATTTTCTGCTATTATCAAAACATACGTGGACTGAGAACCAAATTAGATGCCTTCAATAGCCCACACGGCACATGTACGTACAATGGATGAACAATGGACGTTCAATATGGAAGTTCAAGACATCCAGTGGATGTCCAGAATTAGTACAATGGACATCCAATGAACGTTCAATGGACGTCCAGGACACCACTATGGACGTACATTTAAAGTCCATAAAACGTCCAATGGATATACATTGTACGTATTTTGGGCGTCCATTGTATGTCCATATTTTGTGAAATGGATGTACAGAATATATCCAAAAATCAAACACTGTGGATATTTTTTGGACATCCAGTGTACCTCCATTCAATATCCAAAATTAATCCAGAAATTATCGATTATACAAGGTGTTCTGCAAATAATTGGCAGTACTTAGGTAGATATTATAAAAGTAAAAATTATATAATTTCCCATATGAACATTATTTGTAATTGAATAAATAATTACAAAATCTTCTTGCTGGAGTTATCACTAAAATACGGTGAAACAATAATTGAAAGGGAAGAAGCACTTGGTGTCAATTTTTCACCCATACCATCACCATTGTATATTAGCCTGAACTGAACTGAAACACAACACTGCAGTCATATCTAACCTCACATATTCTTCTTCTGCTTCAGCTGATTATTCTTTTATCGTCACCAATCGGTATTTTGGTTCTGTGTCATCGATCATTATTTTATTACACCAAAGAATATCTAGAATTACCAATATTCAAAATCCATAACTATTTAATGCATTTGCATGAATTGAACGTCCAATGTTTACGATTGGACGTCCAATGGATGTTTACGACTGGACTTTCAAGTAATGTCCACTTAATGTCCTCTCAATGTCCAGATATTGTCTGACAAAGTGCGTTTTATCTAAGTATTTCATTTCCATTAGGGATGAAGACAAAATAGCATAAACAGGATAATTATTCATAAGTATCAAAAATTAATTTTTTTTTGTACATCATATGTACGTACAATGGATGTACATTTTCGAATATCCACTGTACGTCCGTTTCCTGTACGTACAATGGATGTCCATTAAACATCCATGGACGTTTGGACTAGAGCTGGACGTAAAACGGACATCCATTGTATGTCGTGTGCTGTGTGGGAGCTCTTCGTGTATCCAATTATGACATCATTATCATTACCGAATCTTGGCTGAACAATGATTTCTTTGATACTAAAATAAGTAATTCCAACTATACAGTCTTCAGGCAAGACAGAAACTATGAACTATTGAATTGTACTCGCGGAGGTGGAGTTTTGATGTGTGTTCATTCCAAGCTTTCGCAAAAAAGGTTAACTCGCCAGCTTGTCCAGCTTTTGAGGATCTATGGGCAGAAATCAAACTTCCACAAAAAACTTTCATTATGTGTGCTGTATATATAAAACCTGACTGATGTGCTGAAATTTATCAGAGGTTCATAGAAAACGTTCAGAGTGTCAAACATAACTATATTGGTAAAAATTTTGATATTATCGGTGATTTTAATCTACCACAAATATCACGGACATATGAGGAAAATGTTGTAGTACCCAACTATTATCCTGACCAGCGAGTAGAAGTTGTCCTTGATGAATTTTCTTTCATGAATTTCCAGCAATATAACGATGTTAACAACAAGAATGGAAAAATTCTAGACTTAGTTTTCTCAGATGATGTACCAATCAATGTTGAATACACCTCTTATAATCACAGTAATCACCCATCAGATTCATATCATCCTACTTTAGACTTCGATTTAGACTACATAAGTTTATCTTTAGTGTAAAGGAAAAAGTATATCTCTTCTATAAAACTTTTTTCATAATATTGACTGGTCTTTTTTATCCCTGATTGATTGCATTGATGAAGCTGTTGCAGTTTTTTATGAATTATTATCAGAAGGTTTTAAACAGTTTGTCCCGCAGAAATTCAAATCTCTATCTAAATATTCTAAATGATATAGAAGTCATTTGATCAAGTTAATAAATCTGAAAAACAAAATCCACAAGAAATTCAATAACACTGGCTTCAATGAAGATTACCTAGAATTTTCAACGTTACGAAAAGAAACAAAGTACCATATTGATATGTGCTATCTACTGTATTTATCAAATACAGAACATATGATGACTGCAAATATTAAATATTTTTGATCTTACGTAAATTCCTTGAAGAAAGAATCTGGTTTTCCAAAAATAATTGAAATTAATGGCAAATGCTTGGAAACCCCGCAGGACATTGCAAACGCTTTCGCTGAACACTTTCAGTCTTGTTTTAAAGAATTGGTACCAAATATGAAAAACACTTATGCTGGCGAACACGCAATATTACTTTCCAACCATACTTCTACAGAAAACGAAATTCAAAATAAACTAATGTGTCTAGATAAAAACAAAAGTGCTGGTCCTGATGGGATTCCACCTATTTTGTTGAGCAGCTATTGCAACTCTCTATCTCTGCCCTTAAAAATTCTCTTTCAAAATTCATTCAATCAGGAAAATTTCCCAAGTGCTTGGAAAAAATCATTTCTTTCCCCTATTTTCAAATCAGGTGGTAAAAGTGATATTAAGAATTATAGAGGTATTTCTAAGATTTCAAGCATTCCTAAAATTTATGAATCAATACTTACTGATGAACTTTTTGAGACTTATAAACATATTATTTCTAACCACCAACATGGTTTTTAAAAAGGACGATAAACAGCTACGAATTTAGGCGTTTTTCAGAATGAGTTGTGCAATAAACTCGAGAAGGGGTTTCAGGTGGATGTCATATACACTGATCTTGCCAAAGCTTTTGACTCTGTCAATCATGAGCTTTTGATATCTAAATTGGAGGGACTTGGTGTGGTTGGCAACTACCTGGCTATTATTGGATCATATTTGAGTAACAGAACACGTTAAAATTGCTAACAGTTTATCAAAAGAAATAAAAGTGACCTCTGGTGTTCCCCAAGGTTCTCATATAGGTCCAATACTTTTTCTCTTATTTATAAATGATGTTGTTGACTCATTTCAAAACACTTAAGTTTTACTGTATGCTGATGATCTCAAATTTTACAGTGAAGTTAATTCCTCAAATGATTGCCAACTTGTTCAAACAGACTTGGTAAATTTTTGCAATTATTGTGAATTCAATCAATTAGATATAAATGTGGAAAAATGCAGTGATGCGTTTTTATAAAATACAGAATCCCATCATATGTGATTACTTCATCGATAATGTCAATCTGAAATCAGTTGAGAATATTTGCGATCTAGGGGTAGTGTTCGACAAAGATCTCAGTTTTACCAACCACATAAACAGTATCTGTAATAAAGCCTTGCGAATGCTTGGATTCATAAAGAGACAAACCCAAAACATAAGTTCCACAGATGCAATAAAAACGTTATATTTGTCATTGGTTCGTAGTATTCTCAAATACAACAGTATTATTTGGTCCCCATTCTATCTTTGTCATAAGGAAAGGTTGGAAAGAATTCAGGGTAGATTCACAAATTTATTATTTATGAAATGAAAATGTCGTTTCACAGATTTGATTCTCATACGAGGCTATCTCTAGTAAACCTTCAAACTCTAGATGATAGACGCAAACTTGCCATGGTTTCTTTCCTTCACAAAATTTTAAATAATGCTATCAACTGCTCGGGAATTCTGGCAAAATTGTCCATACATGCTTATCCCCGGAACACCAGAAACAGGCAGTTTTTCTACTCGCAAAATCGTAGAACAAACTATGGTAGCACTGCATTTACATCAAGACTCCAAAATAATTATAATAAACATTTTATTTCAATTGACATTATGAACCTTTCATTAAATTGTTTCAAGTCGCAAGCAACCTTAATATTGCAGCACAACCCGTGACCTGTTCTAACATTTACTTTGTCTGGTGTAGTATGGTGTATATATATATTTTTTGTGGAATACGTAGTTTTTTATGTTTATGTTTATTTTTTATGTTATTTAGTGTCTAAATGTTTTACCGATTTACCTATGTACCATTTGGAATTTTATGTCATTCTGTAGTGTACCATCATGAATAAATAAATGATATATCATCTTGAAGCATTTTTCATCATCTTTCATTTCATCTTTCATTTCATAGGGAGTTTCATTTGAAAAAATGATCTCTAAGCACTTTTATGCATGACGGAAATAATAGTAATTTTAACACGCCTTGTATGATATGGAGTAAATTACTCAAATATTTCGACATTATGAAAACTATCACCAAAATATCAACTCTTCATGAATTCAGAGGTACTGATGTATTTAAGTTCTATTTGGGGGATGTTTTGGACCATATTTAGCACAAATTATTTTTTATGTCGAAAACTGATAGAGACGTTATTAACAAAAAAGTATTATAATGAAAGAGCGATTCCAAAAATGTGTTAATATACGGGATGTTCTATTTAAAAAAATAAAGTTGCTACGTCTTTGTGATAGAAGTGGCAACGCCGCAATAATAAAAATAGTTTAGATCGATAGAACAGGTAACGAAATAACCGGCCTGTTTCTGAGTTTTTCCGGAACTTGAGCAGATGATTCCATTCATGAAATACCAATGAACTAATGCTAGAAGCCCACGTTTCACCCCTTCATAACTTGGAGGAGGCAGGGAAACAGCCAAGCTGAGACCAAACCACTTACGTGCATATGGCCCACACTAAAACGTAGGGTCTGTCTCCGGACAGATGTGGGGCGACTTTGCCTGTCCCTGGAAACAGGAGGGCAGTAGTAAAGTCTCTAACCCTGAAAGCGGTTAAAACCCGAACCTACCCCCACCCTGTGGTTGTAGCTAGTGTTTTAATATGACTTCCATTTATTTATATGTCCGTAAAAGTGTGTGCTGTATTTTATACATATTTAACATTAATAAAAATTTTTGGATTTTTTGATATGAAATTTTCAGAAAAATCCTGCCTTGCGTTTTCTGTGAACGTCTAACCTACCACCGACCGTGAGTCACGCTGTATAATAAACAATAACAATAAAATAATATATTGATAAGAAATAGAATATCATCTGCTCGAAGGTTGTTTCTGTAACGGTGATTCAATTCCACAATGATTTGTGTCACACCGAGCGAATTTTACCTACGTCCAACTGGCATATCTTCAATAGCCATTGCGTCCTCATGGTGTCTGGTTGACAGTTGTGCTCCACGTTCACAATCACTCCCAATCTTTACCAAATCGAGCCACACAAATCCAACTTTGTGATTTCTGTATTTTACAAATCGTGCTTTCTGTAATTATTTTACGTTTTCTGAAATCCATATGATACTTTCTGAAATGCAATTGACTATTCTGAAATCAAATGATGGTTTCTGAAATCAGGTTGATAATTCTGAAATACAATTGATGCTTTCTGAAATTAAATTGACTTTTCTGAAATCCAACTTACAATTCTGAAATACAATTGACGCTTTCCGAAAATCATCTCACTAATCTGAAATACAATTCATACTTTCCGAGATGAAACTCAATGATGAATTCAAATGACGCTTTCTGAAATACTACTGGAAAATGTGTAGTATACCTACAGTTGTTTTAACAAATTTCAATGTCTACCAAATAGACACCTCACCACTGTTTACTCAATCTACTTCCGTTAGATTGACCATAAATAGATTGAATAGTTCTTGGAACGAGACAGAAAACCAAATATCTGCGGTCTATGGCAAGGGAACGCCTCAAGAAATTGTCCCATTGATTCAGAGACTCTTTGATATATTTCTGCTTGACTTTTCTAAAGTGAAGAAAGCATGGGGTTTGTTTGTTAGCACTTTGCATTCTATCAAGTTATCGGATCCCCATTCTATTATTGTAAATCTACACCTTTTCCAGTAGTATTTCAGAAAGCGTCATTTGAATTTTTTCGGAAACTATCAATTGTATTTCAGATTAGTGAGTTGATTTTCAGAAAGTGTCATTTGAATTTCAGATAGCATCCGGTGAATTTCAGAAAAGTCAATTTTATTTCAGAAAACATCAATTGTATTTCAGAATTATCAACTTGATTTCAGAAGCCATCATTTGAATTTCAGAATAGTCAATTGCATATCAGAAAGTATAATTTGTATTTCAGAGAACGTGAAAATAATTTCAGAAAGCATAATTTTTGTGGGGTTGAGAATTAACTCTTCAAAAATCACAGTGGTACTATTCACTAGAAGAACAAAGATCCGGCACCTAAGGGCTATTCGCCTCGACGGAGCAGACTTAATGGAAGCAAGAGGTGAAGTACCTAGGGCTTACCATAGAATCAAAACTACTATGGAACAGACACGTAGAAAAGATCGTTAACAAGGCAAAATCATCACTGATGGTGTGCAGGAACACTCCAGGAAAAACGTGAGGCTGTAACCCATCAATACTGCGATGGATGAACACCATGATAGTGAGACCTACGATCACCTACCGAGTAGTAGTGTGGCACGGCAGAACCGAACTCGCCATTATAAAAAAAATCCTGGAGAAAGTGCAAAGACTAGCATGTCTTTGTTTTATATAGCAGGAGCAATGATGTTGACTCCAACAGCAGCAATAGAGGTAATTCTGGACCTCACTCCTCTCCATATCATGTTGAGGAGAACTGCTTGGGGAGCAAACCTCAGGTTGGCTGAAGTCGGACTCAAAGGGACAGCACACAACTGAGGAAATTGCCAGGAAATTAAATTTCGAGAAATGTTTTCGAATGGAATTAAATACCAAGAGTGGATGGAGCATAGAATCCATTCGAGCACTGGGAAAGAATACCATATCATGGTACAGGGACGAGTCCAAAACTCCCGACGGCACTGGAGCAGGAGTCTTTGGCCCTCGCACCAAATACTACGAATCTATGGGGCAGTTCTCCAGTATTTTTCAAGCGGAAATTCACGCCATTCAACCTCGACAGGAAATACCGGAATAAGGAAATCGCAATCCTCTCCAATAGTCAAGCAGCCATCAAAGCGTTGAGCTCTTATAACGTCAACTCAAAGATGGTCTGGGAATGCCTAAACAAACTTAATGAGCTGGGGCACGTCGGTGTGGAGGGCAATGAACAAGCAGATATCATGGCACGAAAAGGGGCATCAACGCCACTGGTCGAGCCAGAACTATTCTGCGGACTTGGAAAATCTTACTTCCAAGAAGAACTCAACAAAACTGAAGAAGCAATGAGAGCAACATACTGACAAAGACTTACAGGGCTAAGGCAGGCCAAAGATCTCGGCAACTTCAACTGAGCAAGATCGAAGACACTGATTAACCTCAGCAAAACTAGTCTAAAGACAATCACGGAATATCTGACGGGGCACTGCTGACTTAAAGAACAGCGAAGGAAGCTAGGCTTGGAGGAGGACAGCACCTGCAGATTCTGTGGGGAACATCCAGAAACACCACACCATATATTGATAGAGTGTTATGCTGTTCATCACAAAACATTGAATATACTGGGATCACACCAGCAAACTGTGGGAGAAATACCACGAATAGAATCCTTGAATTCCTCAAGGAATTGAGGCTTGAAGGGCTGCTGTAAACGAGAACACCTTGAAATAGCAGAAGATGGGGCACAATAGATCTAATTAGGTTGCAGCGTATCAATACTTGCCATTACTATTACCACCATACCTTCCTTCAGAAAGCCAAAATGCAGTTATATTATCAAATATAAAATTCAAAATATCTTCCATTTTTCAAAGAAAGTCGTTTTGTTTCCCATAAAATATGATACTGGACTGGATTTCTACTACAGTATGACTTATTATTTGTGCTCTAATGTGGTCGCTATCAAGTATCGTAGAAAGTATACAACTTCTGTTCAAGTAACTTAGTTCTTCTACTCTTGTATCATTACTTTTAATTGAATGATTATTGAATATTTTAAATAAGAAAAATGTTGATATCTCATATTCACATTTATGTTCCTCGACAAATTGGATTCCAAATAATTTGTGTAATTTGATACGATGTCATTTTTCTGGGTCGTTTCTGAAATAAATTATTTCAGCAAATATTAACATTACATCGTTCGTTACGGAAGGAACTCAAGATTGAATCTGGAGTTTCACGATTACTTTCTCCGCGATGCGACCTTTTATTGAATAAACTGGCGAACGCGGCGGAAGCATATATTTTTGTGAATTGTAAAATGATATGAGAAAAAATTGTCGAATAAGAATAATACGAGAAAGTATGAATATCACAAGAATGAAAGTAAATCATAAACGATGATAAAATGAATGTTGCTTCCTAATATTGATTTTGTCAATTTCTCGAAAAAGATAGTTATTTATTGAATAGATTTATGTTACATATTGGATACATTTTGTTTTGACCCACTGTTCTCAGCAAAAAAAAAATTATTGTCGTCTTCCTAGCAATGACACCCACTCGTATTACTTTTATTAAATAACAGTTTACACAAACTTTTATGTATAATAATAATAATAATAATAATAATAATAATGGGTCTATATTTCCCATGTAAGTCAGTATATACATATTACATCACATAATACA